>OZ025297.1:216098161-216588661 GCA_964019185.1 Maratus speculifer | reverse complement strand
AAGATAACAAGTAAGTTTAATCAACAATAAGTTCTTAATAAAAATATCGTTTGCATATTTTCATTAAAAGACATTAAATTACCAAACGATATTTTCAATTTCTAAAAAAAAGGTAATTATTCTAATATTTTGAATATGAGCTGTACTTTCAATCAGTACACAAAATACAAATGCGAAGGAGGTTGCGGCATAGATTGCTGAATTTTTAAACATGATTTTGTACCCAGGGAGATTAAACATTGATGTCTCTGCTTAATTTCCTAGGCTTCAGTGTCCATTTTTTTCTCTTTTCGATGGGACATCAGTAAAGAAATGTTTTTGAATGACTTGATATTTTCATGTGCAGCGGTTTGCTTGCTGAGTTGTAATGTTCAATGTGTTTTTGTGTTTCACTGCAGCACTGTGCGAAAGAGGCAGAAATTTAGGGAGCATCAAATTTATAATACAAATGTCATTTTTGGCCTGTCATAAGAAAAATTTGGAAGGGGGGGGGGGGGCAAACTGGCACTTTGTCCCGGGCACAGTTTTCTCTTTGCACGTTCCTGTTTCATTACGACTATTTTAGTTTCTCTTATCCTCATCCTGTTTTCAGCTGCAACATATGGTTATTGTTTTTATTTATTTTAAATTTTATTTTAAATCTAGAAAAAGTATATTTATTTCATTAAATTAACGCAATGACACCATGTGAATGTAGATTGATGAAATTCTCTGATGCTTGGATAGATCAGATTGATGGGTGTGTGAATAAAGAAAAAATCGCCAAATTATGTGTGAAGGATAAAAATGATTACCATGTCTGGTTCCCATTAGGAACAATGATTATCCACAGTTAATGAATCATGTCAAAACAACAAAGCACAAAGATAATTCAGAAAAACAAAGTGAATAGTCTTAATTTCACTTCGTGGATTCTACTCATAGAAAAAGCTAAAGTTTTAATATCAAATTTAAAAAATGTTGATTGAGTAGTTGGATTTTAAATGAGGATGAGATTTGTCATTCCAAGATTTTATGGATAATTCGTATGGCTCTAATTATTAATTTCAGCCATCTGATGGAACACAAAATTATTTTAGTGAAATTTTAAGATTCTTTTTTGCCACAAGGTACACAGTTAAGGTCAAAGAAAGTATCATATGCTCTATCTCATGACCTTGGTTCATTTTTTAAAGGAAATTAGCGAACAAACAAAGGAAATTAAGAACAATAATTTATATTTGTTTTTTAATATTGCATCTTGATTTAATATCGTTAATTAGTGAACATTTTTAAACTAACATGGATATGAACTAAAAAAGTATTATATAGTAAAATATTTTCAATAACATTATTTTCAAAATGTCCTATATTTTTTACAAAAAATGTCCTATATTTTATGAATTGCTCACTTCTACCCCTGTTATTGAGATAGTTACTTTGCACCTACTTTTGTTGATTACAAGATTTGGCCAATTTTATTTTTATTTGCTGTTTATTTTATTTTATTTTTTTAAATTGATTCTTTCGTAAATTTAAATAATTAATTTGTAAAACATGCACAAAGAAAAAAGAAACAAAAATCTCCATGCACATACATTTACAAGGAAGGTCTCCATACAGGCATACTCAGAAAAATCTGAAAAAATTACAGAATGTTCTTCTCATATAGTTATATATGTTTATAAAGGAAATTTCGGCGGAACCTCCTTATAACGTCCGTAAAAAAAATAATAAAAATTTTGTTTATTTGGCGATTTATCTCCGGTTGGCGAAAAAATGAAATTTTGAAAAATACGCTTTTACGTTTCGAATATTTTTTAAAGAAAAAACTTTCTGTGTTCAATTTATTTAAATAAGTTTAGTTTAAGTAATTTTAGTTTTGCATTTTAGTGTAATTTTGTCATATACGTTTATATGTACTTATGACAAAATGAAATTTATCTGTACCATTTTCTGCAGCGCCACTCCACCGCTTTTATAGAAAACGGTCAATTCACCGTGCTATGGAGCATTCTCATTGGTCAGAAGAGAGATATTCTATAAAAGTAGTGGAGTGACGTTGCAGTAAATGCTGCAGGTTTTTAACAGTGAAGTCAATTAAAATCAATTTTCAGATTCGTTAAAATTGTCTGCTTTTGGCGAGGAAATGCACTGCTTGCCAAATCCGGCGTCGCTTTCAGCTTTTCACGCCAATTATTCCAAACTATTTTATTTTTTTACATATCTAATAATGTAATTCCGCCGCTAATTTTCACTGATACTTTATTACCTACATGAGTAGTTTAATTCTTATTTTTTTCAAAAAATTCTGAGTATGCCCCTAATGGAGACCTTCCTTGTTAGAGGCAAGTGATAAACTACATCATGAATCAATAATTGTTTTTTTTAATCCTTTTTTTATTATAAAATAGTATTTGTCATCCATTGTTAAGTAATTTATGTATATATCTTGTACACACTTTCTTTCAGCAATTTCATATTTCATCTGTTTTTTACCTTTTTATATTCTTATGTTTGTATGTTTGATAAAAATAAATAAATTATTCAGTATTTATTTATTAGTATCAAATCAGTATATATATATATATGTATTAAGTAAATAGTTTAAGAATTACTTTAAAAAAATTTCTTGAAAAATGCATGCATTGTATAATGCATTTTTAAAGTTTTGATTTATCATGTTTTTGTGTATTTTTTATCAATATTCATAATTTCATGCTGAACCTTAAAACTTTGTTTTAGGATGCATAAAGATCTTTGATATATATAGATATATATGTGTATGTTTACATGGGTCATTCCATGCCAAATCAACCAGTGACACAACCTGACCCTTTCCGATTTCAATAAAACTGCTAGGGATCATTCTCTATGATCATATAAATTAGAGCATATTTTTATTTTTTGTTTATCGCTTTAAATTTTTATACAATTAATTATTTAAATTTTGAAAAATCGTCATTTTTTGACTTGCATAAATATTTTCAATTTTGAATTTCTCAAGTTCTATCAAACATAGAAAATTTTATGACCACTCATTTCAAAGAGGAGTTTATAAGGTTTAGTTTGATATGCCAGTCAACTATGTGTAGTTAAAATAATTAAATTTTAGATTTTTTAAAGTTTTAAATTTGAAAATTTTTTAGATAGTTATTTTTAAAAATTTTGAAAAAATTGTATGTTTGTTGTAATATTATAAGCTTTAAATTCTGAAATTTTTAGAGTGGGATCTCAATGGGATCAGGAGTTATTAAATAAAAGCAAAAATTACCATTAAAATAGCAACTTAATTCTGTCTATTTTGTTATTTATTTATGATTTGTATGGCAATTTTCAGCTTTTATTTCATAACTCCTGATCCCATTGAGATCCCACTCTAAAAATTTCAGAATTTAAAACTTATAATATTACAACAAACTTCAAAATTTAAAAAAATGACTATCTAAAAAATTTTCAAATTTAAAATTTTTTAAAATTTTAAATTTTATTTTTTTTTAACTACACATAGTCGACTTGCATATCAAATTAAACCTTATAAACTCCTCTTTGAAATGAGTGGTCATAAAATTTTCTATGTTTGATAGAACTTGAGAAATTCAAAATTGAAAATATTTATGCAAGTCAAAAAATGACGATTTTTCAAAATTTAAATAATCAATTGTATAAAAATTTAAAGCAATAAACAAAAAATAAAAATATGCTCTAATTTATAACATCATAGAGAATGATCCCTAGCAGTTTCATTGAAATCGGAAATGGTCAGGTTGAATATTGAATTTTTTTGGTTGATTTGACATGGAATGATCCACATATATATATTTCATGAAAGTACTTTGGCTATTATTTTTCTACATACTCTTAATCCTAAATTTTATTTTCTTTGTTGACAATGATTCAGTCACAGTAAGCCTGAATGTTGATCATTGTATTCTTTTTAATAATTTTTATTAGCTTTTGTTTAGTCTAAAAGTTTAATATTTTGATAGAGATTGTTATTCTTATGAGAAATTAAAAAGGGAACTGAAATCTTTCTGTAAAAAGTGTTTAATTTTCAAATATGTATGCATGAATGAAATGGATAGTTTTTATGAATTTCACTATAACTTCAGGATTTCTAACATTTCTTCTTCAAATACTTTTAGATATCCTTTTCAGATTTTATTTTTCTTTTAGAAGAAAAGGTGTTTTTGATACAGAAAGAAATATAGTTTTATGAATTAAAAGATTGATCTAGTGGCAATTTAATTTTTAACTAACATTGAATATTTTTATTGCTATAATTTGTCAATCAGTTTTTAACATATACACTTTTTCATCATTTTAATTATAATTTTTATTTTTCTAAATATTACTTTTCTTAACGTTATTTTTTGTTGTTTAATTTCCTAAAATTTTTTATTATATTTTTGAAATTAATATGTTTCTATCAGATTGGTAAAAATGAAATGTTACTCTGTGCCTAGTGCAATTTAGTGTAGTAACTAAATTAAACTAGATAGATAGATAGATAGATAGACTCTTTATAATTCTCAATTCATTGCAAAAAAGCATCACTGGGCATAGGAGAGATATCTCAAGTACAGAATATAAAAAATACTGCAAGCTAATCAGCTACTATGAGAATATTTTTTAAGAGTTAGCTAATTCATATTTTATCTGATCTGATCTTTGTAGTTTGCTGGAGCCCTAAAGGAAAACAACTGGTTGTAGGTAAATCTGATGGATCTTTCAGTCAATGCAAACCTACTTTAGATGTGGTCAATACAGTTATGCCCCCTGCACTTGAAGATGGTCCAGTGTCTGGTAAGAAATGTTTTCCTATTTTTTTTAAGGTAGTTAAAAAATTCATCTGCATAAGAAAGTCTTATTTTTATGAGAAACTCCTTTATTTTCACAGTACTTTCCTAGCATTAAGCATTTCTTTCTTTCTTTCTTTTTTTTTTTTTTTTTTTTTTTTTTTTTTTAATATTTAAACAAATACATAGATAAAATTTCATAAAAAAGCCATAAATTTGACCAAAATTTGTATGAAAAGTCTTTATAGAAAGGTTATCAGCTGTATATTTACATTTCCAAAAATTAAATAAGTAAATAATCAGTTAACAATGCTTGTAATAAGTATGTTAGTGTTTAGAATTAAGTGATTATTCTTAAATAAATAAATGAATGAATAAAATAAATAAATAAATAAAATAAAAATAAATATTTTTATTAATTGTTTCATGTGCTGAAATGTCTGTAATTTTCTTTTTCTATCTTCTAAGCAAGTTAAAAAATGACTTTTTAAAAATACCTATCTTTGATTCCTCTTTCTCTGTTGGTAACTTTTTTGTTTACTTATATTTTTTAACCAGCTTACTAACACAAGAATTGTTAGAAAAATCTTCCTTATTTTTCACCCTCTAAGTTGATAGGCATGCATTTCTGCTAATGCTTTATTATTTTAACAGTATTTACTTAAACACTATTTAAATTCTATTTATATATAATTTCCTTATATTAATGTAGATGTCATACAAACAGAGCATTAGCTATTTGAGAAAAGCACACAAAGCAAATAAGTTACAGAATTTAGACAAAATATTTTTTTCCGATTTAATAAAATATTTAACATATTATATGTTTGGCTTGAGAAATATGTCATTAATAACTTGGAATGTGTTTTTTGGGTCATTTAAAAAGTAGCCAATAAAAATAAAGTAATATTGATTTTTTTTTTTTTTTTAAACATAAACAAAAATGTAGGACTTCTGCTCAGAAGCATCATGTTAGTCTAGAACATAGGTCCCCAACGTGGACGGTACTGCCCCCAGTGGGCGCTGGAACCTTCCAGGGGGGCGGTAGCGAGTCTAAAGAAAAATGGGGGGCGTTAGGCGAGTCAAGTGGAATGGTGAAGGGATACCTATATATTTAGGAAGTAATATAGAGAAAATAGTTGACTGTCCACAATCCGTAATAAAAACTTTAACTGCATATTTAAAGGGAAATCTATACAGGCGAGAGTACATTTGAGGGGAGGGGGGGGGGGGGGATTGAATTTACTTTAATATTGTCAAAAAATCGCCGTGAACAGAAGGAGGGCTAAAATTGCGGAGAACAAAATTTTTTTTTATTAGGCTAAAAAAATTGTTTTTGCAATTCTTTCATGAATGTCAAAATATCACAGAAAAACACGAAAAATTGCAAATGACTCCATAAATCACTTCGTAAAATAATTTTCTCACAATTTTATATTCACATTTATGAAACTAGCTATGAATATTGTACAACAGCGTTCCCAATCTATGGGTCGCGACCCACTGGTGGGCCGCAGCAGTTGTTTTGGTGGGTCGCAGAACAATCGAGGTTTGTCATCAAAATATATACTTTATTTCTTCTGTTTAAAAAGTTATCACAATTTCAATAGGAATTAGTATTTTAAAAGAAAATCCTTAATTTCCTTGTAGTTTAATATACGAACAGAATATCCAGAAATATTTAAATCAGCATTGAGGTCCTTGATGAAATTCAACACTTTGTGCTTATGAGAACGTTTTTTTTCTACTTAGCTGTTTTTGAAAGACAGGAACTGAGACAAACTGCGTGTTAATGTATGTTTCCACATTGATAAATACCTGTACCAGAAATCTCATCGATTATAAAGCTATGTTTTTATAATAATTAAACGTATTTTTAACTATATTAGTAGTTTGTGCATTGCTTTAATTGCTATTCGCTTACATACGTTGAGATTACCGATTCTTCTTTTTGTTGATTATGTATCTACTGTACGAAAATTTATGTTTTCCGTAGAATAGGATAGCTTAAGGCTTAAGGTATAAAGATCATACAAAAATTGCTATACTGATACAAAACTTTATCTTAGGTGGGTCACGATTTTTTTTTTTACTGAAAGATGGGTCGCGAAATTTTTTTTCACTGAAAGGTGGGTCACATACCAAGAAAGTTTGGGAGCCGATGTTGTACAATTTTAGCGCTAGCTATTTTATTAGATTTTAATGGAATAAAAAATTTTCTTGGCTCTTGGTTCTTTTCTGTTTTTTCAGAAACATTTTGTAAATTTTGAACATTTTTTAATCTTTTTTTAAGAGTTGATGATGTTTAATTTCAGTGATGATCTATCTCTGATAATTTATGTATTATTTATATAAATAGAGGTTTTTTCTTTTGTTATGTTTAAATTATATTTTTGACTTTTAGTGACAAGTATTTGCTGGATATCTACAACTGTCTTTGCTGTAATTTATGTCACAAATGAGAATCCTGCTCCTTATCTATTCATTGTTTCTACTCCGGTAAATAGACTAGATTTGTACTCTTTAAAAATTAATAAATGATTTATATAAATCTATAACTTTTACTGATTTTAAGTACATATCAACTAAGTATTTTGTGTGCATATTGTTCATTTTTTATTTCATTCTGAAATTTTGTCATAGGTTCATGGGTATGTTCTTTATCAGTTTCATGGTTAAAGTTAAACACACTTACACACACACACAAAAAAAATTATGTTTTCCTATATTTAAAACACTTTTTTTTTTTACCTTTAAAATATAGCTTTTTTTTTTTTTTTTTTTTTTTTGCTTCCTTGCTTGAATTAAATTTGAAGTTTAGTTTAATCCTTGCTTCTCTCTGAATCATTTATATGGAATCAAGAAGCTTTTTCATATTGACTTGGTGTTTTACTGGAAAACTTATTTGAAATCTGTATCTTTCCATTTTAATAGTCATTTCTAGATTCCTTCAAATAGCTTTTAGCCATTAGTTTTAATCTTAAAGTTAGACTTTAATATCTGAGGATAATATTTATTAGGCCAAGAAAACAACTTTCTATTGGCAGATTCTAAATTAGACATTAAGTATTAAAGATGTAAAATGAGATTTGAATATACTTCATGCCTTTTTGATAAGAACTTATTTTGTATCTGCAAATTTAAAGTATGCACAAATAATAGCTTTCAAAATTATATAATTTGTGCAATTATTGGTCTCAATCTTTGTGGGTTAAACAGAAATTGATTGAATATTACATGTTAGTATTTTATTTAAAAATTTAAAAAAAAATGTATAATATACATAAATTGATTCCATTTAAAAGAATAATTTTATTTGTTATTAATTATTGTTTTTAATTATTAATTATTGTAATTATTGTTTGTTAATAATTTTATTTGTGGTTTATTGATAGAGTGAATTCACAGAAAAAAAAAGTTCTGATGATTAAAAGTTTAAATATACACATCAATCATTAATGCTAGTTTAGTTTGATCTAATATTCTGAAATGTGCTTTGTAAAACAAACTGGATCTTGTAAAAGATTGTACTATCTCTTTGTAATTTGTTTTGGACTCCATGTTATGTTTAAAATAAATAAATATATGTGTATATATTTATATATATAAGAAGATGATGTGCAATATGTTAATTTATTAAAATATTCAAATGATAACAGAATGCTGAAATAACACAAACTTCTATTTAATTCCTTGAAGACCTCTAATTTTATGATGCATCACAACTAGTTTTGTCAAATATACTAGGGTCAATATTTAAAACATTAGAATATTCTAATTAGGCCAAATGTAGCCAATTGCTTTACAAACATATCCTGTGCCAATGCTTCATGCATGATGAAAAAATAAGTGGCTGATTTTTTCTTATTTTTTAAATTTAAAGTCATTGTGCTCATTATCTGTGAAAAAAGAATTTAAAATGAGATTTGAATGTGCTTTATGCATTATTGATAAGAACTTATCTTGTATCTGCAAAATTAAACTATACACAAATAATAGCTTTGCTTTTATATCTCATGCATACAAATTAAAAAAAAAAGTAGCTGATTTATTTCTGATTTTCATTCATTAAAAAAAATTCTTTTATTTTTTGATTTAAATTTCAGAAAGAAAAAAAAAATCCAAGTTACTGATCAGAAACAGTAATACAAATTTTAGCTTTCATAAATGCTCTTGAATTTCTATTTAATAAACTCCTGTTTTATGAAATTTTCTATGAAGCCTTGATTTTGTGCAAAAATAACACTGGAAAAAATCTCTAAATAAGGAACAAAAAGTTATAAATTATAATTGTTTTCGATCTACAAAAGAAAATTGAAACAGAAGAAAATATTTGTTTGATTGAATTAAAATGCAAAGGGTTTAAAAATGCCTAAATCAAGGAAAGCTTCTACAAAATCCCAAGAAAGGAAGAAAAAAAAACTTGTTTTTTAAATGTCACAGAAAAACATGCAGGAAAGTTACATGTTCAGAAATTTAATCTTGATTTTCAAGTAGGACATGAAAGAACAAGTTTCTGTCTGAAATCTGGGAAATTACAGGTAAATATCTTCATAGCTGTTGCCATTTTCTACCAGCTGAATTATCCAGAAATTAAGAGAAAAAAAGAATTTACGAGATTCTTCTGCTTTTATGTAGCATTAGCATTACTGCAGGCATTGCGTTAAACTTTTAATGTGAAAAAAAAAAAAAAAAAGTTTTTGCAGCATTAAAAATAACATAAACAGCAATTTAATTATGTAAAATATTTTAGTATAGCAACTCTTTAAATATCATACAAAATACTTAAAATGATCAGTTTAGATTGAAATGAGATGTTTTTTATTTTTGACAGAATACAGAATAATTGAATTGCTATTCAGCTTTCAGTACCATACTTGTTTGTGCTAGTATGTTTTACAATTTCTTAAAGTTTATTTTATTTATTTTTAAATTATCCTTTTTGGGATTGTGTACAAGATGGTGAAATAGTATACTTTATTTGCAAAATTTTCTGTTTCTAGTTGGTAATTTGCTGATTTTTATTACTTATTAATATTTATTAAATCCATTGAATCTTATAAAAATTCATTAATAGCAAATACGTAATAATAGTTTACAGAAATAAAATTTTAATTTTGCAGAGTGATTATTTTTTTTCACTTTTATAGTTGAACAATATAGTATTCACAAACATTTTAACATGCCTTCTTTTGTTTAGTAAGCATATGATTTTCTCTTGCAGTAATTCTTAATAATTAATGGTGGATAGGGAATAGCAATCTTCTGGCAATTTCATTGTAACATTTATTCATTTATCATTATAATATGATAAATAAATAAGCCATGTTTTGCATCAGTTCTGTTTTGCAAGATTATCATTTCAATAAAATTTTCATTTATATTTGTTCTGTTTTATGATTGTAATCTATAAAGATCAAAATGATTTATCAGTGTGTTTATTTATTTATTTATTTTTAAAGTTTTAAAATTTATTATTACTTTGAAAAAAAAATTCTGTTTCTGTAATTTGTTCATTCCTATTTATAGAAAGGTCAAGCTATTTCTTATGTTAATTTTAATGATGTGTGCCTTGGAAATAACTCCATTCCAGATCAGAAGTACCTCATGCATCTTGAACCTTCATGGTAAGAATTACAACTGTCCATATATGTTTGTTGAAATCAATAAAAGAGTGTCATTTTCAAATGAACAGACTATACATTGTATCTCTTTGAATTAGGGTATCAATGATTTTAAATCAGTTGATTTAAATCAGCAATTGCATTGTGATTTTAATCAAAGGATTTTTTAACAAAATCCTTGATAAAAATCTGAAATTTTTTGAATGTTTTAAAAGACATAAAAAAGTATTAAAATCTAAGATGAACATTATTTGGAAAATTTCTACAGATATTTTAATCTATGAATACTCACAAAAAAGCTTTAAATAATTGTTTCTAAGCTAAATTCCTAAATGTTGTATCAAATTTATATACAAATAGTTTGTAAAAAACAGTTTTTATCAAGACATTTTATTTTTAAATTATACTTAAATCTAATATAATTTGCACAGTAATCAAATTATTCATTCTTTTATATAAATTAAACATAGCAAATATAAAGAAATTCTGCAAGTATAAGAATAAAATAGTCATAATCTTATTTTCTCATTCTACTTTTGCAATAATTTATAACAAATTCTAGAGTTAAAGAATGAAGGAATTGCTTGAACCACTTTTCTATAAGAATGTATAAGAGAGAGAGAGAAAAAAAAATGTTAAGCATAGGAAGAACTTCTTCAGTAAAGCCCAAATAAATGTTTTTAATTTTTTAACTTTGTATACACCAAATAAAAATTTCCAGGGATTAAAAACACAGTAAAATTATAAGAAAAAATGAAAGCTGAGAATTCCCACTGAGTGCTAATAATGCAGCTGTTTAGTGTTTTTAGATTTCAGATTTAATTGGCTATTCTTTATATTTACTCTTTATGTGTGTATGAATGGGTTAACACATTTTCATATTTTTTTAAAAAAAGTATTGTAATCAAAATTTTTTTCGATGAATTTACATGTTTTAGTGGTCAGAGATTAAAAAAAACATGTTTATACAAAATGTCTGTCTGTCCATGCGTCGCCATCGAATTGTAAAAAAAATGTCAGGGGATAAAAAGATAAAAGCCAATCATAAAAATATTCAGACTCAAATACAATACATTCAAAATATTTTCATCGATTGAATATCATATTAACATCTTTTTCTTCAGTGCTGACTTATAAGACACTGCTGATGACTCATTTTCAGTGTGTTGCTCACTATTGGTTGAAATAGGTCTCCGATTTCAATTTTAAATAAATAATTAAACAATAATAATAATAATGAAAATTAAATACATAAAAGTCATCATCCTTTCAATGCAAAATTATTTACTAAACAGGTTTGGTTAAAATAGAAAGAGAAACAAAATTAAGACCATCACAGACCACAGCCACATCAATTCATCTTATATTAATGTGCCATTATGACTTTGGCAGTTCGAAATTATATCTACTAACATTTTAAAACATTGTTATAGCAAGCTTGAAACTCAAGCAAGCAAAGTTTGCAAAGCTTGAATTCCAAAGCTTAACCAAAATGATGCAGTACTGCTTTATTTTGGCAAGACAATCTATCTGTGTGCATAGCTTGAAAAATGTAAATGGAAGACTGCCAGCCAGAAGAGTGTCACGACTGGAGAATTAATGTAAGATGTTTTAAAGGATATGTAAAACTTCAGCTTAAGTAATAATTATCATGGTGAAAGATACTTCAAGCTGTTTAAATTCAGAGAAAAAAGAAATCATATCCATAACTGTCCAAATAAGAATTTATAAATTTTATTATTCTGCTTTTAAATTATGCCTAGCTAATTTTTGTCATATTTTTGGTGTCGCATCACAATGTATGAGCATGCTCCCCCCACCTTCCTCCTTCCTTGTAGCACTGTGTTTCACTTTGTATTCTTCCCCACCTCTTCTTAAAGGGGACATCTATATATTTAAAACACCTGGCTGTTTTTTTGGTCATCAGCCCTGAGCCTTCTACTGGCCCGATTTTGATAATTATTTTTTTAAATGAAAGCTGTTTATGTGTAGATGTGCCCATTCTGGCTAATTTTTAATTTATTTCAATTTTTATATTTTATTTTTAATTTTAAAAGCTTTTTCATGACATTTCTTCAAAACAGTGGCAACAGGTTAAGCTGTTCACAAAATTTATTTTGTTTCATTATTTTCCACCAATCAGGAGCTTGATCTCATCGGTGAATGTATAATCACATTTCAAACAAACAAGCAACAAAAAAAAAAAAAAAAAAAAAGAGAATAAATAAAGGTTTTCGTTAAATTTAATCATAATAAAATGATTGCACATTGTTATCCCCTGCAATACACAGATTATTTACTGAGTAATATTATTAAGTAAGTAAAATAACAGAAGATAAGCTTTAATAAAATATAATATCTAAAGTGAAATTTTGTGGATGGAGAAAATGTCGTCATACAAAAACCAGATAAACTTATTCCATGAATATAATATACATTGTTATAGCTGCGTCAGTGATGATGTCATATTCACTGACTTTAATTCCTGCATCTAAATAAAGTGAACTTCTATTAATTTTAAAGGTCCGTGGTGTGCACAAATGAAAATATTTCGATAAACTGCGCCATTTCTATTTAATTATATTGAATATTTTATGAAACTAAAGAATTCTTAAATAACTGCATAAATCGCGCTTTTATTTAAGAAAAGATGAGTATTTCTGAAGGTATAAATGATGTCATATTGTCAATGATGTCATAGAGAAAAAAAAAAAGAATAAAACCTGTGATATGGCGGTATTACTATATTTCTATCTTACATAATATCAAAAAATAATTAAAATCATTTCATTGTATTAAGTTATTGTTTAAAATAGAAAAAAAAAAAAATCTGCATTTCAGCAACAAATACAAAAATTTTATTCTTTTTAATAAAAGAGATAATCTTTTTTTTTCCGTTGCCATAGCAATAAAATTAATTTTTACAAGTTCATGGAGGATACAACCGATAAATAAATTAAATTTATTGCAAGTGCTGTAAATGTGTACTGGGTTGGTTAGGTAGTTTAGTAAGTCCCTGTTTCTATTATAATTAAAATGTTTCATTGATATTATAATTATTGTACGGTTATCAAGCGATCTTTAAATGGAGAAAAAATAAACTATGCAGATATTTTTGAATTCGTCTTCTGGGGTATAATATTAACTTCCTAAATAGTTTGGCATTTAAATAATATTTAAGATTTAGAAACCACATTAAAAAAAGATTTGTAGCTGGTTCAACATAATAATTTATGAGTTGTTTTAATGTTGTTTGTTATGTATATGAATTGTGCATTTGTTTAATTTTCTCAGTATTTTACTGTCTATATAAGATTAATATATATCATACCTAATATATATTTTTTCCGTCGAGTTTCAACAGGTGCAGCTAGTAATTAATTAATGATCTTCAATAAGAAAAAACATATAATGACTGAAAAATGATATTAATATAGTTTATTATGATTTGCAATAAAGAAGATAGCAAAATATTTTCTTTAAAAATGTTTATTAATAATATTTTATGTTACAAAAAAGTTTGACACTTTTTTTTTTTTTTTTACTGTTCAAATATCTTTTATTAAATTGTATTGTGATCTGACATAATATTAAAATAAGTATCCAAAATTTATACTAGTGTCTGATTAAACAACAACAAAAATCAATTGCAAAAAAGCTTATTTCATACATATATGCTATTGTAAATAAGTATTTCTTTTACATATTTTTTTATCTGTTTATATTTGCAATATTTTGAAAATTATTCTTTGGAAATAACCAGGAGGTGAAAATCTAATTATTGACCTACATTTTTTTTTTGGCACACTTAAAATCCTTTCGAAGAAAATTGATTAAAAACATTGTTCCTAAGGAATATCATAAAAAAAAAATTAAAATTTTATAGTATGAGAATTTAACTGGAAATTAAACTTTCACTGCTTTTCTTTGTAGCTGAACTAAAAAAATGTATTTTCAGGCGACTTCTGATCTGTGCTTCATTTGATTCTATTGAAATAGCCGTTCTTGGAGATATGGTAAGTGACTGATTTTTCTGGCTTGTTTTCTAGAATTTTAAAAACTTTTAATGTTTATTTATATGTTGCAATGCAATCTTGTTAAATCCAGATATACTGAAAATCTAATTAACTTAAATAAAGTTTAATATATGGTTACATTGTATATACATTATACAAACAGTAGTAAAAATATCCCTCTTGATTTGACTGGTTAATCATTCTTTTACATAATTCACAAAATGCGATTTACAAGTTAAGAGTTCTGTAATGGCCATTGCTTATTATTATATAAATGTGAAGATAAAAAAAAAAAAAAAAGTTTTAGAAAACAACAAAATGATTTACTTGATCTTTGCAAGATGGCTTGTTCAAATGTTGACTATCATGCATTATTTCTTAAATGATGAGAAAGGTTTGAATATCTATGAAGCACTTTTCCACTTGATTATTATTCAGCTGTGTTATTATGCAAGAGGGAAGCAATTAATCCTAGGAAAATTCTCCAGCGCAATGGTACAATTCTCTGGACAAGATTCTGCTAAAGAAGGACAGATTCTGTTTTTACAAGTTTTATTCTATTCAAAGTTATGATGAATTTTTTTAACAGAGCTCTTAATTTTCCTTTCATAACACTAACAAGATTTCTCTTAAATTTTGTTTACCAAGGCAGAAGTCTTTGTTTGGCAGAAATAAGAAAATAAAAAGTCACAATTTTACAGCCTTTTAGGATCTAAGGACCACAGTTTTATAAAGGCTGCTCTAGTGAAATGAATTGTTATTGCATGGGTGTGAGAAAGCCACCGTTTGCCACCATTTTATCTGGAAAGCAAAAAAGAAGAGTTCTTAAAAATCTTCTATTTTGTTTCTAAAGCATCCAATAGCATAGGAGGTAGCATCAAATTTTAAAAATAGATTTTATTTCAGTATACATTATAGAGATTAAATGATGCATTTAATAAAACTGCTATTCATCTGATACAAATATTGGTGTATGGGGAGGAAGGGTACAACAGCAACATCACACAGCCCGCTGCAATGCTATGACTGATGTTACTGCAGCTGAAGACATCATCAATAATTAAGTTGTCATTCATTTAATATTGTATGTTGCTATGGAACGTATTGTATGTTGCTATTCAATGTTGCTATGGAACATTCTTGCTGGTATACTAGCTGACAGGCTGTTTTGTTATACTTGCCATCTAATCAATCATATGTACCAAAATCATCAATGCTGAAATTAGCTGCAAAAATGTTATACTGTTTTCTAAACTACAAGTGTCTAATTTTCTCTATTATTATATTTTTTTAAATTTCCACATTTCCCTGCGGAAAAGTTTAAAACTTTAAAACTTATTTAATTTTTAAAAATTTCTGCCCTATTCATTATTAAATTATCCTTGCAAACTTTTCATCTCTAAAGTAAGTTTGTAAATATTGAGGGGTAAAAAGTGGGGGATTGGCAAAAAAAAAAAAAAAAAAAAAAAAAAAAAAAATCTTATTATTTTTTATTGAGTAGTTAGTTTCACAGTGTATCAGTTTCTGATTTTCAAGTAACAATTAAATTTCTGTTTATATTTGAAAATTTTTTCAAACACTGATTTAGACAAACTTACTCAGGAACACATACAGACAAGTACTTGTTAGAAACGGGTAAAAAAAAAAAAAAAAAAAAAAAAAAAAAAAAAAAAAAAAAGAACAGTAAAATTAAACATAACATCCTTAATTACTCTTTTCTTTCTATATTTCTTTTTCATGTGTACATTGTTATGTTATTATTTAATCTTAAAATATAGACATAGTGTGATTTATTTTAAGGGAACTTCTATTTTGTAGTGGCTTTGGCAAGAGAATGAAAATTTTTACAAGCAATGTTTTGCATTCTGTTTATTTTTTATCGCACAACTATGTATCTATTTCAATGATTTTTCAAATTTTGAAGCATACATCTTTGAAAATCTATTACAGTACTGGACCTCAAATCCGAAATCCTAAAATCTGTAACAAATTATGATATCAGAGATTCTGTGATCTTGAATAAACAGCTCTTAAAATATCCATAGATGATGCAACGTGCACATAGTTTCAAGTCATGCTAGATTAAACCAATTACACTCAACTCAATAATTTTATTGCAGTGTTTTTCTATACATTACTTTTAATCCAAATTTGTTAACAGAGTTAGTAAAGTTAGTGTAAACACATATTAAACTAATCAAAAAAAAAAAAAAAAAAATCCATCTTTTTAAATTTGTACAGAAAATGCAAAAAGAACAAATAAATAACCACAAAGAAGAAATATTTTTAAAAGATGCATAGAATATATTTATAATATTTATAAATGAAAATATTTTATTATGCCCTTCCCCCATCTTTAAAATTTTTAACTGATTTTCTTTTTTAAAAGAATTCTGTTTGACTGACCAAAGTACCAACCAAAAATATTTTTTCTTTTATCGAGATGAGGAAAAAAATCTATGTAAGGTTTCTTTCTGCATAACAAAACAAACTACCCATTGAAAGTTAATGTTCTCATTCTGATAACACTGACTTTCTACTTTACACAGTTAAATAAACAAGTAAGTGAATAAACAAAACAAACAGCAGATAAAATAAATATCTCATTTTTCTTTGCTTTCTTTTTTCTCTATAGTGGCCATTTTTTAGAGGTATTCTATGTATGAATAACTTATTATATTTTAATTTGCAACTTGCTGAAAGTTAGAAATAAATTTGTGAATTAGTAATGAAGATAAATATTTTTAATAAAGTGAAAAAACCCTGTCGCTGAAAGCTCGTTGCTATGATTTCATAACAAAGTTTGGGACAAATGGTGGTTAATAAAGAAATCTGTTAAACTTATGTAAGCTGTGGCGCTTCTTCCTGAAATTATAATAGCATAATTATATAATGATAATAATGACTCATTAAATTGCTTTAATCATGATCTTATAAAAGAAAATCTGAGTCGTTTTCAATTTTCATTAGGCCTAATGCTGTTCTCGCAAACAACAACATATTTTCATTTTCTGAAAGATGTTTTTATTTAACTAATAATATGATGTGCCGGATAAAAAAAAAAGTTTGTCTTTATTTAAATTTTTTTTTAAATTTATGTTTGTCTGTTTGCTTATATTATCTAACATGGCATTTTGTGATATCAATTCCTAGGCCTAACTTGACTCTCGTGAGCAACAATGCATTTTCATTTTCTAAAAGATATTTTACTATTTCTAAGGCAATGCAGTAGTATTTAAAAATATTTCTTATCCTTATCCTAATTTTGATTTTTTTTTTTTTTTTTGTATTTTTGGCTTTATTTATATTAAGTCTAACATGGCGATTCGCAAAATAGATTGCTTCACAGCATGTAAAATTTTGCCACCACCATGTTTTGTATCTGTTTATTTATTGTTTTGTTTGAGGACTTAAAATCCAGAAAATTCTGTAATCCGGAGCGATCACTGTCCTGATCAGTCCGAATTTGTATATTACTATGTGATTCAACAATTAACGTTTGTTTTGTATAGTAATGTAAAATAATATTTAGAATAATATAAATAAATATGCTAAACTTATAAAAAACTGACAGCATTATTACTATTGGCTATTGATTGTCTAAGCTTAGCAAAAGCTCCTTCTTTACTTTCCTCACCTAAACAAACAAATAAAATAAAAAAAATTCGCTTATAAAATGGCTAAAATAATTCTTTTGAAACTTTATATATAGATATTAATAAAATTAACTGCTTATTTCATTTAAATATGTGGTTTTTAAAATAAAATTCAAAACTTTATTTCTTCAATAAGTATTTTATATCTTCTATGTAAAAATACTTTTTGATGCATTTAGTGGGGAATCTGAATAAAAATATTAAATATAAAAATCTCTTAAAGTTTCAATTAAGAATTATTTTTATTAGTTTTATACATACCAAACACAGTGTTTTGAAAGCAAGTTGAATCTCCTGGTTTATTCAGTAGATATGTATAGAAGAGAAGCAGTTTACCTTATACACCTTTCAGAAGCAGTTTAATATATATATTTAATAATAGTACTTTATAAGTTTCTTTGGCAACAGTTTCAGTTGTCAATTCTAAATTACACAAAGGCAGTTATAAAAGGGAACGCCAATTTTATTATATGTGATTGAAATTATTTATGATAAATATTTTTTCATTTGGTATAGCCTAACTGGGTACAGTGGGACTTGAGAGAAGATGGCAAGGCTTTGCTTCCTGGAAAAGATGGTGCTTTAAATGCCATTGGGATGACAGTGATGTATTCTGCCCAGAAACAAATCATAATAAGTAATTATGCCATAATAAATCTTATTAATATAGAAAGTGTTCCAGTAAATATTTCTGGAAGATGTTGGTTTTAGAAAAAAGTTTGGGAAAAGGTATTTCAGTTATGTTTGAAAAGTCAAGGAGAATGTTTCTAGCACTTTTTTTGACAACTTCATTTCTAAACATACTGATATGACATGTGATTATTTTGTATTATTTCCTCCAGTACATTTTTCTAAAATCAACATTTTTGGCATCACTTTTTATTGTGCCTTCCTATATTTGATGCAATAAATTTATATACAAGGGTTGTTTTTTTAAGTTAGGGCTATTTGAAAATAAAAACTAAATGAAAGAAAGTTTTGAAAAATTAAATTTATTTTCAGATTCTGCATACATTTCTCTATTTTTCAACATAGTTGCTAAATTTTTTTTAAACACTTATTTTATAACTATATTTTGAATACTCTCTTCATAGACTCTTGCCGCCTGCTCTGACAACCCATAATGAATGTGTTGCAATTAAAAAATAAATTTTCCATAATGTCTAATTATTTGTCCTATTAGTTGCTGTATGAGTTATTACTCATATAGCATTCTAGCTTTTTTTACAAGATTCTATTATAAATTAATAGATACTGTGTAAAATTAATAATAATCATATCTAAGTCATGTAATAAAAAGGTAAGAGAATCTAGCTTACCTTCTTTTTCAGGATCATCCACAACTTATTCCTCTCATATTATTTCTAATTATCCATGAGTTGTATCCTTAAAAATGTCCTAAAGGAACTTTGTTAATCTTTATTAATTTGTGTGTTGATTGTGAAATCATAGAATGTTTTAAAATTAATTAATTTTATGCATATTTTAAATATAAAAAATACAATGCTGGAGCATATATTTTAGCTCCTTACTAGTTTAAAAATAGAGAGAAAAGTGAGTTAATACCAAAAGAAATGACTGCATAAAGAATAAAAATAAAATAAAATAAATTCAAACATGATCATAAATTAAAGTTCTAATTTTTTTGTTCAAATCAATAGCTTTATAATCATAGTTCTTTGATTAGTTTTTAAGCTTCATAATGTAAATGTTTGTTTTTTTTTTTGTTTCTGAATAAATTAGATGATATAATATATTGCTTTTTCAACACTTAATTATAAAACAGTTCACCAAATAGATTTATGATGAGTAAATTGAATGATGTAAAATTACTTATACACTGGTGTTCAAAAGTTAAGCATAATTGGTAATTAAGTAATTATTTTTAAGTAATGAAAGAAATATGAATCGGAATGTGCTGAAACTCCAGGTGTGTAAACAAAATAGTACGCGTCACATATTTTCGTGAAGAGTTTTCCCCGAAATCGAACAGGAGACCGTTAACAAATTGAAAAAGAATGAAGATCTTTTGGATAACCCTGTCAAAACTAATGTAGCAAAAGCGTTCAAACTGCACATTATGATTAATTGGCTTATTGTAATGTACTGTGTTAATTTTTACAAGGATAGCATGTATACTCGTAGAGAAATTAAGGTTTTTATAAAAACAGTCCTAAATTTTTCCAAGTTTTTTGCTTATAATTTGCAGAGTTCTTATTATAAAATAATGTTCTTTTCTGAAAATATGACAAACATCATTGTACACAATACCCTGTCATCAGAATTTAAAAATAATAAAAATTGTATGAAAAATGAGTATGTTTAGTAAATAATTTTTCATTGCGCATGCGTCAACGATATCAAAATGTCATTTGCATATTGTGTTAGCTAAATGTATAGAGCAACTTCTGTAAAAGTTTCAAAAACATAGCTTGAAAATTCTGAAAATGGGAGCCTATAGAATCAACTCAAAATCCGTTATTCCTAAAAGAAGCAAAAAAATCAGGGGTTTTACCTAAATATAGTTGTACATGCAATATTGTGTAGGCACTAAACAATGGAATATGGATACAGCCCCTCATCTTTTTGCTTCATTGAGGAATAATGGATTTTGAGTTGATTCTATAGGCTCTCATTTTCAGAATTTTCAAGCTATGTTTTTGAAACTTTTACAGAAGTTGCTCTATACATTTAGCTAACACAATATGCAAATGACATTTTGATATCGTTGACGCATGTGCAATGAAAAATTATTTACTAAACATACTCATTTTTCATACAATTTTTATTATTTTTAAATTCTGATGACAGGGTATTGTGTACAATGATGTTTGTCATATTTTCAGAAAAGAACATTATTTTATAATAAGAACTATGCAAATTATAAGCAAAAAAATTGGAAAAATTTAGGACTGTTTTTATAAAAACCTTAATTTCTCTACGAGTATACATGCTATCCTTGTAAAAATTAACACAATACATTACAATAAGCCAATTAATCATCATGTGCAGTTTGAACGCTTTTGCTACATTAGTTTTGACAGGGTTATTCAAAAGATCTTCGTTCTTTTTCAATTTGTTGACGGTCCCCTGTTCGATTTCGGGGAAAACTCTTCGCGAAAATATGTGACGCATACTATTTTGTTTACACACCTGGAGTTTCAGCACATTCTGATTCATATTTCTTTCATTACTTAAAAATAATTACTTAATTACCAATTATGCTTAACTTTTGGACACCAGTGTAGTTGAACTATTGAAAGTTATCATGACAAATAATTAAGTTGATTTACTATGATTATTTTCTGAAATATATCAAGTTGATTTATGATAAATGTTTTCTGAAAGAGATTAATTTTACTAACTGATTCTAGTTTTATATTCCATTCACACTGCTATATTTTAAAAATGAATTTTGTAATACATTTTTTTTTTTTTTTTTTTTTTTTTTGTATATGTTATCAAAATACAAGTGAAAGTGTTTCTTTAAAAAAAGGTGACACCAACTAAATTAAATTCATTTAAGAGATGCTAGTCCTGGTGTCATATGGGAAGTCACATAAGTTAACTACTTATCACTATATTTCATCTTGAAACTAATTGTAAGGAGAAAGATAGAAATGGCTAATGTTTCGTATTGGCAACCTTCGTAAAAATTCTATATGAATTTTTTTTTTAAATTATTGATATCTTTAAACTAATGCATTAGATGGCAGAAGAAAAAAAAAAAAAAATGGTACTAGTCTGTTATCCCATCGAACAATTTTGCCAAACTATACAAATCACCAAACTAATAGCCAAATTGTACATATTGACATCCATTATTGGCATTTAATCTTATAGTTTGGCGATAATTTTTTGGTCGACGGCATAACCTTGTAGTAACAAAAAAACTTTGATCTGAATACAGCTGTAAAAAATTATAGGTTTAAAATATTGGATTTTTGCATGAACTTTTTACCCTTTATTACAAGACATATTTACTCATTTAAAATCATTTGAACTGTTTATTTCATAACTCTTTTAGGTGCATTTGTAATTTATGAATATGTAGCACCTAAAGTTGTCGTTCAATCTGTCCATCTGTCCTCATATAACAACGCAAAAAATACTCAACCAAATCATTTAAAATTTAAAATATATAATTATTTCATAATATTGTTGAGTCATTTTAAATTATATGAAAATCAGATGCATAATAGTTCAATTACAGTTTTATCAAAATATTCTGTTACAATAGAGTGAATTGGAAAAATTAATTTCATGTGTATTGTAAAGATGTTACATTCTTTCAAACAATCAAACATAATACAGTTCATATGCATCTGTGAAATACATTCTAAAATACACATTCTGTACAATCTGTGGTGCAAAGAATATTTTTTATTAATATACAGGGCTGCACAAAAGTATTCTGTTACACAATTGTATCGGGGGAAACATTGTTTAGGGTGCATGTTAATTATATGAAACTATTTCCCATTTTATGAAATTGCTATACGTTGCTGAAGCTTACTACAAGTTAATTTATGTATAATAGAAATCAATTAACATTTACGTGAACATACAAAAGATTTTGGATACTGTATTGTATCCAAAGTACTGTATGTTTTTAAAACTTCATTATAGTATGGACTCACCTCATTTACTATGCTTGACATGTAATTTCCAACTTGTTAAATTTAAACATTAATAATTTTATTTATTTAACACATTAATTAATATTCATTCACAAGTAATGTTATTTAAATTAGTTCATTAGTTGAGTGTTAGCACATTGTGCTATTGCTTTATATCTCTGAGGTTTGTCTCTGAATTTAGACACACCTTATTCAACTTTTCATAGCTTTTGGATTAATAAAATGAGTACCAAGCATATTTTGGAACTAAACAGCAATAACTAGGAATTCTGAATCAAGCTGACACCTTGACTGGACCATATGCTACCTCTTTATTTCATCTCAGGGTCCATGGTCAAGAGAGCAGAGCAAAGCTGAGTATGACAAACAGTGATCTTTCAAGCATTGCATTTAGTTTAATTATTATTATATTAATTAGATTATTGTTATTTTGAAGCTATTGTTTTTTGCTCCTTTTATATGCAATTGAGTTTCAAGCCTGATTTAGTTTTCCAATAAATGTTTCAATATTTGCATTCTTTTATTTAGCAGATTTATGTTTAGCAATGTAATTTGATATTCATTGATTATATTTATTTGTTTATTTTTTCTTAGGTGACAGTATGTCCTATCCTCCTATGCCTGTCATGTTTCTTTTAACAAATAATGGCTTACTTGTGTCATTCCATATGGTGAATGAAAAGTCAGATGCACCAGTTCTTGTGTCTGCACCTGTGCCAACAGATTTCAAGATATGCTCTGCAAATGGTATAATTTTACATAATTTTATTTTATTTTATTTTATTTATTTTTTTTTTTTGTGGTGTGTATGTGATTATCTTAATAAATGATAATTTTCAACAATTTTAAAACCTTTTTTAAAAGATTGTTTTCTGATTTGTCTCAAGTTAAACTTGATAAACTATATTAAACTGAAATTTCTATGTAAACAATTTTGTCATAATTATTGACAAATTATGTTAAATTAAAATTTTTATGTGAATAATTTTGTCATAATTATTGGGTTCCAGAAAAATCTGAGTATTTTTGATAATGCAAATTTCAACTTCATTGAATCAATTTTATCAGTTAAGTTAGGAAAACTATGAAAATGCTAGGTTTAGCATTTATCAAAATATCTGTAATTAAATCATATTTACAGAGTTACTGTTTGAATGAGCAAAATTTGCCTTTTAGACATTTACAGTTACTCTTTTAGAAAAAGAATTAAAGCTATTAAATGTTTAATAACAGTTTCAGAACTTATAAAGAATATTTTTTGAAAATCCTTACAAATTCATACCAGAAACATTTGTAAAACTAGGTCATGATTATCAAAATGATGTTGGGATGACTCATAATCTGTCAAAGAAAAAATTATATGAATAAATATTCAGTGTGCAACTTGCCTCACTGAAATAACTTAAAATTAATGCAACTTTAAAAATAATTGTTGCTGGAGATAAAAGGATCTAAAACAGTTGTAAATTATATCTAACAACAAATGTGGGACAAAATGGAATGTTAATTCAATTAATATCCCCTTAAATAAGCCACAAAGTCTGATATATGAATATCTGTCCATCTGGTTGCAGCATATTTAAACATTTAAATAAAAAATAAAAATAAAAAAAATAAATGAAAAATGAGGTATACTAATTGTTATGTATGTGTATAATATATTAAATAATAAGGCATACTCTAAATGACTTGAGGTGGATGAATTTAAGAACAATACATATTTACTGAACATGAACTCTTACTACATATGAAACACAAACATTAACAACATAGAAACATAATCTGAAACTCAAACATTTTTGTTCCTTTAATTATTCCATGGAATCAGTCATGAGGCGCCATCTACAGTTTTACCTGAAAACTAAACGTGTAAAATACCACACTAATATTAAATACTCTCTTTAAAAAATATATCATTTGTGCATTGTCTGTTAACAATTAATAGTTATCTCAGCTTCACTGCCAATATTATGCTTACATCATTTTAAATCATTATTATATTGGCATCTGCTAACTGGTAACAAAATTGGTACTAAAAATTATAAAAAAATTAATATATGAAAAATTAATTGAAATATAGCTTTGAAAGAAATTGCATTTACAAGTTGAATGTAGATTCTGCTATTGCAGAATTCAGTTTCGCCTCCAATTAAAAAAAAAAAGAAATCGATAGAGGTCTCAGAAGGGCGACTCCGTTTAGAATGCAAAGAACTAACTTCATTTTTCTTGCGTTTATCAATATAATAGCAAACAGAATGGCTTGAAATACCCAATTGATTAGCAATTTCTCTCCAAGACATTGGAATTGCGGAATAATAAAGGGATACAATTTGACGTGCTACTTCTTCATTGTCTAGATTCATCAAAAACAGATTTTTTCTTTAGTTTAAATGCTTTTTAATAGACTCTGAGAAAAAGGAAATGCATTTTAACAATAAAATTGTATGAATGTCTCGTTTTAACGTCCAGTTTATGAAAAAGTAGGCCAGAATTTTTGACATGACACTTTTTAGCTTGTCTGAAAGAAATAACATCGATTCCAAAATGATAAAAAGAAAATTTATTCAACTTTGACTCATAGAATTTTTTTTTTTCGTGAAATGTAAACCCGGTATCATTTTCACCATACCAAAATTTACAAATGTACACTTCACATCTGTATTCACGTTTAAAAAAAAATTGGCATTTTAGTTTGATAATTTTGATTCAAAACTTGAAGTCTCAATGGCTATTAGCTGAAATGTATATTAAACCATTGATATTCTTTTACGTGTAAATCAAATTTTGTAAATGAAGTCAAAATTCACGGAGTTTTATAACAGAAGATATTTAAATTTCTATTTTTTCCCTTTTAATGAGAAAATGGCAACATAAAGATACAGCACTCAATTTTTTCCCTTTTTTCCTTTGCTTTAAATAGAAATGGAGGACTCCTGTTGCCAGGATTAGAAAATAGGTATTAAAAGCTACAAAAAAATTAATATTTCAATAACAAATTAAGATACAGCTTTCAAACAAATTTCATTTAAAAGTACATTTTTTTCCCTACATGATGGTGTAAAAATTGAAAATGTGTGACATTAAGAAGTTTAAAATTTAGTAGCAAAAATTGCAATACCAAATATATGAACTTACGAAAAAGTGGGCCACAATTTTTGACACGACACTTTTTAACTTGTCTGAAAGAAATAGCATCAGAGGCTAAAAAAACTATTAAAAAAAAATCTGTTATTTTTGAGAATATTTAATATAGCAGATGCACAGGTTAAACAATGATGCCTTGAACTGTTATATTTATGTGAATGCCTAAAAATTCTACATGAAATAGGCTTGAATGTGTTTATACATCCAACATACTATATGTGATCTTGCTCCCTTTAAAATTCTTTAGTTTGAAAATTATTTCCTTATGATGGTAAAATTAAAAGCCACTTGGCATCTTTTTGCTGTCAGATCAACTCAGTTCTGCTTTAAAAATATTGTGAAACATTCCAAAACGTGACTTTAAATTGAGAACCAAAAAAAGAATAATAATAATAATAATATGTTGACTATATAAATAACTAGTTGTTACCCATGACTTTGTTCACATAACATTTAAAGAAGAATTAATTGATCAATCATGCAAAATAATTCGTTAATTAAAAGTATGTGTAATTAACTTTTTATTATGATTTATAGTAAAAAACTTTCGATGATCCCTATTTGCCGATTTTTTTGCAGGTTGAAATTTTCCTTTCAGCGATTTATACTAATAGATAGAAACATTCTTGAATACTTTTGTTCAGCCCTGTAGTTTACCTAGTAACTTTAATACACAAAAGTATTTTTCTAAAATTTAGTTCAAACAAAAATATTCCTTATTACTACCTAAATTACATTTTTAGAAATTATCAACCAAAGGCAACCATGTATTCAGTAATTTGTGTGATCCTTCATATCATTTTATCTATATACTACAAACATTTCTTAGTTTACTGAATGTAGTTTAAAATAAAAATGCATTTTTTATTTAAAAACCACCTTTAAGTAATTTACACTCATATTCAGTAATATTTCTGAGATCTTTTGTGTAACCCTGTATATTAGGGTGGAGCGAAAAAAAATTTTTTTTTTGAAAATCAAAAACGGGTAGGTGCCAAAAGTTGCCTTTATACTAGTACATCAACTGCGTGAAATTTTACCTCTGAAAAAAAATGGCTTGAGTCTGCGCTTTTGCTCCAAAAATCGAAATTTTGGGTAAAATTTGTCATTTTTTTTGACATTTTTTAAAAAAAATTAAAATCTTCCTACAGAGCTGGTTAGTATTTAAAAGTGTTGCTTAGACCTTTATATTTATCTGCTTAACATATTTAAACTATAAAACAATATCTGTAGTCTGTATAATTGGAGCAAATCTGACAATTTTTTGCGAAAAATCAGCATTAACCTCTCTATTGGAGCATACAACGAAATGTTGTTTTGAATGCATTTCTTACCTAGCTGCTTTCAAAACTACTGTGTATATAACTCATAGAGGTGGTTGCATTATCCCACCCGTCTCAACCACCCAATCATCTAGGCCCAGTGTTTTATTTATGTATTGAATTGTTATTTTTTTCCCGAAGACGAGTATAGGTTTTCTATATATCAAAGTAATTTATCTCTTTTTTGTATTCACTGACTTTGGATGATTTGGATCATGCTGGTGTGACCTGCTGCACGTATATTTTTATACCATGTATAACAGAAGAGAAGCTGAGTAATGTATTGGGTATGTTCTTAATTGAACCTATTGAGCAGTCTATTATCTTCATTAAAATTTCATGCAATTAGTACATTATGATTGGAAGTTCTGTTATCACAACATTCTTTCAATCAATTACATTTTATATGCAATGATTTGCCTAATAATTGATTGTATGAATTCAATTTCTAGTATGCCATCATTTATTGAACCTATTACATTGAATATATGCTGAGATGCTAGCTGTTTAATATTATGACGATCGTCACAGAGGATTGCAAACAAAATTTGCGTGTAAAACAACAATATTTCTAAAGAAGTTTTAGCATGCTTTATGTCGTTTCCTGTGTGGTTCCATAGTCGAGTAATTTCTAATAAGATTTTAGATCTATTATTCAGGTGTGTTGTACATTTGGTATAAAACATCCCGCGGTATAAACTTGGATTATATATTTTGTGAGTGAACATATAGACGCTGATTGCCAATCTGCGCTTATATAAAGTGGAAAATTTTATTAACTTTATGAGCTGTCTTTTGTGTGAGATGTTTTCTAAATTCCTATTCCCCATTCTTTCTGAGAAATAGCTTTCCTTATGAATTAGCTTTGCAATCTCCGACAGAAATTTCTAGTCTGTTCTGAGTATCTTTTTCTCAATTTGAGAAAATAATTTTTCAAAATTATTCTCTATTTTATAAAAAAAAAAAAATTGCAATAGGAAGTGAATAGTACGTAGACAAAGATTTTCCTTATTGATCCAGTGAATCCATTTAGCTTAGAACGTTTTATATCGACTTCTCTAATAATTGACCCAGAGGAAATTCACTGTTGAAGTAGCGAATGATTCAATATTATACACATTTCTAAGCTTACCCTATGCAAAATTGTTCACAGTGACAAATAAAATTCTCCTAATTTTAAATGAGCACTTATAGTCGATTAGAATCCGTACATTCCCTCATAAAGTACTATGCATTATAAGTTTATGCCCAGGACATTTCACCATCAAATGTTGTCCATTCATAAAAAGGGGATCTAAAAGTTAATAGGAAATTACCTGGATACGAAAACACTTAGAAAACGGCATAAAACTAATGCAAAAAGAAAGGTTATTTACACCAGCAGTTGCTTTACACATGGAGAAGAAATTTTCATTGCAATTCTCTCTGAAGATCACCATCACATTAAACAGCTCGCTTCTCAACATATAAAAAATGCAAAAGTAGAATAAATGATGGCATACTTATAGTTGAAATATCTGAAATCATCTTTGAAGCAAATCATTACGTAAAAAAAATACAATTGACTAAAAAAAATGTTGTGGTAACAGAACTTCCAATCACTATTCATCAACTGAAGGTAAGTTTGATAAATATAATAGATGGCCGAATAGATCCCTTTAATAATATTCCCGTACATTACTGTGCTTGTCATTTTTTTGTATAAACTGCAAAAATATACATGAAGATAGTTACAGCAGCATGTGGATGCAAAGAACAGATAAACAAGGTGGAAGCATCGAAAACATGCCAAATTTTTATAAAGAAAATCACAAATCAATGTATAAATAAAACACTGTACTAAGACGATGGAATAGTTGGGCCAGGTGGTATAGGAAATATAGCCACCTCAACGACGTATGTCCAAGGTAGTTTTGAAAACAAGAGCTGTATTAAAAACAAGTTGTATGACCCAATAGAGTGGTAATACTGTTTTCTTACTAAAAGTTGTCTGTTTTGCTCCAGCTATAGGGAATAAACATATTGTTTTATAGTTTAAATATGTTAAACAGATAAATATAAAGGTCTAAGCAACACTTTTAAATACTAACCAGCTCTGTAGGATTTTTTCAATTTTTTTGAAAAAATGTCAAAAAATGACAAATTTTATCCAAAATTTCGATTTTTGGAGCAAAAGCGCAGACTCAAGCCATTTTTTTTTCAGCGGAAAAATTTCACACAGTTGATGTACTAGTATAAAGGCAATTTTTGGCACCTACCCGTTTTTGATTTTCAAAAAAAAATTTTTTTCGCTCCACCCTACTGTATATCTAAACTGTGTAACTATTAGCATTTACACACACCATTTACTCTGCATACATTTAGTGAAACTTAAAAGCACATATCATAATTCAAAATGCATTTCATCCATGCAACAGTAATCATCCATCATATACAGTACTTTGGATAGAATATATACCATTTGAAATCTTTTATGTGTCTCTGTAAATGCTATGCACTTCGTATTATTCATGAAATAACTCGCATTAAGCCTCAGCAATGTATATCAGTTTGATTATACATTAAATCTTTTACCATAATTAAAATATGTCGCAAACTGTTCCTCCCTTTATTATTATGAAATAGAATTCTTCTGTGTGACTCTATAAATAAATAAATAATAAGTGTCCTTTTCACTGCATACTTTACAAAATGCATATTTTAGTGCACTTTGTAGATGCATATAAATTTGAATATGTTTCACAGGGTGTAACATCGTTAAAATTCAATTGAAACGATTTTTTCTCATAATGCCATAATCTAAAGAAAAATTTTTACTATCCCTGTAAATAAATTAATCATGGTAGAAACTTCATTTTCAATAGGTATTCGTTCTAAGGTAAATGTTAATAACGTCCAAAAATTTCATGGCAATCCGAGTGTATTTACGAAAGTTAGAAAGCGGTCAGACGGACAGAGAAACCGAAAGCATAATCACTTTTCAACTTTGTTAGATAGTGTTAAAAAATAAAGTAAAAAATATATTAATCAGTAGTTTTATTTTCTGCCTTTTCCCCACAAAAATTTTTTCAATGGATAATTATCAGTTTTGACTAAAAATTTTCATTTGTATGTAACTTATAACATTTTAAAATTAGTATAAGTAAAAATATTTGTCATTCAATTTAAATATGACGTCATTATTTATCTAGCTCCATTAGCTACAGATATTTATGCTCCTTGTATTTTTAATGATTACTATAAAGTACCTGTTTTATTTCAACTATGACATCACATTTTTTCAAGTGAAATATTTTGATTAAAATATAATTCTTTTTCATTCTTTTTTCTTGTAATCTATGGCGCCTTTTTTTGCCCCTAATTTCTCATTAACTAAACAAATATCCTTTTAAATATATTTTTAAAATGCACCTTTTATTTTTATTTCAAATGTAGCATCATATTTATTTTCTTTTTAATTTTTTTTTCTTGCATGGAAAATGTTCAATTGAAAATTTATTGCCTCTGAGAAATTATTATTCCAGATTTTGATTTTTTTGGCAACGGGAAAGAAAATTGATTAAATTTTATCTAAAAAAAATGCCTACTGAAATACTACCTATATGAAAAATAATGAAATTTTGAATTATTAATTAAAATATTTAAATAAAATAAATAAAACATAGCCAAAGTTCATTTCCAGGCTCTAATCTATCTATATGCAAAGATTTAAAGACATTAAACCGTCTGTTTTGAAGCCAACTTCATTCCAACTTTCAGACACACTTTTACATTTATAATATATATAAGGATTATAAGTCTTAACCTTCCAGCAGGCTGGCCGTTGTAAAAAGTACAACATTCACTTTCTTTTTTTTTTTTTTTTTCCTTTTTTCCTTTTTTTTTTTTTTTTTTTAAGCAAAATTCACACCAGCTTTAATATGTTATAACAGAATAAATCTAAGTATGTAGTAGAATACTTTCATAAATTGTGAACAGAGAAAACTTATATGATATTTGTATGTTAAATTATTTGTAAATTTAAAATAAAACAGCAATAATTGAATGTTTTCCTCCTGTTGTACAATTTACTATGCGCACCTGCTCATGTGATGAAAATTTGTGTGCCCGGTAAAAGGTTCAGAATCTTTTGTTGTTTTTCAAATTCTTGGACAGCCCAATATTAGCATAAGTTTAAACTTTTTAAACTTACAACTATGTTAAAATGAATATTCTAGAGAAGAGTTTCATGTTTATTTGTTTATTTTATGATTTCTAGGACCATCACTTGCAAACACTGGTTCAAGAACTGATGAAATGTCAGAAAAGAAATCTTTCATGCCCTCTGCTCTCTCAATTATTTCATCCCCACCAGTCACTGGGTAAAATACAAAAGTTTTTTCATTATTTAGACTTGAAATTACAAAAATATTTGCAATGTACATGGATGAATCAAATATAAACCAGAATTTTTGCTTTTTAATTTATTGGTACAAGATATAAAGCAGAAAGTTAAATATTATTTTTCTGCATAATCTTCTAATTTCAATCCCCAGCGGATTTTTTTTTTTTTTTTTTTTTTTTTTTTTTTTTTTTTATGCCATTATCATTGAAAGAAGAGATGTGTGTTTCCAGCTGATTGCTCACAAAGGTTTCAATAGCACTGTTATTGTCGAATTGTTCACTTCCTAATGCTTCTTTCAAAGATCCAAATATGTGCTAATCACAAAGCAATGACTCAAGCCTATAGGGAGGTTGTACCAGAGTTCTCCAATGCATTTCCACCAACTTCTTGTGGATAAGGTTGGCTGTATGAGGATGGGCATTGTCATGAAGCAAAATCACTTATCTGATTGAAAATTCATGTCTTTTGCAATTATATGCACATTGTTTTGTTTCGTCACATAGCTGACAGTAATAGGCAGCACCTTCGAGAATGTACCAAAAGGCATAAATGTTTTCTTCAGTCAAACTTATTTGAGTATGGCAAGTGTGGGGTGTATTTTTAACTTATTTTCATCCTTTCACAAAATTTCTGTACCAGTCATAGTCATATACTTGGGTTTTCTTCAGGCATGTCCCCTTTGAAGCCTTCATAAAATTTCAGCTTTCATTTGTGAGAAATTTCATGATAAATGCACAAAGTTTGGGTGAACCTCTCTCTCAATCATTGCAAAGCTGACATAAGAACAGGGAGAGCAGCAAATACCTGTGTACAGATTGTCATGTGACATCGTCGCAGTGACCTTCAGGACTCAAGCAGAAATTCTGGCTTATATCTGATTCACCCACACTTAATAGTTTTAAGTCTGATTCAATCATTGCATTTTCTACTTTTCTGGCTTGTGTTAATTGTTTTTTGTCTATCAATGACATTATAATCATTTTTCATTTTTTTGTTTATGATGTTTCATTTTTTGAATTTCATTGATTTTTATCATTTATTTTGGACATCTGTCATTATTATTATTATTCATGATGATTTTTATCATTTATTTTAATTTTGATGTGTTATAGGCAGCTAAATTTTGTTTTTTTTGGGCCTAATGCTGACAAAACTAGATCAAATAACATAATTTTACTATGAAATAAAACCTACAAGCTTTTCTTATGATTCTGTAGGTTATTCATTGTTTCTTATTATACATTTCTAGTTTTCAGTGTTCATATTTTGTTCATCTTTAGAATTTTAGCAACTTGCTCATACTTTTGTAATTTCATTTTTATTATGTATATGTATGTATATATTTGGACTGTTTAACTATATAATTTATTTATTTAAGTGATTATGCACTGTTGTCAAATCATTATTTAATGAATTTTTCATTTAATAATTTTACCTATTCACTTATTTAATTTTATCTATTGGTATGAATATGTCTACAAGTTTTTATTAATCTGTTACCAGGGGTTAGGTGCATAAGTGTAGGATATAATTTACATGTTAGGAAGATGCGACATACAGTTGAAAATTGTTGTAACAAAATATAATTGGCAGCAAAAAAAGTTCATTTCTATACTAAAATGCATTTTTATATTTTTTCTATAAATTTAACAAATATACAGCAAGGAAAAATTGAGTATAGTATAGAACTTAGTACCATATTTAAATCGTGGTAGTTTGGGAAAAAGAAAAAAGAAAAGTTTTTTGTGTATTTCTAAAGTTTTCAGTGTTTTCAAAAACTACAGAAAAATTCACTTGCACAGTCAGAAAATCCAATTGCCAGTGGTGAGTACAGTGATATATTTCTGAACCTCTGTCTATTATATTAATTTAATACCGTTAAAGATCTATGCTTAATTCACTATTAGTTTATCAATTAGTTTTCATTCCCGCAACATGCTTTTTCCTAAAAATGCATTCTTTTGTAATAAACTTTCAATGTATTATTTAAAGTTTTAGAACTGTACTAAATATGATCCATTAATGAATATTTTGAAGCCATTAATTGTATTATTCAATGATAATGGTATTTATGTGTCTGTTTTTATTAACAAAAAATGTACTGTTATGGATGATTTAAAAATTTCTATTTAAGCTGCATTTTGAGTAAACTTAATTATTATGTTGCACTAGGGGAATATCAGACTTAAATTAATGAAAAAACTAAGTTTAATTTAGAATGCACTTTAAAATTTTTTGCCTCATTTCATTTTTTATTTAAAACTAGCTGACCCGCCCAGCGTTGCCCGGGTCCATATTAACAATATTAAACGAACTTGAAATTTGTATGATTTTATCATTAACTGGAAGCATGTAGAAATGCATTGCCTGAAATATGTCATAGCTGACTTTGTGAAAAATCGGTTTTAAAAGCAACAACTAATATTAAGCTCTAAAAATACTTAAAATGAGCAATGAGAAACACAGGAGGGAACATGTATCCAACGATTGCGTTAGTTTCGTGTTAAAGTGTTGATATTTACCCGTAAAATAATGTTTTGAGCCATTATTGACTGTAATACACGATTGGAATGCATAAAAGATACAAATATATCAATCATAGGCAAGAATTATGTGATTATTTTTATCATATGACTTTGAAATATCAATATTGACTTTGAAATATCAATATAGAAGCTTCATTTAAGATTTTGCTTGAAAAGTTAACATTCTTTCGTTAATGTCTTAAAATCGTCTGCACTCTGAAATCTAGATTTTAAACTAATATTTGTTATTTAAGTTTTCGCGCATGATTTTAAAAGAATGTTTTCATAAATATATTTTATATATTGACATAGAATTATTAATATGTTGTTAAATCATAAACATTTTTCATCTACGTTATAAAGTATTAAAAAGTTCTGAAAAAAAAGAAAATTTTTAGTAATACAATTTTTAGTTCAAATCAAATGTTTTCAATATTTTATTTAATTTTATTTTGACATTTAATTATTTCTAATTTATCAATTTCAATTATTTTAAAAGCAAACATTTTATTAAAATAAATAATATAATAGAAAAAAAACCATTTTAAAAAATTACTATTTCTTCGTAAAATATGCTTCGGCTGTAGTTCATTTCTTTCAATTCATCTTATTAATACAAAATCCCTTCCACATGCTTTTGTTTGGGACATTAAAATTTGAGCGATAAATGGTTTAATATTGCTATCCTTTTTTTGATTTACTTCACCACCACCTATCTTTTTCCTCCATGGTTTACAACCGCTGTGATAAAAAATCATCATTTAAACTGACAGTTTGCCAGTCTATGAATTTTAAAGGTCTGTTCCAGCTTTTTTAATTATTTATGCGAAAATTTTATGCAACCAACCAATCATAACTAAATGAAGGGAAAAAAAGAAGAAAAAAGGCGATTTTTTATGAGAGGGATCTTTGGAATTTAATTAATTACTCAGTTAATAAATAGAATTTCGAAATTCTGAAGCTCAGGTGCATCAGGAGAGATTTGGGGCTACTCTCAAAAAAATTTTGAGCCTCGTACATGCTGTAGATTTTGCCAGCCATCGCAGACACACACACACACAGACAGAGCGCTTTGTTCTTTTATTAATATAGATTTTAAATTTTTTAAAAATCATAGTTAAAAGAAACCCTCATGCCAAATGCCAAACTTCTATAACGACTGTATTGCAGAAATTTAAATTTTAGAATGATTTTTGAACCTAAATACTTAAAATTAAAATAATAATAATAATAATAAACTGTTTTGTGATGCATTTACATCTCAGCCATTTTAAAGTTCAAGTTTCTATTCTTAAAGTTGAGTGCTTTTAGAATGTTTCCAGCTCATTTCATTCTTTTGAATTTTGTAGAATTATTCTTAACATGCACTTAAAGCACCCACCATTCCAAGTTGCAAGTTTCTAGCCCAACAACATCACAAAAATTGCATTTTAGAACTTTTTTGCTTCTGCACCCTTTTAAATTTTTTAACTTTATATAAAGCTGTTCTGTGTGAGCACCTATGTCTTACAAAAAAAAAAACAAAACAAAAAAAAAAAAACAGGCATGTTAAATTTTTAGTTTCTATCCTTAAGATTCTAAATACATGTAAATTATAATTTAGAATGTTATCTTCTCATTTTATGCCTTTAAATTTTGAATTAACTGTTTATACTGAATATCTTCATCTTAAAAGTAATCAGTATTGTAAAGACAAAATTTTGAGTTTCTAATCCTAAAAATTCCAACTAAATTGTAATTTAGAATAATTTCTACACATTTCGCGTTTTATAATTATTATTATTATTTTTTTTTTTTTTCAAAAGCATTCTTAATGAGCATTTACATATCAAAATTATCCACCATGTCAAATTTCAAGTTTCTATACTAAAAGTATCACATTAATCACAATTTTAGAGCTATTTTTGTTCTTGTATCTATTTAAATTTTTTAATTTCTAAAAAATGTTTTTGGGCGACCATTTATTTCTTTAAAGTAACAGCCATACAAAATTCTAAATTTCTAGCTTCTAACAGCTCCAAATAAATTTTAATTTAGATTGTTTTTCTCTTTTTTTTCTGTTTCAAATTTTTTAGAAACAGTTCATAGCAAGTCCTTATATCTTAATAGTAGCCAATGCTTCAAATTTCTAGCCCCAAAAATATCACAAAAATAAGATATTAGAAAACAGAATATGCATGTTATACAAAATAGGACCTATACAAAAAGATATGGTAACATAAACAAACCATGAAATTTGAAACACATTTTCATGCAAGTGCATGAGAAATCTGTAACTTAACAATAAAACCATTTATAATTTCATTTTTTTCTTGTTATGTTGCCAGGGCCATAGCTAGAGAATAATGGGGGGGGGGGGGGGGGGGGAGAGAGCTCATATTTTCTATCTCACTGAAGCAGAAAGATAAATTAGTGCATATTCACAGTATGTTTCTTATTAAACTGTTGTAATAATTTTATTTTATGCTAAGAAGAGAATATAATGATGAAAAATTTGAGTGTATAATTAGTGCAAATTTAAATCATGTTAGCTTCATATGTGCAAATAGGATGAGCAACAGCAAGTGTTAAAACACTTATTTTAGTTACAATTTAGTATTTCTGCAAAACTATGAAAGGGCTTCAAAATTAAGTTATATTTTTGAACAGAATTTCATTTGGATTTTCAGAACATTTACTTAGTGACCTTAGAATCTTTTCCAGGGGATGCTCAAAATTTTTTAAGGGGAGAAGGGGGTTGACCCCCCCCCCCCCAAAAAAAAAAAAAAATAGACCTCCTTAGCTAGGCTCTGTATGCTGCTCTGTTTGAATCTGTCTTCACTGACTGCTTGTAATTTTCACAAGAGAAGTATATTGAAGTAGTAGTGGATTAGTGTATATTGCCTGTACATTTTATGTAGCTTGACTTGTAATTTGTAATCGAAAATTTTTAACTTGATTAAGCTTAACTGCAAACTGTTGCATTTTCTTTTATCTGTTAGTATTTTTGAAAAATTAATATTCACCTTATTTAGTTGCATAAATCTGCTATAAATTTAGGCAAAGATAACTATTTAATATTACTGGTGACAAAAAATTTTAACATTTGACAGCTGTATGTTTAAGGTACTTTATGAATCAAGTCACATATTCAATTTTTGAAATTTTGAATAGTTTTATTTAAGATTCTTGTTTTATTAATTTTATTTCAATGTATGTTTTTGTTTTCTTTTTCTAGCTATAGTAAAACTGTATGAAATTATTCATTTCTTTTATATGATTATTTAAAAATAATTTATTTTCTAGGAAAAATGTTTCTAGCCCTCAGACACCTGTTTCAGTGAGCTTTTCTCAAAATGTTTCTCTTGGAATAGAACCAAAGTCTCCATTTACCCTTTCTAATGGACAGAATTTGCCTAATTTGTCTAATAGTGGTAATCCATTTTATTAATTATAGAATAAAAAACTCACAGAGTGTGTGTTTCAAAATTATGAAAACAAATTTTTAAATCTTTTTTTTTTTTTTTTTTTTTTTTTTTTTTGCATATATAGCTGCCAACCTTTTGATTTTTTTTCATATCAGATAAACCTACAAAATTTATCTGTCTCTGTTGCAGTTATTTGATAGTATTTGTTTTGAGACTTTGATTAGTTTAAATTTCCTGTCATAAGTAAAAAGCAATTTTTGTTGAAAACACTACTCATTCATGCCCATTACTGGCAACCATTCAGGCTTTTATTCGGATGGAATGAAAGTTACAGACTTAACACTAGGAGAAACAAATAAACTATGCTTGTTGATTAACTCAAACATGCTTTTACAGTCATAGACATTTAATCTACTCTACCTCAGTGTGCTAATACACCACCAGCCATGCAAATATCCTGGACTTAGACAACCTGTTCCATCTATGCAAACAGTCTGCACTGGAAACTTGTTTGGGCTCTTCAACAAATACAGTAAAATCCCGATAATTTGGATTAATTGAGACCGGACCCAATCCAAATTATCGAAAATCTGGATTATCCGGAGAATTAGAAAAAAATGAAATAAAACAGAACATACTTACAGAAAATCACTTTTATGTTAAACTTATTGAATATTTACAGACTGTAAAAATGTTCACTTTGCTTAATTCTTCCGAAAAGATTTCAGAGAAAGTTTTTTTTATTCAGAATACAACGATGAAACAAGTTAATGTTATGGAAATAAGCTTATCACTTCTAACTTAAAAAAAAAAAAAAAAAAAAAAAAAAAAAAAAAAGACCAAACCGATCCGAATTATCCAGATTATCGGGGTCCAAATTAGCGGGGTTCTACTGTAAGTCCTTTTCAATGATTCTGTGAAATAATTGCAGTAGGCCATTTTGCTAATTTAGCGATAAGAATTTCATCTTGCAAACTACATGGCAAATTGGCAAGATAAAGCTTTACTGGAAATCTAATCAACTAACAAACCTGCACTAACAAAGGTTCTCTTTCTGACTCAGAGCCCCACCAGTGGCCGAGAGATTCTGACCTCTCGACTGGTAGATGGCGGTGCTGGGTTCGAACCTAATCGCGGCTGTCGGCCTAACCGTTCGGAGTTTTCGTGGTTTTCTTCGAACCTTGCGTAAATACGGGTTAGGTTCCCTTAGAAAGACCCCCATGGAGGACACCTCTCCCATGGGCCTATATCCCTAGCATAGATAATCGGCCGACAAAACTAAAACTAAACTAAACTTTCTGTCTCAGTCTTTGCTTATGTTATCACCTATGTAGTGTGTTGGTTTCATCCAGCTCATTAATCTAACATTTTATTGTTTATTTATGTTAAATTTCTTAATCTTTTACTTTATGGCTAGCATCCATTAAATAATTTATTTTTCAATGTATTATTATTATTATTTATTTTTTATTTTTTGCTAATATTAAATGCATTTACTAAATATTATATTCATATAAACTGTGTGCCAAATGACTAAATCATGATTAAAAATATTTTTAACCCATGCCCATTGTGGTATACAGACTCACTGACCAAATTTCAGTGCATTTCCAGCACTTCCCATGATGCCATCTCATCTTATGAAAATCTCCCTAAAGTATTTTATTATTGTTAAATCATCTTATGAAAATCTCACTAAAATATCTTAATTATTGTTAAATTTTGAAATGAAAATACAGATTTATTTTGTTGTGAGGCACTCTATAATTTTGACTGAATAAATGGATTGTGATCTTAGTTTCTTATATAAAAAATATTTGTATTGATTTCTTGATTTTAAATATACAGTACAAAATCCCAAATCCAGAATACTATAGACCTTGATTTAGAATTTTGAATTGTTCCAAATTTTAGATGATTCACAGTTTACTTTGTTTTTTATCTAATCCTTCCTCCCCCCTCTCTACCAAATTAATTACATTAGGATAATACTAGAGCATATGCTAGTTTAATAGAAAAAAAAAAAAAAAAAGAATTTTTGTCAGAATTGCAAAAAATTTTGGATGCGTTTTTTCTTTATTATTTATTTTGTACTTATTTTTCCACATAAATAAGCATTAAAGCATTACCAATTTTCCAAATCCAAGATATCTTTCATTTAAGAAGAAAGATTAAATTATTTTAGAATGCTTTAAATATTTGTTAGATGTCAGCTTTAGGACACTTTACCTTATCACTGCTCTAAAAGAATTAATTCAGAAGTTATTATATTTTTTCATATATGTTGCATTAGCATTTTTTTTTTCTACCTTTGAAAAAAGTTTTAAAGATGTATGCAATATATATAAGTGTTTCGAGTTTGACTGATCTCTGTGTATATGACCATTGGTCACTGCAAGGAAAAGTTGATTGTATATATTTTTTTTTTTATTTAAACTTACAAAATCACGAGGTTGTGAATTCTGTGCAATTTCAGCACCAATAATTAGATTCTAATAGAGAAAAATTTGTTTGAAATGTTCTTTTCTCTAAATGGAGCATTAAAAATTTGGGGTGTGCAAGTGCAGGCCACATAAATAACAACAAAAGTGGCAAGTCCTTAAAATTTTTGGACTCCTTGGGTTTTTTCTGTACTCCTTGGATTTTTTTTTTTTCCAACTCTGTATGAACCCTGTTTATTTTTTTAGTTTGATCTAATTAAGGTTACAGTCTTTTCTATAAAATTTATTTGGAATTCATATAGTAATTATGCTGTAATTAATGTGATTAATTTATGCAATATTTTGAATTTTTTCATGTTCCTATGCTAATTTTTTTACATTCGTAAAAAGAATTAATCTGATTTCAAATTTTTAATGTAGTCAATTTTGCTACCTGCAATTTTTGAAATTTTAGCAAAATTTTAACATTTGTTCCTATATATGTAGCATGTATGTTCCTTTGCATGTTATTTTTTGCTCCAGTGATAATTTTTTTACATTTGTAGAAGGAATTAATCTGATTTCAAATTTTTAGTTTAATCTAGCAGTTTTGCTGCTCGTTTTGTTCAATTGAAAAGCAGGATAGCAAAATGTCTGGATTTTGCTGAATTCCAAATTTCAAATGTCTGGATTTGAAACTTTTTTGCATAACCAGTAACTGGATTTTTTCCCAGTAACTATAGAGAAGTAGAATATTTAACTTTGCGGTATAATAAGCTAAATTGGCGTATAGTTGCTTTTTTTCTTATAATAGTTTACTTATCCAGATACTAATTTACTTGTACTACTTTACTACTGTTGCACTTACTTATATTTTTGAATTATTGTTTAATGGTTGCTGTGACGGTTTTCCTGTCACATATTATCTTGCCTCCCCCCCCCCACTTCAAAAATGAACAATTAAATTGATACTTTGTAATTTTAACTTGGGATTACCCCCTCCCCCTTCAAATAAATCCTTTTATTTAATATAACCTTACATTTAAATGTGGTGTGTCTATGCTTATTCACCCCCTCTTTACATGTTAATAAATTAATACTTTTAAAAATCCTTTTCTTTTATAATGAAAAAACATTATTTCGTTCTCAGACTTCTTTTTGTTTTTCATTTTCACTTAGAGATAAGAGTATCAATAATTCTCAACTGTGTTGCAATAATTTTTGTCTGCAGTAATGAAATAAAATAAATTAAAATCAATCTGGCTAGCAACTGCACATTTTTGATATCTTTCTCATGAAATAGTGCAGCTGTGGCCTAATACATATGTCACTCTTAACTTTGATCATCCCACGGTTAGCTATCATTAAAATTCCCAGACTCTGTGACACATTCAGAAATTAGGCTCTTAACATTGTCTAAAACCACACGTGTATGAGCTATAACTTATACTCCTTAACTGCAGGAATTCAGTTTTACTTCAACCCTAAATTATGTTACTATGTAAGCAACTTAACTATATCACAAAGCCTTGAGCGCCAGTGAATCTCTCTGGATTTTGTCTATTCCACATTTTTTGTAACCGCTTTCCAATTCAGAATTCTGAACTCTCGCCAAGAGGCAAGCATATGTATATTTGTAATGGGCACTCCTCCCTTGTCACCAGATGATGTAACACATAGCTAAAAGCTCTCTGCGTCTTTGGGGCGCCCCTCATGCCCTCGGGCAAATGCTGTGCATCTCGCTTACTCTTCCCCCACTATACATTTCGGCCTCTTCAATCTGTTAAATTAATTCTTCATTTTCTTAAAATTATGTTGGAGTTTTTATTTTATAATGCGCATGGACCCTGGGCACCCCTGTCCAGCAATCTCCTGTGCAATTGCTTGCAATAAAAAAAAAGAAAAAGGTTTTTTTTAGTTATCTTACGATTTTAGTTCATTTTACAATACATTCTTGGACATGTGAGTGTCAGATATTTGGGAGACTACTGTATTTTTTAATATTAACTTGTTATGAATATAATTCTAATATCTTGCTTATTCTAATTATTTTTTTTTATCATTTTTTAGGAAGTCAAACATTTACAATAAGTTTAAATAAATCTGAAGGTGTTCGTACAAGTTCTAGTTTGGAAAATGAAAAACAGTCCTACCTACAAACAAGTCCTGCATTTTTTGCTTCTGGAAAAGTAGGGATTATTATGATTTTGTATTTTTATGCATATATTTGTTGATGTATGTTTACACATAATATATTCATAGGATTTTATTCATAATAAAGTAAATGATAATATATTTCTCCAATTAAATTTATAATAAATAAGGTAATTGATATTACATTTGTAAGGTTAAATTTATGATAAACTGGCAGTCTTTGCTTGCTGTACTAGTTAGTTTCTCTTAATGAACCTTGAATCAAACTAAATATATCTGTGAACTGGACCTTGTATTTTAAAGCAGTATGAATCTTTATCTGAAATGTCCTTCAGTATTGTTGAAAATTATATAAATCCAATTGCACTAATATATTTTCTAATTTGTCAAACAAAATATACGTGTTAACTGTTTTAGTTAATCGTTTACACTAGGATTTGTTAAAGAATGATAAAATGGTATTCACTATACCAAAACAGCCCCCCAAAAATTATCTGAGTAATGGTGCAAATCTCATCAAATTCCATAGCTGTACCAATTGCTCCAAATCGATAATGCTGCACGTTTCTGTGCCAAAACAATAATTTTTGAACAAAATTTCACCCAACTGTGCCAATTTGATAATAATTCTTCAGTCAAATCGACCATTCTTCATAAAAATTGCACCAAACTTCGAGAAAGTTCTTTCCATCATTTAGGACTGGGCAATGCATTGAAACAACAGGAATAGCGATTTAAATCAATAACCATCATACTGCTTTCCTGATCTTTCATTTACCGATTAAACATGCTCATATGATGCATCATGCCTGATCGACAATAAAGGACACCTATGGGAAAGACCAGTTTCCACTATAATCTTCGAATGCTCACATGAAGCATTGCTAATATGGAGATTGTATTGATTATCAGCAAATACTATGATCTCTGAAGTAAATCATAGACAATGCACATGTGGATTAGTTCTGATATGGAAATCATGATCAAATTGCTCATTTAGCAGAGGTGCCAAGTATTACGATTTGTCCGTAATTATTACTGATATGCAACAAAAGTTACGGCGTTACGGGCATCGGATAGAAATTACGGATAAAAAAATCGCGAATTTCATCAAAGGATCGCTTGAAAAAACACAAATTTCAGTATAAGATCTCGGGAAAAACAGAAAAGATTGCGTAAAAGTACACGCATTTCGTCAAAATGTCGCGAAAAACGTGCAAATTTTGTCAAAAAATATCGAAAAAACGGACTCATTTCGTCAAAAAATCGCTTAAAACGCGCAAATTTCGTCAAAAAATCGCTTAAAACGTGCTAATTTCGTCAAACGATCGCGGAAAACGCGCTCATTTCATCATAAGCTCTCGAAAAACGCGCTCATTTCGTCAAAAATCGCTTTAAACGCGATTATTTCGTCAAAAGATCGCGGAAAACGCGTTCATTTCGTCAAAAGATCGCGAAAAACGCGCTTATTTTGTCAACAGATCGTGGAAAACGCGCACATTTTGTCAAAAGATCGTAGAAAACGCGCACATTTTGTCAAAAGATCGCGGAAAATGCGCTCATTTTGTCAAAAAATTGCTTAAAACGCGCAAATTTTGTCAAAATATCGCTTAAAACGGGCTAATTTCGTCAAACGATCGCGGAAAACGCGCTCATTTCGTCAAAAATCGCCTAAAACAGGCTTATGTCGCCAAATGATCGCGGAAAACGCGCTCATTTCGTCAAAAAATTGCTTAAAACGCGATTATTTCGTTAAAAGATCGCGGAAAACGCGCACATTTTGTCAAAAGATCTCGAAAAACGCGCACATTTTGTCAAAAGATCTCGAAAAACGCGCAAATTTTGTAAAAAGATCGTGGAAAACGCGCACATTTTGTCAAAAGATCGCGGAAAACGCGCTCATTTCGTCAAAAAAACTGCTTAAAACGCACTCATTTTGTCAAAAGATCGCGAAAACGCGCTCATTTCGTCAAAAAAACTGCTTAAAACGCGCAAATTTTGTCAAAAGATCGCGAAAAACGCGCACATTTCGTCCAAAAATCGCGAAAAACGCGCACATTTCGTCCAAAAATCGCGAAAGATGTGAAAATTCCGTGCAAGCATTGCAAATTTCCCCCAAAAGATTGCGGAAAAAAAGAAAGAATTTATGAAAATTTGCCCCCCCCCCCCCCCAAAACTCTTCTCTGAACTTTAGTTACTGATAACTTTTATTGAAACTTGGCACCTCTGATTTAGACATCGAGATTATCCAAAATTAATGCAAATACCAAAGTATCACATTCTCGATTACAAGTCTGGTTTTCTAATGAACAGTGAGAAAACTTAATTAAATTCATATACATTAAATTCTTATGCATTTCTTTGTAAATTGTTTATTTAAAAAAATAATTTCATTCCAGGAAAATGAAGCCAAGTCAAGCACGGAAAATTCATATATGACTGCAATTATTTCTGAAGTATGCATATTTAACTTATTATTTTTTATCCATTGTAATTATTTGAAATTATCTAATTTTCTAAATATTTATAATTAAATTTTTTTGGTTGTGTAATAAAAGATAAAATAAAATTGGAGTAATGTTTTTTGGAGTTTGCTGTAGTTGATTAAGTTGCTCATGACTTGTAATGATCATTATTATTTTTAATGAATATTTTTCTTGATTGTATTAAATTCTTTTAAGTGCATAGTTGAAAATTTTTATTTCGTTTATGTATGGAATAGGAATAAACATTTTGTTTTTTAAATTCACATAAATAGATGCTTCCTTTTTTAAGGAAACTTTTAGTATCATAATCGATGCCATCATGTTTTTCCACATTGATTTTTGAGATCATTTTCATATATATCATGAAAAATATTTATAATTACAATGCAATTGTTAAAAGAATAAAAATGACACTAATTAGTAACTATGTATTAATTTAAAATGTATTTTTATCAAGGTAGAATTTATGTAAAATACTTTATTTTTTAAAGAATAAAGAAAGGTTTTAAAACTGAAACAAAGATGCTGTTGATGACATCTCTATTTTCTTTATTTGTTTAAAATAAAATAAATAAAGACCAAAGGAAAAAATTTTCCTGTGTAACAACAAAATCAAAAAACTGTTGGTCATTTAAAAAAAAAAAAAAAAAAAAAAAAAAACTTTTAGGAGTATTTTTCAGTTTAATAGTAGTGGTGGGAAATAGCAATATGGTTTATTGATTTTATTGATGGTGTGGGCAACTCAATTTTTTTATGGTGTGGGCAACTTTATTTTATCAGTAGTATTCAAATTTTTATCAACATCTCCAGTCAATAAATTGCTATTATGTCTGATGTTAGATCTCATTCAAGAATTGTCATAAAAAATAGTAAGAATAGTTTCCCTGTTACTTGAATAGTTTCACATCACCTCTTAAAAGATTGATGATTTTGTTTAGGATGACGAAAAGAGCTGACAGTTGCCTGTACCATTAAAATTTTAACTTGCACCATTAAATTAAAGATAAGGCTGTGAATTTGAAGATGATGAAGGATAATTAAAATATAAACAATTTAAAATGTTGGTAAAACAAAAAACATAATAAATTATGATAGATCTCACAAAATCACATGGAACGACAAGTTGACAACCAATAAGTATGATACTTCTGTGCAGGGTTGGTAAAAAATCGGGTTTTTTTTTCAAAAAAACCAAAAACCATGGTTTTTTTGGTTTAAACCAGGTTTTTTTAAAAATATGCTTTTCGATTACATATACATGCATTTTATCAATAAAATAAATATTTTTGAATATATAAGTAATATAGTTTGATTTAAAAGTAATTCAAATCAATATAATCATTTAATATACAATCAGTTATGTAGAAAATTGTAATAATTTAAAATTTAAGCATTTTTAGTAAAAGCTATGTCCTGTGTTCTATAAATCAATTGCTCTATATAATAAAACAAAGACCTTGAAAGTCTTAAAAAACCATCTTTTGATTACTAGTACTACAAATATAAATATGATGTAGTTTATAAATAAAATTTATTTTCACATGACTTCTCAAAATAATTACTTTGAAATATTTGTTATATGAGATGTCTGATTTTTCTGTTAGAATAATACACGATGAACAATTATCTTTTATTGAAAATAAAGCTTTTTATAAAGAATTTTTGGAGTGATTTGAATTTAGCAGTAAAGTCTTCATACACTTTCAAGAAGTATTGTGTATTGAATTTGACACTTCTCCTCTGAAACTGCCACGTTTAAAAAGTATGACGATAAAATAAACAAAAGTACCTATTTAACAGTTTTTCAGACTGCTGAAGAAAACATTGATCTTAACCCTTTCGGGTCTGGTGTACTATTAATAGTACATGTTTTTTAATAAAGTATTATTTTGTTTTAAAAATACCTGTGCTACTATTTACATGTAGTAATGTTAGTATATGTCTATGCAATTATTTTATTGCTTCATTTATGTTTAGGCATTTAACAATAATAATAATTATTATTATTTGCTTCATTCTCTTTGCTCCGTTTATAATTCTTTTATTTTATACATATATTTCCCTCTTTAAATTTAAAATAAAAGTTACTTTCCTGGAAGAATCATGTGTAATAAAACGAAAAAAGTATTAAAAATTTGTAATATAAGTTAAATCTTATTAAAATAAAATATTTTCTAAACATCTCTAAAAATTCTTCCTTAGCCTATTTTCATATGAACATGAACTGAATAATGCGCAAAACTACAACATTCGTTGTCTTTCGAGACCATGAAATGTTCGTTAAACACAAATTAATCTATAAGGACAGCTAGTGTTAATGTAATTAACATAAAAGTATTTTTTCCTAAAAATTGAAAAAAAATTCGGACCTGAAAGGGTTAAATAGAAAGTAGTTTTATAAATGCTGTCATCCACTAAAGCATTTAAACAATCATCAGACTCTGGCTTTTTTCTAAGCTGTATTATAACTCTTAGTACTTTTAAATGTCTAAACTAAAAATTATATCTTTTTAGGCATTTTTTCTATTATGTCAAAGTTCTATTATGTCATGTTCAAGTAAACCTTGTCTTGATCTATTCTCCCCCCCCCCCCCCCTATTTTCTTGACTGATCTAAGCAGTATGTTCCGTTATGCAATAGAAGATTTAAATATATCTTATTACATATTTTAGTAAAATGTAAAAGGTGCTTCCCTAGCACCCAATTTTTCAATATCTTCTAATTTGACTTCATCTCTTGAGATTTCTTTTTATTCTTAAAAGATAATATCACCAATCAAGAAAATTTTCTTTTAAAGCTTGACTGAAATCTTAAAGGTTGTTTTATGTTATTAACTGTAAATCTGCATTTCTCAAAAGAAAACATTTTTTTTTTCAGAATATTGCAAATTTTTAATTTATTGTATCTTTGCTAAATTTACATAATTTAAGTGTTTATTTTAGAGCTTCAGATATGTTCATCAATGCATGAAATTTGCATTCTACATGCATACTAACAGAACCTAGACTAGACTCACTATGTCTTATGATGACTGCTGACATACATAAGTCTGTTAAAAGTAGAAATTACTTGCTTCCAATAACTTAAAACACTTAAATTACAAAAATGAAAAAATACATTAGATTTGTTTAAAAAAACAATTGGTTTAAACTGTTACAACCATGCTGGTAAAAGAATAAAATATTAATGCAAAAGCCCCAGTCGCAATGTAGAAATGCAAGAAAAAAAAAGACTTATTAAACCCAATAACCATAAAGCCCCCCCCCCCCCCCAAAAAAAAAAAAAAAAAAAAAAAACCTCATAGTCAATAATTCATTAACATATTGCATAGATAAAAAAAGGCAATCAGTGCAGAAAATCACTTGATTATGTGTTTATTGAGGCTTTGAGAAATTATGTAATCCTTAGTAAATTTTAACTAATCAAGTAATTTAAGTAGTAAAAATGCATTTTTAGCTTGAATCTGCTATTCTGGCTATTTTTTAAGTTAAAAAAAAAAAAAAAAAAAAAAAAGAGGAAAGAAAACTATCTAGTTTTTTTTCTAACTGATTTTAGAAAAATTAATTATTCTGCCTTGTAGATTTATAGCTTGTACAAAAATTTAGGTTGATTAAAAATGTTTGTCATTTTAGAAATTTATTTATTCATCATCTTTCTAAATCTTTGCTTGTTAGCTTCTGCATAACTTGGATTTTGCATTTATCAATAATGTGTAAAATAAATCAAAACATTACAGAAAAACAATAAAAAAAAAACAGATTAAAAAAACCAGCATAGGCCACTCAAATTACATTTTGTCGTACACTTTACAAAAAAACTATTCAATATTTTAACTTCAAATTAAACACAAAAATAAATTATGATCTGTAGATTTGCACAATATAATTTTTTTACAGTAAAACGTTAAAAAAAAATTATTATTTTAATTAATTTATTTTACACGAATTTCCAATTCGGACGCATTTTAGCAAATAAATAAAAAATGAAACACGTATATTTTCAGAAGAAAAAAATATAAATCATGGAGTAAATAGTTATAGATAGAATCATGATTAATTTAATAAATAAAACATTTTTTCATTATTCCGCAAAATTGTTTGCACAGATGACACTTAAACATTTTAAAAGAATTGTATTATGGATTTTTTTTGTAAAGTGGCAACAAAAGAATTGCAAATAAAAATATAAACAAATATATAAATGAAAAATTAAAAGAACTGCGTGAAGATGTTGCTTCGATTCAAGCTCTTTATAAATGTACTAAAGCAAAGTTGGCCGATTCAGAAACGACAAATAGACTTTAACCATTTCTTACTTTATCATTCGGATCTAAAGTAATGTTACGTTCTTATTTGTGGACCGAAAAAGGTTTAGTGGACGGGACTTTAGACTTTGTTGCACGTATTAAAGAAAATCGCAAGCCACCAGACCAGATATCGCGAATAATCATGGATAAATTTGAATACTGCAGTAATTTAACTTATAAGAAATGGTGCATACTGATTCTCCCAATAATTAAATCCTGTAAAAATGGAAGCATAAATTGCTCAAGGAAAGAATTTCTTCTGCAGTTAGCTTTTGCTGTTATAATTCATAAATCCCAAGGTTTAACATTAGATGAAGCAGTTGTAGATATTGAGGATATATAGACACCAGTTGGCTTAAAAACGTACGTAATGTTGTCGAGAGTGAAAATCCTTCAAAATTAAGCATTCAATAGAAATTTTCCTTACGAAAAATTCTACAATATAAAAAATTCTCATACGCTAACATGTATAAAAATGAAGAAATTAGAAAAAAATGTTTTACAGTTAAAAATTCATAGTATCAACGAAAGCAGATTTCAAATGTTTTTCCAGAAAATAGGATTTTGAAGAAGTAACTTTCTTCAAGCTCTCTTCAAATATATTATTCTAAAATAGCTATCAAAGATTATCTGATGTTAATTACAAAGACTGGAAACATGCATATATCAAACAACTTTAAAAAACACCAGTGGCTACTGGAAATTGTAAAAACATCTTTAAAAGAGCTTTTAGTTGAAAATTTAAAAATATTTTGTAAAACTTTGCTTCGAAAATATTTTATTATGCCAGTCTTATATCATAAATAAAAAAGTAAAAAGCACCAAAACATAAAATAATGTTTTTGTTTAATAAAGATGCAAAAATAATATTAAAAAATATTGTTACTTTCAAATATCTGTTTTATAAAATAATGCTTCGCAAATCCAAACAAAGCATGGCTTTTGCTAGTTTAAAAAAAACCATTTGGTTTAAACCATGGTTTAAACCACGGTTTAAACCAACTTGGTTTAATCCAAACAACCCTGCTTCTGTGCATTAAATCCACTTTATTTAAACTTCCTTTAGAGAGTTGGAAAGTCGAAAAATGAAGTCGTGGCCGGACACTGTACATAACACTTCAGTGAATTCCACGGGAAATTTCCCCTTTAAAATTCCGTAGAATAAAGTTTTCTGACTGGGACAATCGGAGGAGATATTTCTTGTCGAATGGAAATTCATCTTTAAATTGGAACTTGGATTTGTCTTTTTAACAACCGATGTGCCAAAAATAAACTGTAGAATTGCCATGACATTAATTTAGAACAGGAATAATAAAACCATTATTCAGATTTTTCAAATCAGGCGCTCGGCCCGAATTTTTAACGGGACAAAAAAAACACACCGTCAAAATCCTATGAAAGCTTTTTCAGTTCTCTTCTCAAAAATTCGTTGCATTTCTTTTTATATCACACGAACGGGTCTTCAGAAGTTAAAACAAAAGAGTTTTAAAACCATTAGTTAAATTAAGATGTCGTAAATTAAAACGCACATATAATAAAATTAAACCAGATTATTTAAAATACATGAAAACTAAACTGCAATCCTATTGGTTTAATCAGGCACATCTCTCCTTAGGTAAGCTTCCCAGCGCACACGAGAGGCGAAAAGCAAGATGACGCATGCGTACTACAGAGCACTTACGCGGAGAACTCCCATCTCAGCCGCGCCGATGAAGTGAGAGAAACCAGTGTAAAGTAGAGAAAACAACATATAGGCACGAGGTGCGGCGAGACAAATCGTGACGATCGGTGCATAGCTGAGAAACAAAACGCAGGGGTCGAACATTAAGAAATAAAGTGTGATAGTTATATCACATTGCCAAATTTTCAACAATAGCTTCATCCATTGAAAAGATGTTGAAAATGAAAGATAAAAAGCATATAGAAGTAAATAAATGAAAAGTAGCATCTCTGATGGTGATAACCAGATCTAAAATGATGGTGCTTGGAAAAATTAAGGCGAATGGTCTAAATTAATGAGGATTGGATCCATAAAACCTGAGCTATTGAATAAAGAAAGAATACACTATACTTTTGCATCCCCCTAGCAGGAAGAACCCTAGTAAGAATATTGCTGGTATGGGCAATTGATTTTATCAATAGTATTCAAATTTTTATCAGTCTCTCCAGTCAATAAATTGCTATTCATATCTGATATTAGATTTGATTCAAGATTTGTCATAAAAAGTATAAGAATAATTTCATTGTAAGTTGTCTAGTTTCACACCACCTCTTAAAAGATTGGTGATCTTGTTTAAGATGTGGCAAGAAGTGTCGAGAGTTACCAAATGTTCAAGAGTAGCCCCTCATCCATTCAAAGGATGTTAAAAATGGAACCTGAAGACACATATAGAAGTCAATAAAGAAAAAAAGCACCCCTGGTGGTGATAACCAGAACTAAAATGGTGATGGTAGGAAAAACTAAGAAGAATGGTCTAAATTGTGTGAGGATCAGATTCATAGAATCTGAGATAACGAATAAAGAAGGAGTATTCTATACTTCTGCATCTACAATCAGGGAAAATCAGAATTGAAGTACTGTTGGTAGAGAAATGGGGAACAAACCAAGATAAATGGTCCAAATTGTATGAGCATTGGACCCTTAGAAGCTGAGATATCAAGTGAAGAAGAAATATGTGCTATGCAGCAGCATCACTTAAATAATATTAAAAAAGGCTTAAAAAACCTTTAAAATGGTTTAATGTTCAGTAAAATGATATAGAAATTAAGGAAACCTAGCAATGAGGAATGCAGAAAAGGAAAGTGTTTTCAATAATCAAGTTTAAGCTGAGGTGTATTATTGAGAGTCTACTGTATATAGATATGCCCACAAAATAAAATATTATACACCATGAGTACTGGATGGCTATATTTTAAGGTTAAACTTAGAATAAATTATTTTAAAGAAAGGAATCTATAAAAAACTATTTAATGACTATTTAGTATATTACTTACTATAGTCTGTCTCAAAAGTTTAAGCACTCTGTAAATCTGGTTTAAAAGAAATGAAGAAAATATTTTATGCTAATTTACAATAAATACTCGACATTTAATCAAAATAAAATTAAATAAGCCTTTTTGAATGGTTTAAATAAAAATATATATTTATTTTTGTTGAATTTTTCCTATTTCTTGAAGAAATGCTGTCTCAAAAGTTTAAGCACTTTATGCAAATTTTTCTAGAAACTCGGGATTGGCCGTGTGTAATGATGCTGTATGACATCATATTGCATTTGCACAAAAGTATAAAAGATAGAGAAATTATTTCCTCTCTTTTTTAAAAATGCCAAAGGGTAAAGAATTCACAAAATGTGGGATTTTGAAAGTTTTCAAATTGAAACTGCAAAATATAACTGTTTCTGAAGTTGCAAAAGTTTTAATTTGATAAAAGCGAGGTATATTTCAAGTACTCTGTAAATGATAATTTTAAGCGGAAATGAAGATGTGGACGACCACGTATGATGACTATTCAGACTGATTGGAGACAGGGCCATCGCTGAGACTTTTTATTGAGGGGGGAGAGGACCTAAAATTGCCAAGTCAAATTTCAATATTTGCCAACTCATTTTACAATTTTGCCAACTTACCACAATTAGAAAATGTAATATAGCCTTTATTTGTTAAAAAGTTAATAATATTCCCAATTAGTTTTGTAATTTTCACCAATTCCATCAAAAAATGAAAATATATCATAGTTTTTATAAAAATTTTAAAGAAAATTTGCCAACTAAGTTTGTGAATTTGCCAAGTGCAAAAACATTCACGAATGTTTGGGGGGGGAGGCTTTCCCCCATCCCTTCCCCCCCTTAGCGAGGCCCCTGATTGGAGAGTATGGAGATTGGTATCTAGACAAAAATATGTCCCATACTGCAAATTAAAAATAATCTCAGTGTACAGGCGTCCAAAGACACTGTACATAGATTTATTTAAGAGTGTGATTACATCATATTAAAAAAAAGGCTCGCAAATCGTCTCTCAAATTGCATCACAAACAGGCAAGAATGAACTGGGCTAAAAAACACATGTCCTACCGGGAGAAATGGCTTACTGTTTTATTCAGCTATGAGAAAAAGTTGAACTTAGATGGCATTGATGTTTGGAACGCGTATTGGCATGATTCACGTAAGGAACAAAGGGCATTTTTCAGCAAGCAGAAAAGTTGTAAATCTATTATGGTTTTGAGGGCATTTGAATTCAATGATCAGGCATCTCTGGCTTTTCTAAAAGGAAGACAAGATTTAGAAAATATTAAGAGACGCTTAACCAACATTTGCTTCCATTCGGTGACATTTTGGAAGGTCCTGAATAGACTTTTCAATAAGACAATGCCTCAATCCACGTATCACATTCTACAAAATTTTGGCTTTCTCAGAAAAATGTTAAAGTTCTTGACTGGCCAGCTATAAGTCCAGACTTAAACTTGATTGAGAATGCCTGGGCTATTTTAATCTGCCAGATTTATGGTAATGGAAAGCAATATGACTGTACAAAAGAACTCAAAGAGGCTATTAAGAAAGCATAGTACCCTTTGCCACCAGAAACCCGACAAAAACTAATAATTTTGTTGGGCGTGTGTTTATTTGAACTAATCCGAAGTCATGGAAAAATAATTTGTGAATAAAAGTTCTGTAAAAATTATAAATTTGGTTGTTTTTGACATTGTGCATAAACTTTTGAGACAGTTTTTTTAACATATTTTTGAATTATATTTTTTTATAATAATGTAGTTTATTTTTCTCAATTTTTGTTATCATTTATTTAAATAATGTTGCGAAATCTGCAAATAGAAAAATGTTATTCATTCTAACCTCTTATAATTGTTTAAAAATCGAAATTTTATGCTTGTGCTTGAACTTTTGAGACAGACTATATGATATAATGTAATTTTCAATATATAAATGTTTTGATAAATATTTTTTTAATCTGTTTTTTTTTTTTTTTTCAGATTCAAAGTTTTGAGAAAGAGTTGCAAGATTTAAAGCAATTGCAAAGTTCACTGCCAGCCGTCAGTGTGGAAGAAGATATGGCTTCCTTAAAAGTATTTGCAATGAATTTGGAAAACTTCCAAAAAGATATTACTGAAACTATGCAGGTGAGTTTATGGATCCTAATGTCTAATATGGGCAGGGATATTCAAATAATTATCAACAAATATGATAACAGCAAGTTATAATACTAACAAGGAAGGTCTCCATTGGGGGCATACTCAGAATTTTTTGAAAAAAATACGAATTAAACTACAAAATCATGTAGGTAATAAAGGATCAGTGAAAATTAGCAGCGGAATTACATTATTAGATATGTAAAAAAAATAAAATAGTTTGGAATAATTGGCGTGAGAAGCTGAAAGCGACGCGGGATTTGGCGAGCAGTGCATTTCCTCGCCAAAAGTGGACGATTTTAACGAATCTGAAAATTGATTTTAATTGACTTCACTGTTAAAAATCTGCAGCATTTACTGCAACGTCACTCCACAACTTTTATAGAATATCTCCCTTCTGACCAATGAGAATGCTCCATAGCAGGGGGAATTGACCGTGTCATATACTGTTAAAAATCTGCTGCATTTTGTTACAACGCACTCCACCACTTGTATATAATATCTCTATTCCAACCAATGAGAAAGCTTCATTTCACGGCCAAGTAACCATTTTCTATACAAGCAAGGGAGTGCGTTGCAACAAAATGCAGCAGATTTTTAACAGTGTATTTTTCAATTTAGAACAATTTTAATCAATTTAAATTGTGCTTTAAATGATAAAATATATTAATTTCATTTTGTTATAAGTACAGTAGAACCCCGTAAATTCGGACCCCGTTAATCCGGATCAGTTTGGTTGTTTTTTTTTTAAAGTTTGAGAAGCGATTGGCTAATTTCCATAACATTAATTTGTTTCATCATCGTATTCTGAATTAAAAAAAACCTTTTTCTGAAATCTTTTCGGAAGAAAAAGTAAACATTTGCAAAGTAAACATTTTTACTGTCTGTAATTATTCAATAAGTTTAATATAAAGGTGATTTCTGTAAGTATGTTTTATTTTATTCCATTTTTTTTCTTACTCTCCGGATTTTCGATAATCCGGATTGGGTCTGGTCCCAGTTAATCCGAATTATCGGGGTTCTACTGTACATATAAACGTATATGACAAAATTACACTTAAAGTAAAGTAAAAATGCAAAACTAAAATTACTCAAACTAAACTTATTTAAATAAATTGAACATAGAAAGTTTTTTCTTTAAAAAGTATTCGAAGCGTAAAAGCGTATTTTTCAAAATTTCGTTTTTTCGCCAACCGGAGATAAATCGCCAAATAAACGAAATTTTTATTTTTTTTTTTACAGACGTTATAAGGAGATTCCGCCAAAATTTTTTTTATAAACATATATAACTATATGAGAAGAACATTCTGTAATTTTTTCAGATTTTTCTGAGTATGCCCGTATGGAGACCTTCCTTGTAAGTAAATTCTTTACATTTCATTATATGGAGTGTTATAGCTTATTATTTGTTTGAATACTGAGTTTCCTTCTAATCTTGATTCAATATTCTATTTAACTACATGTAAAAAAAAAGATGAACTACCTTCACATTTACTTTTTAATCTGTTTGCATGTAACTCCTTAATTGTTGTGTCCAGTATAATCACAGGCAATTTGCATGTGAAATGAAAATCATGATGAAAAGGATTTGAAATTTTATAGATCTATCAAATTACATTTTGACAGTTTATTTTCTGCTCATCTGAGTTTAGATTTTTATTTAAATATTTTCTTTCATGAGGAATTTTTGGAATTAACTTTTTGGAGATTGTAATCTTACCTGAATTTTACTGCTCTAGTTTTCTTATTTAAAAACACTAGTAACTACTTTAAACTTACTTTAAAGCATCTAGTTTGGACCTGCTGTAAGAAAGCTTGCACAAAATCATAAACAAATAACAACGGCCTCTCGAGATCAATATCTGACAATAACTGACTGTTGTACCAGGAAGTCTGTCATTCGGCAATTAAGTTTAGAGCTTGCAGCAGCCATCGGAACTGTTGTATCATGACAAAATGTAAACAGAAAACTTAATGAAAAAGGCCTTTATGTTATAAAGCCAAGGTATGTATATGTTTCCCTGCCTTCACAAAAAAAGAGGGATTGCTTTAGCTGGTGCAAGGAACAAATAAACACTATATACTGATGAGTAGAGGTTTAGTTTATTATATTATTTTAAACATGTTTACATCTGGAGATGCAAAATCTTCCTTTGAGCATTATTGAATATGATAGCTTCATCAGTGCAGGGGTGACAGTATGGGGACAAATAACGATCAATGACATATACCCCTGCATGTTTTCAACAGTGAATGAATGACCAGCAAGAGATATCGATATGAGAACATTTAAACTTATGTAAGCCTTTTCAGAGGTGTACATAGATCTGACTTTTTATTTATGGATGATGATGCTCATCCACATAGAGCAAATCTTATTGATGAACCTTGAAAGTAAAGCCATTAAGCAAATATTGAAGTCACCCCCCCCCCCCCCCCAAAAAAAAAAAAAAATGTTGATTGAACCCAATAATAAATTTATGGGACTACCTTGGAAAAGCAATTCCACAGAGAGATCCTCTACTTGTAAATGCCTTGAAGATCATTTTGATGGAGAAGTTAAATCCTCATACAATGGTTAACAGCATATTACCAGTATTAAAATACATTTTTATATGTATGTTTAATCTGAGGTTGCATTCTACATTAAATTTATAAACTCAATTTTTTAAAAAATCATGTTATTTCTATCATTTTATTATTGATAAACCTGCACCAAAAAATCACAACAATATGCAAAAAATCTAATTTATTTTGTATTTATGGCATTGTAAATACTTGCTTTACTATGAAAACTAATAGGCATAGTCAGAGGTTTTTTGAGATTTCCCCAAATTTGATTTTCTGAATAAAATGAGTTTTGAAATTCAAAAACCAAAATTAGCCATTTTAGGGAACCGACCAATTTTGCTGTAAATTATTGGAAAAAATTAATCTTATTAAAGTTTTGGGACTTGATTGGCCATTTGACCAAATTCAAATGGAAAATATCATATGAGGATTTTGAAGGTATGTATTTTTCATATATTACATTGTTATCGTTTTACATTAATGCTTCTGTAATAGATACTTCCAAATAGCAAGCACTGTTTCAATCTTCAACATAAATATTATTTGCATATTTTTACCTGTGATTAGTTGAAAAATCCAAATAATGTACAAATTTGGCACTCTCAAGGTGTCTGTTTAGAGGTTTTACTGTGTTAAAAGTACCAGCTTGATTTTTAATTAACCAATTTTAACATTTCAAAATAAATAAAAGTTATTTTAATAAACTATTTCTATTTTTTGTTTTTATTTTTAAAAAATGTCAATGAAATCTCTTTAGAATGGTGGCAATTGGATTGCCACAATTGTCCCAAATAATGAGATAATGGTGTTTATTATATCTTTATTTACAACATTTTCTTATTACAATACAAAATAAAATATATTTTAATTTTGTAAAAAATTTGTTTAAGACCATCAAGGCCTTTAAAAGGGAACTGATATCATTTATCAAAGAAAACATTCATTTAAAAACATCAAACTGCAGCATTTTCTTATAATTACACCAAAATAACATTTTTTACAGAAGCATTATTTGTTTAAAGTCAACTTGCTAAAAGGTTAAGTTATCAGCAAAGACTAGGAAAAGAATTTTGAAGAAGATTTCAAAATCTTGACTGTAGAAATAAGAGAATATCCCTGAACTCATCACTTTTTCTCATAAAGTTTGGTAGAATTTAAAGTCTGAAAGTAATAATAGTTAGCTGATAAATTAGCTTATTATTTACAGCTTGAGATTAGAGCATTATGTTTTAAAATTAGGAAAAATTCAATTTAAAAAAAATAATTTAAATTTTGAATTTAAAAAGAGCTTTTATTTTATCTTTCACATGTATATGCATATAAATCCATAAAAATAATAATGAAGTGTAGTAACTCAAATTGATGCATGTATATTTAACTGCATTAATTTACTCTCAGTAATATTTTAAATTCATCATTCCCATATTATTAAGTATTCTATATTTAAGTGTACTTATGTTGTTTATTAATACAGTAGACTCCCTCAAATCTGCACAGCTTGGGACCAGAGGTTGTGTGGATTTTCGGTCATTGTTTTTTTATATTTCTTAAAAAGCAATTTGAATGTAATTAATAATGTAATCAAAAGTATAATGAATGCTTACAATATACTAAAATATTAAAAAAAGTAATAAACTAAAATAATAAAAAATAGATAATTTTTTAAATGAATAAAAAACAAAAGTTAATAATCAATAATGTACAATTACCGTATTTTCGGGTGTATAGTCCGCAGCTTATACATGAAAAAAACCTCCGAAAAAGCCGCTGTGGCTTATACACGATGCGGGTTATACAAAGATTTTTTTAAAAAAATGGGAAATCGTGATATTTTTTCTACAATTTTTAAACCTTAAAAAATTTGAAAAAAACATCGAAATTTGTAAATTTTTTTCGCTATGCCTTGAAATTTAGAGAGTTCTCACATGTTTGTAAAGGCTTTTTTTTACTGCTTAAATACAGTTATTTCTGAATTTGGAAGAACTGTCGCAACTATCGCCAAGTATTGCACTGATAGATGTATAATAGCCATTATGTTTGTAGAGTACAAAATCCAAAATCCGGAACCCTTCCAATCTCGACAATTCTGAATTTAAGATCATTTTTAGTTTAGTTTTTTTCAAAAAAATAATCTACCGACCCTGTTGCAAATAACAAAGAAAAGTGCGTGATTTATATCATTTCGGAACGATTCAGAGCAGTCGTTCTTTTTCGAAACGATTCCGAGGAATCGTTCCTTTACAGAGTCGTTTCATTTCGGAAGGAGTTCAAGGAATCGAACTTTTCCGGAGTCGTTACATTTCAGATAGAGTCCAAGGAATCGTTCCTTTTCGGAGTTGGTATCTTACCCTGTTGCAAAGAATTAAAAAAAATGCGTGATTTATGACATTTCAGACCGATTCAGAGAAGTCAGTCTTTTTCGAAATGATTCCGAGGAATCGTTCCTTTACAGAGTCGTTTCATTTCGGAACGAGCTCAAGGAATCGAACTTTTCCGGAGTCGTTTCATTTCAGAGTTCGAGGAATCGTTCCTTTTCGGAGTTGGTGCATTTCGGATCGATTCCGAGGATTCGATCCTTTTGGGAACCAATGACCTAAGATACGTATACATTTTATGTCCGAAATTTTGAATTTATCACCGATTTTTTTTTTTAATTTTCGGAATTTTTTTTTTTAAATATCATGCTTTTTTTGAAAAAAAATGCACGTAAATGCCGCATCGCTTTAAATTTTATCTTAAAACAAATAAACGCCGTGGCGTTTCTTCCGAAAATTACGGTACTGATAATCTTAATTTTTTAGCCCAATTACTGTAGATATTATGCATCACGAAAAAATTTGGTAAATTTGTGTTAAAAATTATGACTAATGGCATCTAATTTCGAACCCTGATCGAAATATACGTTCGTAAATGGTGTATAGCCCGCGAACTATACACCGATGCATCTCCGCGGGTTATACACGAACTTTTTTTACTGCACTGCTCGATTTAGGGGTGCGGGCTATACACCCGAAAATACGGTAAATATTCATTATAAGATGAAATGTGTTTTTCCTAAATTATTCCATGCAACTTGCCTCATAAAGTTAAATACTAATTCACATCAGGATAATAAAATAAAGAAGCTTTTTTTCAGGTTTAGCCAGACATAATAACTAAAAAAGCTTGATTAATACATAAATATATTTGGTAAGATTATGATTACCAATGATATCAGCAATACCTTGATTTTTTCAGAAATAAATTATTCTTTCTTCATGAAAAACATGAATTCAATAACCTTAACCAAAATTACAAATTAAAAAATGTATGGAATTGATATAAAACAAAAAAAGTCAATTTTTGCACCTACATCTGAATTGAATGTTTCATTGTTTACATTTGTAAATTATGTGCGGATTTTAGAGAGTTGTGGATTTTAGGAGTGCGGATTTGAGAGAGTCTACTGTAATATCTGTTTTGAAAATAAGCATAAACTTATTTCATTTTATTGCAATATGGTAGTATGTCTATCCATAGGTGAATGCGTTTAGAAAAATTAATAAAATATAGGTTAGCAGTGTAGGGATTCCAAAAATCATATGGATATAGGGATGCTAAATGCATTAAGACAGTAGTTGACCTGGAATGTGGAGCAGAATTGTTTTAGTACACAGAAATAATGTTGATAATTGCAAAAATACACACACAACTAAACAAAATTAAAGATTAAACCTTTCAAATTTATTCCAATCTTATTCTATGTAGGCAAAACTTGCTAAAAGAATATATTAATCTTATATATTTATTAAGAAATGTTCCAGTAAGCTTCATGCAGCTCTTGATTTTAGATTGTATCTTTCTTAATTTGATCATGATAAAAAAAAAAAAAAAAAAATCCATGAAACAAAGGATTATTATAAAATGGAAAGAGCCTTGTTTGAAGCCTCGTTTGAATAATTGTTCGCCATTAGTCATAGATACCAACCTTCTGTTTTTATTTATTTATTTATTTTAAATCAAATAAACAGATTTTGAAAAAAAAAAAAAAAAAAAAAAAAAAAAGTTTAATAAAATGTAATTATTATGAACGTTCATCATAAACTAATCTGGTTAAGAAATATTTTAAATCTATTTTCATTTGTTTTATTATTTAGCTATTAATGTACAAAATTTAAATATATTGCGAGATGTAAGTTAAACAAAACGAAAATAAAGTTGTTCAGTTAATTTGAGACATCTTAGTAATTAGCTAATTGAAGAATATTACTAATTAGCACAACTATATATTTTTGATTAGAGGTATGGATGGGGCAAAGTTTTTGACAAGCAGAATGCTCACAAGGGAAAAGTCTTAAGCAAGGAGTTTGCGAGAGAAAACAATTTGGAAATAACTATCTTAAAATAATCGCAGCATAGTCTAATTCTTTGAACAGTGTTTTTTCTTGATTATAATGTCTTTTAAATAGTAATAATTAAAAACCACATGATAATTAAAGGTTTGATAAAAATGTTCATTTTCTAAATTTCTTGATAATGTTTTTTTTTTTTTTTTTTTTTTTTTTTTTTTTGAAATACCAAGTATTTATAAGTTTTTTTTTTTAATTTTAGTCTCTCAGCAGTGACATATATACTTTGAAAAATGTTCTTTTGGAAAGTTTTGTGTTGTTTGAGGAAGCATCTTCTAGGGAAAGACGAAGAAATGATCATTCTTACATTACTATGCTGAAAGAGCGAGCATTAGACCCAATAACAGCACGGCGTATGCAAAAGATAAACCAACTTTTTCAGTACTTGAATACCCAGCTGCAAGAAGTTAGTAACAAATTAGATCAAGACTATATTCTTCATGTGTCAAATAAGGAAAAGATGTTAAGGTATGATTTTTTCCCCCTCCTATATTTTTATTTATTTATTTTCTTTACTGTTAGGACATATACAAAGTAAATAGTTATTAGAGCTAGTGATTGACTGAAGCAAGCTTTTCAGGCCAACACGATTTTTGGTTCTTATTTGAATATCATTTAAAAAGGAAAAAAGAAGCTTGATCAGATGAAAATTTTAAATTATCAGTTTCTACATAAAATCTAAAGAGATTAGTTATACAAAAACATACATACATATATATATATATATATATATATACAGACGATTAAGCATATGCCTGTAGGAATATTTATTTTTCTTTTTTAAAAGCTGTAACATTATTCAACAATTTTTTTAATTGCAACTGTTTATTAATTATGTAATTATTTATATATGAAAAATTTTATGTAGAATCTCAAATTACTTAATATTTAGCTTTTAATTTGATTGAAAAAACATATTAAAAATTTTACTTTAGTCGCTACAAGAACAGAGTGTTACACACATTTTATTCAGCTGATACCACCTTTCTTTTAAAAGTATTTTTTGTTTACTTAATTGCAGCAATTTTGCCATAAAATAAGATAAATATTACTGTATAAAATTATTGGTGCTCAAAAACAACTATCATATACACCTTTTGAAGATGCATGTAATTTTAGTCCCCAGTGGGATTAATAAATTCTTATTTGGTGTAGTTTATTATTAGCTGGTGAAACAGTATGAAACCATTATAGGGGATTGTTACTACTGATATGTAATGTGATTTTGGCCGAATATTGAATATTTGGCTCACAGGTAAACCGAATACTGAATATTTGGCTAGTCGAATATTGATCATTATGCAAAATACTTTATATTCGGCAAGCTGAATAGTAACTATTTGGTTGAATGCCGTAGACTAGCTGAATACTTTTAGATTCCTTAATTTAAAAGTATTAAAAAGTTAGAGTAATTTTACATTGTATTTAACACATATCAAACTTGAAAATGCCATTCTCAAAAATTAATTTTGCCAGAGGTTTACTTTTGTGTACCCAGTGAGGTGGGAATAGTTGTTATTATGATTAGATATTAAATTATGTAAGATGATTTTATACTAAAAGTCACCACGAGTTGTGAATAGTTAATTTATTATATACCATAGCAAATGTCCATTACAATTTAGAATCCGAAAAGAGGGTAAAAAGAGAAAAATGATATGAAGTTAACGGAATATACCTATGAAAGAAGAGAAATTTCATAAATACTCTAAACATAGTTATAATATATTTTAATTAACCCAAGGAGATATCCGTGAGGGAACTTGGCACCACATTAATTATTATATAAGATGTTGGAGTGAAATAGACCAGCAGTTGCTTTTCCACAAACCACTCATATTCTAACTCTAAATATATATTTTTTCTTAGCTGAGTAACTTTACGTGATCGTATATATAATCCCTAGCTAGAATGATAGGTCCTATGCTGGACTTTAAGTAGCGATATTTTTACTTAATCATCGCCAAAGCGTTGTGAATTTTTAGTAGACATTCTAGCTTATAGGATTCCCTTAAAATCATTAGGGTTCAATCATCAAAATATAAAGAATAACTACACTCATTTTACTAGGAAGAATGATAAAAGGGAATTTTAAATTAATTAATTTATTTGCAATTCTATTAATTACATACAATTTACAATACTATTAAATGTTACATAATTTATTTTAAGCATCATTTACTAATCTAGAAACAGAATCTACATTTATTAAAGTTATACATTATTCACTTTCCCATGTCCTCATCTGGGTACAAAAATCCCTAATCACAAAACATATAATATAAATATGGGAACAACAATATATATTAAGCATTACCTGTTCTCTTTTTTTACATCAGCATAGATGGAACATACACTAACTTTTTTTTTTATCACTGACCATTTTTTTACGTGTAGAACTCACCAACACTCTCATTCTTCTTCCAACAAAAAAACTGACTAACTTCTCTGGGAAAAAAAACTGGAGGCGGACTTCTAATTATCATATTCAAATTTTTTTTGGGGCATCATTCTGGCCCTCGGAAAGCCCCTTAGCCAATCTGTGATTAGCCCCACATCTGATTAGTATCATGAACAAAACTATTTGCACAAGGGTCCTACATGCTCCTCCCCTGGTCCGGCTGAGCTGACCCTTGCCCCGACGTCCCTTGCCTCCAACATTTTCCCAGAAGTGGCCCCTTCAAGGGGGTGAGAACAGTGGCGCAGTCCTGCGGACTGTCATAAATATTTTTGTGACTGGCTATAAACTATAGCCGACGTATACTGTCAGCCCCATTGTATGGGCTCCCCAGCTTGGCGCCTCATGACTGCTCAACAATTAATTATACAGAAAATCATACATCTCTGTAAACAAAATTAGTTACATTTTTTTTTTACACAAAATAAAATTTCACAAAATTTTACTTTCACTACAACAGTGGGCAAAGTAGATTATCATGACAATTCATGACAATGATGTTTTATCTCAATTCATTTATTCCATTAAAAATAGGCATGTGTCACTTTAACTTGAAACAGAATTTTCTTTCACAACTTTATCAAGAATAAAAATATTTTAGCGAAGTATGTGTCATCATTTTAATTTTGCTTGTGTTAATGTGACAACATCATTGGAAGTGACAGAATTTTCATCAGTGACACAGTGTAAGTGCTGTTAGCTGCATTCTGAATAAAAGAATGTCTAATTCAGTATTGTTTATATATAATGAAGACAATTATAGCATTTCTCACCTTATCAATATATTTCACAGACAGCAAAGTAGCTTAGTTGAAAATATACTTACAATATCTTCATCAGTGTTAAAATAACAGACAAAAATGCAAATTTGACCTGAAGTGAGATATGCTGTATTTTTGAATTAATAAACGGATTGTGAGCCTGGTTTCCTGGATAAGAATTTTCTTGGTGTCTATTATCATCCCTGAAAGATATTTCCATTTTGTTTAGAAAAACTTTTGGGGGGATAGAAAAAAATAATAATAAAAGCTTATTTAGCAGACAATATTTAGTAATTTGCATTTGTACATAATTAATTCATATGAAAATCATCATTATTGATTAATTTTTTAAGTGGTACTTTTCAAATAACAAATGAATAACGTAAAAGCATTCTAATTATTCTAATTAATACAGTTCTAATTAATATAATTCTAATCTATATTAATTGACAATTGAAGAAATTGATTGGCAGAAGTTTTTTTAAATCTTTTCATGTATTTTGTTTAATTGAATATTTAGATATTTGTCTGGCTGAATAGTTTTATACTACGCAAAGCTGAATATTTGACGGTTCAAATAGTTTGATATTTAGTAGTATAGTAAAATAGGCCAAATACCAAACAGATTCTGATTATCTGGTCTATCCCTAAATGGTACTAACAAGAAATAGTGTAACTGGATGGAAGATTTAAAGAAAAATGACTAGACTGCGCAAAAATATACATCAAAATTATTTTGCAAGTGAAAGAATTTCTAGAGTTGCTTGATAGGATGTTTTATCCCATCTGCTATAATTACCAGACATTGCTTCTAGTGATTTTCACTTGTTTTGATTTATAATTAACACTCAAAGATTTTTTTCCCACCAAGGAATCTGCCTTATATTAGGAAAATAGAAAAAAGTTGTTAACTAACAATGGACCACACTTTGAATAATATGCGTATATTTATCACTTTGTTTTTGAAATAAACATTTATTTTCACATAAAAACCTTTAAAGTTAACTAGGTGCATTTGCAAAATTCTATGCAGAAAATATTTTAGAAAATAAGTTAAAGTTAAAACTTATGATGAAAAGAAAAGTATTGTTAGAAGAAAAAATTGATTTCATTAATTTTTATACACTAAGTAAAAATGCAAATTTATTATTCAAAATCAATATTATGCTTTTTTCTTCCAAAGCATTTCATATTGCATTAGTTGTAGTGTGATTTTTTGGAAATATTCATATTTTCAAGTTGGAATGTACCTGAAATATTGCCACATATAATTGTCCATGACTAAGTACTGCCTAAATAACCAGTAACCCCTTATTAAGTTATCAGATGCACTGTCTATTCTTGTGTTTTATTTGTAATTATATATACAAAATGCAAGTCAAATAAAAAACTGGCATCTTTCAAATGAAAAAAGAATTGCATCCAATGAAATTAATAGGGCAACATTTGCAAACTACTTAAGCAATTTTTGTATTTGTTTTTTTTATTAATTGTATTATTTTTTTTTTTTCATATCGTATTTAGCTAAATTTCAATTCTTTTGTCTTTCTGGAAAACGAATCCGTAGTAACATTAAATCATAATATTAATGCGATCTCAGAATTTTTGTTTGCGAAATAGTGTAAATGCATTTTTTATTTTTATTTTTTCATGAACAGTCGATTTGCAGTTTAAATAATGCCAAAACTAAAAAAAAAAAAAAATGAAGTTGCTTTATTAATTTTCAAAGAAAAAAAAAAGTACTTCAATATCAGCTGTCTTCTGTAGAATTTTAGGAATACTCTTAAATTGCTAATAAAGACCAACATTTTTTGACCACCTCACCTGTATAACCAGTAATAATTTCTAAGTTTAAACAGTTATTTTACATGCATCAATTTCTATTTAGAAAATATCTGATGGTTAACTACCCAATTTTAAGATTTTTAAAAATTCATTTGAAAATTGAAATACTGAATTTTTTTTTTTTCAAGTATGAAATAAGTTGTGTTCATATTGTTTTCGACATGCTGGGTATAAAAATTATAACTATGGAATTTATTTCATCACAATATTTAATTTATGAGGCCAGAATTAAGATGTTAGACAATTTCAAAACCTTATGTGCAGATGACTTCACTTTTCCAAAAAGCAACGTGAAAATTATTTTTTTTTTTTGCTACTGTAATGTGTGGTAAATCTTTTTTAAATTTTAAGATGTTCTTTGTCATGAAAAAATATCAGTATAATTTATTTCAAACAAAAATTCAAAAATTTCTGATTTTTCTAGTTTAAAAGCATATATTTTTAAATTAACTTCATGCATTCTTTCTTATGCAATATCTTTTTTGTTGATGAAATCATTTTGTTCCTCTGACATTATGGTTGAATCGCAGAAGTTGCTGACAAGTGTATTGTTTTACATTGTTTAAAACTTTTTATGCTAGAAAAATAAATTAACTGTTTTGTTATTTATATTTGTTTTCATCTGTTGATATCAATTAAAATGCATTTATGAAATTACATTTATTTCAGGAATAACTTTAGTATATCTTCAACTGAAGCAATTTACAAAACAATAGTTAATAATCAGAAGATCATTCACAACTTCAGAAAAAAGGTGGATCAATTACAAAAAAAAGCTGAAGAAAAAAGACTTAGAAATATTACAAACAGTGGCTCTAGGATTAGGCATCACAAAAGGTATAACTTTGCAGTTCATAATTGTTATCTATATTATTCTTTTATGTTATTTTCACCCTAAAGATTAGTAGTGTCCAATATTTAGGATTCTTTGGTCTGCATTCGCATTAAGCTGTATTTAAAAGGAAAATATTTTCACAGGCTGCAAATATACAATACTAATATTAGCAATAGTTGTAATAAATAAAGATATTAGAGAATGTATATTCAATACAATAAAAATGTAAAAATATTTAAGAAAATAAGGTTTGACTTGTTTATTTTTAGAGACATTTTAAAACTCTTTGAGTACATGAGCTAGAAAATTATAAGTAGTCACATAATATTGGGTTTATGCAATTTTTCTTAGAAATGTTAGGTAGAAAGGGCTCTGAGTAAATGGCTGGAGATAAGTATTTAATACTAAATATACAAGCATAGGTCATTCAATTTGAATTTTCAAAGATTATAGCATTATTTGGTAAATTAAAAGAAAATAATTAAATACATTACTCAAACAAATGAATAACTTTTGATTTGTGTGATGAAGTATTGACTTTTTAAAAATTCCCATTTATGTTTGAATTTACTAATTTAACACACACTCTACCCCTTAAAATGGCGGCATTTTATAAAAATAAAATCTTGATTTCTTGTCTAGTGCATTCATTACTGTGCTCCAAATTATACAGCCTTGCCAAGGGTCTGTCCCGACTTTTCTCTCAGGGTCCTGTTTTTGTGAAATTGTGAAGTCTTTCTTATGTTTGTGAAAATTTGAATCATAATTTTGTGAATTTTAAATTATTGATGTATTCAGGTTCTAACCTTCACATATAAAAAAGCTAAGTATTATGTTCTTTGGTGAATTCAACTGTTTATTTACTGGCCAGATTTTATTTTTAAATGATTAAATTTGTGAAAAGTTCAATTTGAAGGCAGAAAAATTCTTTTAAAGGTCTATTTAAGTGACAAATAATTTTTTTAAGGGTTCTGTTTTGGGATAAAATGTTTTATGTAGAGTCCTGCTTGAGAATTTAAAAAAAAAAAATGTGAAGGGTCCTGTTTTAAGTAAAAATATTTTGTGAAGGGTCCTTTAAAGGACCTAAAATTTTTCTAACCATATCTCTGCTTGCTAAAGGTAGATTTCTTTAAAGATAGATCTCTTTAAAGTCTAGAATTATTATTATTTTATTTTTTTAGATTACCACAAGAGGATCTTTCTAAACTTGCTGATGAGTTTCTTCAGGTTAAAATTACTCACAAAGAGGAAGGAGATACTACTCAGACTAAGAAACTTTCACCAGAATCCCAAAATTTTTTGAAAGATTTCCTGAAAAAATCCAGTGTAGTGACAGTGCGGCCAACTGCTGTGTGTAAGCAATTTCAAATAAGTCCATTTATTATTTTTATAAGCATAATTATAGAATCCATGAACTGTATAAATTTTTCAATTATGTATACATATATTAATGTAAATTGTTTTTAATATGATGAAAAACAGTTTTTGTAATATTTCTGTAATTAGAATTAAAATTCTAAACTAACACTGTAAGGAATTATTTTAAATTTGATTGCAATATGTAATAACTTAATTGATTAATATCGGTAATCATTTGCTAATTAAGGGTTATTTGTTTATTCATATTTAAAAATATGTTTGTAATAGAAATAAGTTTAAATTCAAAGTAATCAGTGTTAAATCTTCATTCAGAGAAACACAAAAATTAATTTTATTTGAATGTAAATGGCCTATTTCCTGTCTGGCATCGCTATTGAAAATAAAATAAATAAAAGAAAAAGAACCAAAAAACTCGTTGGATGTGGCAATCTCAAAAATTTCTTCTATACCATAAATATTATTACTACAAAATTTGCTGTGACATTGCAAAAATCATGAATATTCCAATGATATGAAATTCTATGCCATAGTTCTTGAGATATGACTATCTCTAAAATGATGCGAATGATGAAAAAGGCAGCACAGAAATGCTGCCTGTTAAGGGATTTACATTTGAACTTATTAAACAACAACGTATCTCAACGTCTAATTGAATCTAAAGTTTCATGAAAATCCTTCCATTAGTTTTTGAAATATAGATATTGTGGAAATTGTAGAAAATTTTGCATAGCAGTGCCAACCATTGGACTATTTACACCCAAAACTAAAAGGACCAATTCACATCAAGTACTAAATGTATCTGAAATTTGGGGAAAATTTGTTCATTAGTTCTTGAGATGAAGCTAGTACAATAACTGTGAATAATGCAACATAGCAGTACCACCTGCTGGGAGATTTACATGAAGTAATCATAACCAAATTATCTCAAGGACTAACTGAATCTGAAGTTTTATGAAAATCTGTGCATTAATTTTTTTAGTTATTGTTATTGCAGAAATCATGGATTAGATTTTTTTTTTTTTTTTTTTTTTTTTTGCACTATTTATTATGTTATCTGTAGAGTTTTAAAAAGCTTATGTTTACTCATTTGTGATTAAGCATTTTGTTTTCATGAACAAATATTTCTGGGTTGCCATGCCAAATCAAACAGTGACTCAACCTGACCCTTTCTGATTTTAATGAAACTACTAGGGATCATTCTCTATGATGATATAAATTAGAGCATATTTTTATTTTTTGTTTATCGCTTTAAATTTTTATGCAATTAATCATTTAAATTTTGAAAAATCATCATTTTTTGACTTGCATAGATATTTTCAATTTTGAATTTCTCAAGTTTTATCAAACATAGAAAATTTTATGACCATTCATTTCAAAGAGGAGTTTATAAGGTTTAATTTGATATGCAACTCGACTATGTATAATTAAAATAAATAAAATTTAAAATTTTTTAAAATTTAAAATTTGAAAAATTTTTAGATAGTCATTTTTTGAAATTTTGAAGTTTGTTGTAATATTATAAGTTTTAAATTCTGAAATTTTTAGAGTGGGATCTCAATGGGATCAGGAGTTATTAAATAAAAGCAAAAATTATCATTAAAATAGCAATTTAATTCTGTCTATTTTGATATTTATTTATGATTTGTATGGTAATTTTCAGCTTTTATTTCATAACTCCTGATCCCATTGAGATCTCACTCTAAAAATTTCAAAATTTAAAGCTTATAATATCACAACAAACATACAATTTTTACAAAATTTTTAAAAATGACTATCTAAAAAAATTTAAAATTTAAAATTTAAAACATTTTTTAATTTTATTTATTTTAATTATACATAGTTTATACACATACACATACACATACATATACATACATAGTACATTGAGTTTAAATTATCAAATCTGTCTTAATTAAATATCTAACTGTTTGAACTATCAAATTATAACTTGGAGTATGGTTATCATATAAGAAAGCTTTTAAAAGAAAAAAAAAATAGCTGTTTAACTTCCCACCAGTGGCATTATCAGCATAAAAACAGCCTGTAACTTTTATAAAAATTAGAAGTTTGTGTAATTGAATTATTTTGTTTGAACCTGACAGTAACTATAAATTTTGTATATGGCTCCTTTTAAGACAAAATATGCTTTAGGTAACACTAACAACATACTAAAATTTCATTACCTTCATCATTTCATAAATCCAATGTTTATAATAATGATAAAAAAAATCATCAATTTTATTAATATGAAATGTTCCTATTTAATGTAACAAAATTATCAGTACTTATTATTTATGAAGAAATGATAAGTGCTCATTTAATCATAGCAAAAACCTAGTTTAATTTTAACAAAGAATTATAGCTTAGGGGCTGTGGATATATAACATTATCAACTTTTTGGAAATTTTAGACCCCTCCCTTTCCGATATCATACATTATCATCCCTCAACCCCCTCCCCCTCTCCCTTCCATAATAATTTGTTATCAATGTTTAAAGTTTTTTTGATTTTTGGAATATATTTCCTTTGTTTGGAGTGGTATACAAAAAAGGTTACACTTATTTTTCACACATCATAGTTCAAATGAAAAAAGTCAATAAAAAATCATTTTATATATGAAACAGTTATATTTAAAATATTTTATTATAGCTTTTAGTTACATAATGCATTCAACAGTAGTAATGTTTAGTTGTACTTGCCCTGCACACAAGGGATGGGGGAGACAGGTGGACAATATACTTTCTCTTGTATTTATTAATAAACACAAGTTTCATTTCTAATATACTTCACATATGGTTTCTTGAACAGATACCATATATGCATATACATATGAAGAATAGGAAAGTCAGACATTGAGATATTTCACATTTTTGAATTAAATAATTGTATGATAATTTAGTGATTTTAACAATTACTTTGTATGCTCATAAAAACAGGTAAGACTAAAAGAAGATAACATACTATTTTGATGCAAAGACCATGTTACAAATAAAAAGAAAAAATTTTAGTTGAATCAAAAATGATATTGATTGCAAAAGAGAATTCCCTCTCACCCTTTCCCAAGAATTATTTTATGATATCATGTGCCAGACCCCCCCCCCCCTCCCCCTAAAATGATAACAACATGTGTGCATAGCTCCTTATTAAATTATTGCAAATTAATAGAATTTTATTTAAATATTATGTACAATTAGAATGACATTTGTTCCAGGTTTTGAAATAAGTTCATATATGTTTGATTCCCATAGCTTCACTACAAGAGAACAAGCATTTTTATTTCAAGCAACTTTCAGTATTGAGTTTTAATTGCTGTACTACTTGAAAGTGACATTTGTATAAATAAATATGCTATTTAAAGCTGAATAAAAATTTGCACTGCTTTTTCACTTTGCAATGGCTGTTCAAACTTTTAATAGATAACCAGAAATGAGTTTTATTTTTCAAAACTAAATATCTAAAATTTTGCTAATGTAAGAATTTCTTGGTATGTTATTTTAATTTTATTATAAGCAAAACATAAATAAATGCAAATATGTTCGGATATATTTAGGATCACCAATATTTTACTATGAATTAAGACTAGAGATGGGCATTATTTAACATAACAGTTAAAAAAACACTTACTACTATGAAGTTTGTTTTTTAGTAACAGAATATTAAAAACTCCCTATTAATTTTATAACAATACCTTGAATTTACATTTACCTTGAAAATAAATCTTAAAATAAAACAAAAAAAAAATGTTTTTTTTTTTTTTTTACTTTTTACTGTAATGAAAATAAAGTTACAAAATCTTTTTCCAAACTTTTAATTATCTTCTAAGAGAAAACGAAAAAAAAAATATCCTTTATTAAAAATGAGTCAAGTAAATCTAGATTTGCACGCCAATCAAATGAATCTAATTTTCAGCGAAAAAAACAAAACCCCAAAACAATAAACCGTCCTATCAATGAAAAAGAAAATCCTACACTCAAAATCACTTGTATTTCATTCATTAGTTACCCCTCCCACTAACAATAATAGACATGTCCTAGCAAAACTCAACTGCCTCGTCTGTACATCTGGGAAACTTACGGCAAACTTTCTCTTCTCCTATTGTTGGGAATAAAATTTATAGTTTTAATTATCTGTCTGAATAAAATATTCTATACTAACTGTTAAATGTTCAAATGTTATGTTCCCTTTCAACATGAGATCGTATTTGTTTCAATTCCAATACTTAAAAAAATGTAATCATTCCTCTAAGAGATTAAAGTTATCTGTAATATATAACTATGAAGCAATTATATTATTCTAAAAATATATTGTTGCTTTGAATATGAATCTGTTTATCTAGACTGGTAGTATTGGAATCTGAGAATTATCGAGAGGGGAAAAAAAAAAAAAAAAAAAAAAAAAGGGTTTTCTAAATTTGCAAATTGGAATCGGGCATTGTTTGGTAACGAATGATATTTTGATGAGGGTTAGTTTCGCGTTTGATTTCAGGGTTGAGGATGTTTTAATGTGAGGTATAGTATGTTTTCGATTGCGTGTTGAAGGATATGTCTGTGAGTTGGTATTAAGTACACGTGCGGTAAAGCTGTTTATTTATTTATTTATTGTACATTTTGTCATAACTCTGATCGCTAGAAAACTTTTTTCTTGGAATTAATTTTACTAAAGCAGTGAGATTTCTATTTTATAGTGCGATTTGTTAAAATTAAAAAAATACTTTAATCAATTTGGGAAAAAATAATATGACTGTTGTCAATATGAAAGCGAAGAGCGACATTTTAAAAACAACTTGTTCATATAATTTTCATAATAAAATATTTTAATTAAAAAATTTTGCCTTAAACCTAATTAGGTTTTAAAGATTTTATTAAATTATTTTAAATAATGTAATTTATACCCCACAATGTTATAGGATGCTGTAAATGAATAAGTTAAAATATATAACATTATCAACTTTTTGGAAATTTTAGACCCCTCCCTTTCTGATATCATACATTATCATCCCTACACAGTTGGATCATATCACCATTATTCGATAAATGGCATAAATGAAAAAGTGAAGTGTTTTAGAAAAAAAATTTAAAGAACTTTTAAATGAAAATAGGAACAATGATTTAGAACATACAGAGTAAACCATTTGTTTTAGTATGATCAGTCTTATTTATTGAATATAAGTAAACAGTGGGACTATAATATATAATTACTCTATTTTGGTCTTTTTTATAGATATTAAAACATCTTCTTTTAATGTCAAATGGGGATATGTTTGTAACCGATGAATCATGTTGAAAAGAGACACTAATGTTAAAAAAATGTACAATACAAGGGGTCTGATCATACTTTCCACACAAGGTCCTGTTTCTGTGAAATTTTGGAAAAAATTTTATATATTATTTTACATAAATATCAATCATAATTTTGGGAATTTTAAATGATCTTTATATTTGGGGTTTTGTTAGATGATCTATGCATTTTAAAAAGCATATACAGGGTGTCCGAAAAGTCAGGAAACGGTCGAATAACTCGAGAAATACATAAGTGTACTTTGTTCGTACATGCGTAGAGACCAGTTTTAAGTATGCTGACTTTTTTTCTTTATCGTTTTAATATATAGATAATAATATTTTATTATAAATATTTTATTAATTATTGATATTTCTAATTGCTTATTTGAAAAGGACTGTATGATTGCTTCCTGTAATTTTCAAAATACCATGCCACTGGCAATAATTTTGTGATGAAGAAGGCAATAGTATTGTGTTTATATTGCATTGTGCACAGTTTCATAACAAATGGATTGAGAAGAACTTCTTAAACCCAGCCGTTACTACTATTTATTTATTAGAATGAATTAAGCTTTGATTCATGCATTCTTTATATTTATTTTTAAAATCTTATAGTTATTAAAGAATGAAATGTAATATTTTCCATCATAGATTCTCTTTCACAATCAAGATTGCTCTCCCATACAGTACCATTTGATGATAGTTCTGGATCTGATCAAACACAGGCTAGTTCATTATCTGTTCATTAATTTACTATTTTAAAGCAATTTTTTTAATATTTATTAATTTAAAAAAGTTTTATTTCTGTGTAACTTAATATTTTGAATTTTGCTTTGCAATTTTAAAATTTGATGCAATTTCTTTTCTTATGCAGGATATTTCACCACCCAAGGGGATTCACCCAGGATATTTCACTCCAGTTTCATCTGACAAGCAAATGAATAAGAAGTCATCACCTATGTTTGAAGATTTAAATTCAGGTGCAATGCTTAAGCAGCCAAAAGAAAGTACTCCTGTTAAGCCTTGTAAGTTAGTTTTTGTGCTTTACATATCTTGAATGATTTCTTATAATTCTTCTCATAGAAGTTATAATTGTAATTATTTTAAAACAATCTTTTCTCTCTCTCTTAAAAAAAGTAAAAAAAAAGATTCTACAGAGCTGTTTCTGCTTACTTTGTATTAAGGTAACAACTATCACTTATTTTTCATTATGTGTATAAAACTAAATACATTAATATTAATGGTGACTTAATGGTAATATTAATTCGGACTAAAAAAAAAGTAGAAAAAAAAATATAATTTTTATGATTCTCCCCACTTCTCCCTCTTCTTAAGTAGGACTCTTAAGAACTCTTCTTAAGTGGGACAGTGATAAGTGGCTGCTTTTCAGAGTTGGGTGTTATTCAGAAATTTCCTTAAATCAAAAATACATAAATTTAAATAGAAATTCACGCACAATCATTTCAGTTAATCTTTATTGTTTTAATACACTAAAAATATCAGTAATTTCCAGTTGCTTTATTATTATTTTTTTTTTTTGCTACAAATATCTTTTTTTAAAGAAAATTTCAGGTAATTAATATTATGAACATTTAATACAGTGAAACCTCCGAATAAGGGACACCTATAGGAGAGAACTTTTGCCCTTTAAATAGAGGTGTCTCTTATTCGGAGTGTCCTTTATTTGGAGGTTTCACTGCATTATGAGTTGTTTTGGTATACACTTATCATCATTATAATTTAATGCGAAATTTTGGATTTTACAAAGGTTCATCAAATCTTCTGTATATATTTTAATACTGGAAATTTTGAGTAATTCTCTAGTTCATTTCCTCTTCCTTTGTTCTATTTTCCGTCATTTGCTGTATGGAATCAGTTGTTGCAGTAACTGCACAATCTTTGTCCAGACTTATAAACTGTCTGGCTGTTATGTTAATTTTGTCTGCCATTCCAAGAATATTTAAATTTTCCTTGTCATTATTAATGTCTTCATTTCTTGTTTGTTGACAGATCAAGTAAATTTTGTTTGATTTACTTCACATTTCGGTTTGCAAATATATATGGAATAGTACCAAAACATGTACATTCAAGACTTTTGAATGACTGTTATTAAGAATTTCTTATTTCAAGGTTCATACTAATGTTAATGCTATAGGATATGTTTGGTTCCATCAACATGTGCCCAGTATTTGGAGGTTCTAGTTTAGAGGTGGCCATTCGAGAAAGTTTCACTGTACAAAGCAGCTACCAAGAATTTTAACTTTCCAAAACATTTAAATCTCTGTTGCTATTATAATTAAGTTTTCATGCTTCAATTAATGTAATTATAAATTTTATTTAGTAATTACAAAAGTTAAAACAAACAAACAAAACTGCAAATTAACCATTTGAATAGTTTCATGAAATAACATTGTGCACATTAATATTATATAATAATTTAACACTACCTAAAATTAATAATTTTTAAATAATTAACTCTCTAATCAGGAAAATAATATACATCTTTATGCTTTAATTACTAAAATGGTAGTTAATATTTTAGTATTCACTAGCTGATCTACCCAGCATTGCCAGGGAGACTGTTATTCAAAAATATAACAGTGGAGTGGATTTCATAAAAAAGAGACTGAATATTTTTTATTTATATTAAAAACTTGTAAAGGAAATTAAATAAGAATTAAAATTTTAAAAGTATAACAGTTACGTTTAAAAAATGAAACAGTCAAGAAAAATTATTACACTTATTTTTAAAGAAGAAAAAAGTCAGGGAAGTTCTTACGGTTGAACCTAAACAGCATATCGGTATAGGATCAAGGCTTGATAAATGGCAAATTAAGATTTGTGAAATGCTAATGTGATGCATGTGTTATGCTGCTGGATATATTCTTTATAGTTTTTGGCTTCCTGTGAATTTTGACATAAATCGGGAGTTTTTGGTTAAAGGCGACAAAATTATTTTACTTTCATGAAATATTTGGTAAATACTTGCTGCTGTTTAGTTTGCATTTCCAATGAAGTGATTGACAGTAATTGCATGTTTCACTCAAAGTCCTTCAGTAATGCTCCAGAATGTTTAAATGAATAATTTGGATTTCAGAAGCAGTGTGATTGTGCTTGCAATCACTTATGCTCTGTGTTGGAGGGCATTCTCGATCCAATGTATTTCAGTTTTCTTTTCTTAATTCAGCTTCTTCACTTTCAAGCATTGACTGAGATCTTGGAAAAAGTTATATACCCTGCTTTGTTAGGAAAGGGGGGGGGGATTGTTTTGGTGATAAATACTTCAAAGTTGTTGCAGTTTACAGCAAAGGTTGCTTTTTTATTACTAAAATGTACAGGTGGATGTGTCAACAATTTATCATTTTTTTTAAACAGTACTTTTATTGCAGATGTTGTTGGGGCTAGAAACTTGAAATTTGGTGAAATTGTTACTTTTAGTTATAAACATTTTCTTTAAATGATTTCTTAAAATTTAAAAAGAGAAATGAATGAAAAACTTTCTAAATTTAGTGTTCTGTGGAATTGATAAGGATAAAAACTTGAAATTTGACTTGGCAGATTTTTTTAAGATGCAAATGCATGCACAGAACAGTTGAATCTAAATTTAAAAGGGTGCAGGAAAAAAAGTTCTAAACTTAGTTTTTTTTTTATATTGAAAGTACTTGAAAATTGAAATTTGCTGGTTACTTTTAGGATACAAATGTTCACTAAGAATGGTTTCTAAAAAAATTGAATTTTTAAAATACTGAAATGAACAGAAAACTTTGATCGATATTTTCTCTTTTCCCACTGTGATATTTATCATTCTTTTTAAAAGACTATATTGTCATTATTTTTCAATAGAGATGCAACTTATCTGTGTAAATAAAATCTTCCATCTGTTTTTTTTTTTTTAATTAGGAGCCTACTTTACTGATTGAAAAAGACCTGGATGGTAATGTGTAGTCTATCGGGTCGTTCTTTTCAAATATCTTGCTCAAATTTTAATATTTTGCTTCAAATTGTGCCACACAAAAAATATTTCTGAATGAAAGACATCATTCGAAACTGTAAAGTCTGTAAAACAGTCTTGATTGCTTACAGAGGTGATTGCAAAAAGCAAACATCTAGGATATTTGTGTTTCCAAATTCTGAAATAAAAAATCATTTTATATCATTAATTATAGTAATAATAAAAATGAATCTTGCATTTTCGTATTCAATCAAATATAATATTTGATTATGGAATAAAAAAATATGACTTTTTTGGAAACATTTCTAGTAAAAAAATTGATCACTTAAGGGGTTAATAAAATAAGGAGGGCTTGTTTGCTTTTTAAAAAAAATTCCAGGCCCATAACAAGGTTAATCTAGTCAGATAGTTTTATGTTAAAGAATGAGCAAAATTATTACTCAAAGGGAAGCATGAAACCATAAATTATTATATTAGATTTAAATATATATTTTTAATGAAATGCTTTTTATGCTGTATAAAAACTTGTTTTTTATGCATTTACTGTGCTTATTTATTTATTTATTTATTTTTACAAGCCTAAGGAATTCAGCTTGTTAACAGTTATTCAAAGCCTTTTTTTGCTTATTCATAAGGCAAAATACCTATAGAAACTTTTGAAATTATGTTTATATCAGATTTTAATATTTTATTTATGATTTTAATCAACGATGAAATAAATAATTGATTAAAAAAATCAGTTGATTTTAATTACAGATTTAAATCTTCTGCTTAAAATAATTGACACCTACATTAATATAAAAATTATTCAAGCTGTGACAATGTAAATACAAGTATTTTAGCAATGGAAAAGTCTTAAAAGTAACTGATTGACTATATCTGTATGTGATTGTTGCAGTTGGCTTTTGAGTGCATTTTAAGCTTGTTTTCCAAAAGGGAATTTTTATATTTCACCAAAAGTAAAAATTTCTTTATTCACAGAACCTTAAGAAGTATTTTATTTTGTTTCTTTTAAAATTGCTCTGTATATCATTTTTATATAAAAAATATCCCCTTAATTTTAAATATTCTGTAAAATTGTAAGTATTTATATGTTTGCAGATCTTCCTGTTTATGAGCCTATTACACCTCCAGATACTGTCTTTGAGCCTGTAATTAAATGTAATGTATACTTTTTAATTAAAGGCTTTTTTTTTTAAAGTTTTTTTAATTAAAACTTTTTTGCAAATAGTATCTGTAATCAATTGAAACATTTATATATTTTATATCTCTTCTACCAAACAAAATTTTTCTCAATTATAGTGTAATACATGATTTGATTTTTTATTTAAAGGTTTGTTTAGTTTTCAACTCTGTTAAATAATTGTATTTAATTTTTATTCATATTTCTTAAATGTATCATATTAACTGTGTCATCCTAAGTATCATGTCTGTGCAAAATATTGTATTGATTTCTTTCCAGCTATATGTATTTTGAGATATTTAATTTTTTTTATTATTTCAAGGATAGTTATGAAAAGAAATGAAATTTAAGCATTGTTTTTTTAAAATTTAACATTATGCTAGAAAAGAATTTATTTCATTTGAAATAATAATAATAAAAAAAATAAATCAACTTTAGTTGCTGTAAAAATAATTAAGAGTCTATCTAAGTATGTAGCAAGTATACTAATTTCTCTGCCCTTGTGTTTTAAAATTTGGCAAGATTTCTTAATGAATTATTGATTTTTTCAGATTGTAATTAACAAAGAGTTAAGCTGAATATCTCCACAATAATACAACATTCATTAATTTTAATGTAAATATTATTTGGCATTTAAATTTAATTTATATTGTTTTAAAAGATCATTACTTTATTTTGCAGTGATTTTGTTGTGATTTATTAAAATAACATATGACAAATAATAACTTTTAGTTTTACATGTTTTGTTGTTCTGACGGCAACTTTTTCAAAAGCAATAAATGACAAGAGAAATTTTTTTGCTAAAAAATTACTATATAAAGGTTCTTTATTTTTTTCTTTTTCTCAGAATTCAACGTGAATCTATGTATTTTAATACATATTCACTTGATATTAAACTATCCATTATTTTATTGTATAATTTAAGTAATAGCTAACTGCATTTTAAATGTTAGATTTCTATTAACTCTTTTATTACTGTCACATGCTTGCTATTGATATTGCTGTACTCTTTCTTCTTAAAATTACATTCCATATTCCATATTTCTTATTTTTTTATTTCATGTATTCTCCACTCATTCAAAATTTTATTTTTTCAATTTCAATCATCAAAATTGATGTTGTAAAATGATTTTCACAGTGAAAAACCACAAATAGCACACACAAAAAAAAAAAAAAAAAAAAAAAAATTAAATCTGTAGAAATGTTAGTAAAAAGCAATTACGTGTTTCAATTATTGTCAGGGCCACCTAACTGCTTGTCAATCAGTTTTATTTTTTAGGATATTTAAAATTCTAGCTATGCACCTCAAATTTTCTAATTAAGACTAATATAGCAAGTGTAAACATGAGATTCTGCATTGTCTATTATTTGTAGTCTCTTGCATGTGATATGTCATCATCTCTGAACTAGCAGTCTGCATGGGCCTGGGCCAGCAAAATGAAACTGAAATTTTAAACTGGTCTGGCTGGCAGAATTAGGATTACATTTTCAATGGACTGGGTGTGCAAAAAAATTGAACGGGCGTTCAAAGCCGGGCTGATAAAAAAAAGAAACTTAAGCAGACTTACCTGTTCAATATAAAAATTTAAACGAAGATGGTAAATTATGAACCATTTTCAATGAATATGACTTTTGGAGAATGAGTATGAATGTGTGCCATGTGTCATGCCAGTTTCACAACATCAGTACAGAAATGTAACATGTCCAGCATAGAGATCGGTATTGGACTGTTAAATGGTGTGTGAAACTAGGTTTAATTTTATTCAACAAGCTCATGCCTAATTGAAGTTAGGCTTGTATTTTTTACATAATCAAGAAGAGCCAGAACTGGGCTTAATTGTTCTCAGAATATGTAGGACATGCAATATGTTTTGTAGAAATAATGAACTTCTGTTAACAAAATCTTTCGAAGTATGCCTTAAGGTTGTTCTCAAATTCACTGTCAGCAATGTAGAATTTTCTGACTAATTTTTAACTCTAAAGGAAATTTTAATTGATAGGTGTAATTATTGAAGGGATTCGGAATCAAATATTTTCTTTTTCTGATGAATAAATTACTTATTGAGATATAAGAGATTCTTGTCACATGGCTGCAATTTTTTCTCAGTTCCCATGCCATTGCTTACAGAAACTCAATTCAAAACGCTAACTTTGACAATATTTTCTCAATGATATATTTTTATAAAAAAATAGATGTACCCTGTCAATCTTATGTGTTTCACAAGGACTACTTTTTATTATACAGCTTCAAAAGGTATTATGTTTTTTACCTCCCCCCCCTTTTTTTTTCTTTTATTCTAAACTACATTAATTTTTTAATGAATCCATATTTTAACGTTGAAACAACCTAAGAATGTAAGTAATAATTAATGTTGCCATATTGTGTATTTTCTGCCTTGTGAATGCATTGTAATTAAAAAATATGCTGTAAAATTATCCCATAAATATGTATGTAGTATTCTTTAAAAGAATCTTAATAGTACGCTAAGTCTGAATTTTCTGTAGAAATTGAGTCAAACCGGATCAAGCTTAATTGAACCGATTTTTCCATGGGCTGGATCTGTTTTTACTGATTTTTGTATGGACCAGGCTGTTAACTGTGGAAATATAAATGAGCCAAGCCTAGAAATTTCGAACCATGCAGACCTCTACTCTAAACTTAAACACTTAAAAATTTTGCAGTACAGTAGACTCCCTCAAATCCACAATCCTAAAATCTCCAACTCTCTAAAATGTGCACATAAATTTATGAATGTAAACAATGAAACATTCAGTTAAGATATAAGGGCAAAATTTGATTTTTTTAGTTTATATCAATTCCATATATATTTTAATTTATAATTTTTTTTAATATGAAGGAAAAATAAATTTATTTCTGAAAAAATTCAAGATATTGCTGATGTACTGGTAATCAGAATCTTTTTACCAAATATATTTATGGGGCCCCACCAGTGGCCGAGAGGTTCTGACCTCAAACTGGTAGACGGTAGGTGCTGGGTTCGAACCCAATCACGACCGTCGGCCTAACCGTTCGGAGTTTTCCGTGGTTTTCTTCGAACCTTGCGTAAATACGGGTTAGGTTCCCTTAGAAAGACCCCCACGGAGGGCACCCCCACCCCTTAGGGCCTATATCCCACAGCGTAGATAATTGGCCGACATACAACCAACCAACCAACCAAATATATTTATGTATTAATCAAGTTTGTTTTCGGGCTAAACCTGAAATAAAACATCCTTATTTTTTGATTTTGATGCGAATTAGTAATGTACTTTATTAGGCAAGTTTCATTGAATAATTTATAAAAAATACATTTGATCTTCATAAATACTTAATCATACACTATTGATTATTAACTTGACCTTTGCTTTTTATATTTTAATCACTTTAAAGATATCTAAATTTTTGTTATTTTAGTTTATTATTATTTCAATATTTTATTGTATTGTAAGCATTCACTATATTTTTGATTGCATTATTAATTACATCCAAGTTACTGTATAAAAAATGTAAACAAAGCAATGACCAGAAATTCATAAAATTCTAAAATCTGCACAACCTCTGGTCTCAAGCTGTGCGGATTTGGGGGAGTCTACTGTATTAGTAAAATTATGTATTCAATGTTGCCTGTGTAAGCTCATTAGTTCTCACTATTTCTATATGCATTTGTTTCATGCCTGACCTTTCTACAACTAAAATTAGCTTTTTTAATGCTACTTATGGTTTTTCGTTGTGAGTATAATTCTGTTGGACAGAATTCAGTGTTGCCTTCTAAAATTTTGCCACTGTAACCATAAATGTAAGACCTTGATTGTTTTTCTTTATTTCATTCTTGAGCTTATGACATAAAATAACCATATCTTGTTCCCTTGAATGTTATAGTTGCTAGAGGATGGTATATGTTCATAGTTTTTTAAGCTATTTTGCATTCTTAAATGTAGTTCTGTGTTCTAATTTATGCATGATAAAATATGCTTAATTTTCATGATAATCTTTACTGATAGTTTGGGAAAAAAGGAATGTCCCAAATTAAGGTTTGCTTGCTGCTCAATTTTTCTAGATTATCATGAAACTTTAGAGCTGTTTTAAGTTGCATCCAAATTAGTTTTTAAATTGTTATTAATTTTTTGTTGTTGTTGTTCTTTATAATCTTATGTATTTTGCATGTTAAAGCAGTCAGGGGGGGGGGGGGTTACAGAAATTTCATTTTAGCTTTTTTAATAATATCAACTCTTATTTACAGCTGTTACCAGTCTTTCAAAGGAAAATAATTCTGAGATTCTTTCACATCCATCTTCAATATCTAGTACTATGGTGAGTTTTTTCCTAAAAATACGTTTCTTAATTTTTAATGAAAATGTTATTTTGTTGTTGTTTTTAATGCTTTTTTAGCCATTCAAGATATGGCAGTTCAGCAGGAATTGTTCTTGGTCCAGGGAAATCATTGTCTGCTGCACTAAAACTAGGGTAGCTCTAAACTTGATATGTAATTAATATGTTTCATATTTCACTGAATCTGCAAAGAAAGTAGTTTTAAAACAAATGGGTAAGTGTGATCACAAATCGCACAAAAGTAAAAAAAAAAAAAAAAAAAAAAAAAACTTTTATTAAAAAATTTATTGTAATGGGGAAAATGTATTTTTTTTTTTTTTTTTTTTTTTTTTTTTTTTTTTTAACTATTGTCTCAAAATATTTTTAGAAATATTCATTACTAGCTGTTATCCATGATTTCATTTACATAACATTTAAAGAAGAATAAATTCATCAATCAAGCAAAAGATTTCAATGATTAAAAGCATGTGTAATTAACCTTTTATTGTGTTTTATACTAGAAACACTTCTGATGATACTAATTTGCTTATCATATATATTATAAAGCAGAAGTTCTGAAACTTCCAAACGAGTGTTTTCAAAAACTACCCGATGGATTTTTTTGCCGATTGTATCATTCAATAGGAAATATTTTTCCGAAGGTTTAAAATTCAAATTTACAGGGATAACTCTGATTTTTCGTAGTAAATTTCGTATTTTTCGGTTATTTTTGACAAAAGGGTTGCCAGTAGCGGTTTTTGGCGAAAATTATAATTGCTAAAAGAATTAAAATAGCTATATCTATTAAAAATATTACAAATATCTTGCAAATAATAGCAGAAAATAACTACTGACAATATTAATAATAATAAAGAAAGACCTCTTAAATGAGGCGTAATATTATAAAAATATATTTATCTTGAAAATGAAAAAAATATTTGTAATGCTTAAAAAATAAATTAACGCGAAATATAACAATTGGTTCAACTTTTGGCGACTTATCCCTGGTGTTAGAATAAAAACATGAATTTCAGAAATTGATTAAATGAATTTTGAATGATAGTTATTTCCCTTTTTATTATTTTCCTTCTCTTTTTTTATCGAATTTCCGTATATTATAACTTACAGCAGAAAAAAGCAGATCTGATTGTAAAAGACACTGTAAGTTGTGAGTTACTATTCGTTTCTATACCATTTTCATCTTGCTTTTGTCGCCAAAGAATGTGTTTTTAAGCCGAAAATGCACTACTGACTTAATGCCTGACTTAGGTTCTTAATGGTCGCAATAATGTTTTTTTTTTTCTTTTTTTTTTTTTGGGAGATAATTTTTAGAGTATATTTTAATATTCAATCGTAAATTATATAGATATGAGTATAACTCTTTTATTTCTTTTTGCAAATGTTTTCATTGTTAATTTAATTTTTCTTGCGCCATTTCGTCAATTTCACGTACAGGAAAAATTTCAGTTTTAAAATTTAAAAACTGAAGAAGGAAAGATTATCCCGTCGATTAAAAATCTACCACCAAATTCCAAGATTAAATGTCAATAATGGATGATCGTAAATGTCACATTCACTTGACATTAAGCATAATGTAAATATTAATTATGTCATCAAGTGATTTTTAATTCGACATTTTATTTCTACATTTATATATGCTCTGCTAATTTGTTTTTCGTTATTTAAATGAAAATTTATGCTATATAATCTGGCTAATAGTTTGGCGATTTGTATAATTTGGCGAAATTGGTCCGGTATAACCAAGTAGTACTGAAGAAAAAATTTTGCAATTCAAAGGAAATTTATGCAATTATGCGTTATTACTATAGATAAATTCAACATTTTGAAATAAAAAATTCCCGCTGAATAAAATTTACAAGTCTTTTTTAATTAACCACTTCCTCTTCAGTATTTCTTCAATCACTATTTCGCTATTCCCTTTCGCGCAGGAAAAAAAAAAAATGTATTTTAAATATTTTATTAGATAAAACGTAAATAACATTTCTCTATTTTTTTAAAAATATTTTTTTTTAAATCTAATTCTACCATTATAAGTCTTACAGGACAAAATAGCAGAATTACTTTTAAAAATGGTTTTATCTGTTAATTCTATGTTATTTGTTTATTTGGGTGTTTGAATTTACTTTTTTACCAAACAATGCGATTTTATGCCAAGAAGGCATAAGCCGGAGCGATGTTCGCAATATCTAAATTCTCTCACTCTCTTTTAAATGTGTGAGAGCATTTTTAGGATATTTTTTTATGTTTAATTGTAAATATATAAATAGCAGTTATAGCAAAAAAAAAATGCGTATAATGTTTAAATTTTAGTATAAATGTCTTCCTCATCCAAACTGTAAAATAATTTAATTGCAACTTTTTAAAGTTTTGGTGCAGATGTGATATACGCACCACATTCGCACGATTGCAACAAAATGGCAATTTTATGCCTCACATGGTAAACCGACTATGGTTGTTTATTTATTAATAAACTATTTATTAACTTTCATTTTGTTTTTTAAAATAATATAAATCATTTTGTTCTATAGTTATTAATCAAACTTTTTTATTTATTAATTTTTTTTCAAATAATAGAAAATAATTAAAAAATATTTATGAAAGTGGTAATTAAATACCAAGTTTTCTCCAAATTGGCGCCAGAAAAAAATTGCGCCAGTGTGGTGCAAACATGACATCTCTGTCAAAGTTTTTTCACTATACTTAAGTAGGGAAAATGCAGTATAAATACCGATTAAAGTTTTTTCCAAATACAGAAATTTTGTCAATTTAATAATTTTTATTAATAATTTTTTTTCATTTTTCAGGAGGAAATTTTGCAATAATAAAGTAATTGCTGTAGTGAGAATTTTAATGTGTGGGTTTTTTTTATCGTTGGCAACTTTCTGTAACGAAAAATGTTTATTTTTTTCCTGCCATTGTTTTGTAAGAGCTGGTTTTGTCAAAGCCATGATGTTCAGGTGGTATTCAAATTTTTGAACCCTTCCCAATTACCACCCCCTTGGGCCGATTTTGCTCATTTGCAATTCCCACTGAGATATTAACCACCTCAATGTACTTGACGAGTTTGAAGATGATTCTTGCATAATTGTGCCTTTTATCACGCGGACAAAATTTAATATATGTATAAAGTTTTTAGTAGGGAGTAGCTTTGGGTTCCTGGCTTCACATAATGAAAAGTTGTGAAGAAATTTTTCAGAAGTTGTACCGTGGTAACGACTGTAATAATTAATATTTCTTCAGATAAGGGAAAACTTTAAATCCTGTTGCCGTAATGGCCTCATTTCGCTTCCAAATGGTGCACTGTTAGTAATAAACTAAAATAGTTACTTCTAAATAGCAGGTTTTTGTCCAACATTTAAGATAATTTAATATCACAATGGTGTCTAAATCGTTTTCAGCAATGTGCAAGGTGCTGCTGGAGGTCCAAATTATTTAAAATGCAAATTTAAATTCACCAGTTCGTTTCATCCACGGTTGATTTTAAAATCAGTGTTTCCAAATGGGCTACTTTTTTTTAAATTCAGATTCTTGACTGGCACCACTTATTTGAAATAGTAAAATGCTCAGTATTTAATGACATATTAATAAAGGCAAAAATAAACGGAATTTCACCGTTTCAAAAAAGTGGTACTAATCAAGAAATCTGAATATTAAATAAGTAGCCCACTGGCAACACTGTTTGAAATATTGACCAGCGCAGCGGGCATAGCCTGCTAGTGTTTATATATAGGAGTTAATTTAAATTTCTTTCGTGAGCTTGAAATTTCATACCTGTTTTCAAAGATAAAATGAAGAATAAATTTACCTTTCTATTATTCTAATTTTATTATTTATATTTATTCAATTTTATATTTAATCTGTTCATAATTATTGATTTATGTTTTTGTGTCAAAGAATATTATTTCAAGAGAGGTATATTAGTAAATATTTTAAAACTAAAGCTATTATTGACAAAAAACTTAAGACGTGTCTTTGAATTGATTAAAAAATCGGCATACAACATTGTTTTTATTCCAAAAAGTTCCTTTTTTTGGGAAAGAAAATGATAAAGGATATTAAAAAAATCAAACAAAGTGAAACAGCATAGCTTAAAAATAGATAAAAAAGTAAAATCTTTAACTTTTAAATGTTTATAAAATTTTAATTTCAGGGAACCATACTATTAACAGTTGTAGACATTAACATTGAAATGTTCACCAGACTAAGAAAGCTCTCGAATCTTAAATGCTTATTGTTTAAGCAATAAAGTTGCTTGTTGCTAGATTGTAAGGTAAAAAGATGTTAAAGATGTATTTGTGAAGGATAAATTCTGTGAAAATCACGCTATTTTCTATAACTATAAAATGCAAATATTTTATGAAAGAAACTGACTAATGATTTAAAATATGGTCACCAGGTTAGTTTTTCATGCAGAATAATACTTGTCAAGAGAAAAAAAAATCGCATCTTGAATTATATAAAATTTAGCATTTTAATTTAATTAAAACAGGAAATCGCTTAGTAAAATCAAATACTAAAGTACATTTAAAAAAATTTGAAAAATAATTTTTATTATATGCCAAATTTCAAGTAAGAAAATGTATTTAAAATGTAAATTAATATTAATGCAAAATATTATTCCTGAAATGTATATTTTTATTTTAGGATTAAGGTTTTTTCAAAGCAGGTGACACCACTTTGCGAATTTAATATACTAAATATATAGAAATGTTTTGTAATTAAAATGAATGCTTTACATGAAAAAATATTACATCATTTTTACCTAATAAATCCTTTAACTAAAAACGCCTTTCGTCGTTTTGATTGCCATCATTTAAAAATAATGAAATACAGTTTTTTTAAAATCCAGTTCGTATTAATGATGGGTGCATTATCCACTTATGCTTACGGAAGTTAAATTTACATCCTTGGTTGTAAATTTTAATGTGTTGACAAATGATTTCCACTTCTGTAGAAGAAGTTCATTAATGAAGCTTCAACGTGTAAAGATAATTTTTTAGTTTTAGGAATATTTACTTTGATCATGTTTTTATATCATCTATACCAGGCCTGTCCAACCTTTCACTAAGCAAAGGCGCATTTCAGCTAAGGACAAACAAAGAAGGGCGCCATCATTAACAGAGCTAAAAAAAAAAAAAAATCTTGCAGTATTAATAGTGAGGCACATATACAAATGCATACCGTTGCAGAAGAAATAAAGCCCCTGGAGTTTCATGTAAAAAAAAAAAAAAGAAAAATCAAATAACTATAAATCAAAGTAAATTCGAAATACACATATTTCTGTGAAGTGTTATCTCAATGATTTTTGATGTGGAAAGGGCCAATAACTTTAATCTGATTTTTAATTGAAATAAAATGGTAATCAGAGACATTTTTAGTTTTTTTTTAGGATGAATAGATACTCCTTAGTTTATTTTGGAAGCGAAAATATGGCATTAAAAAAAGCACAAAAACAAAAAGGATGTCAGTGATCAATCCATGGATGGTTTCAAAGAAATGTCTTGAAAGAACGTTAATTGATGGAAATTATTTCGTACAATTTTATAGATTTTTTAAAACAATTTAAGAAAAATACCTAAAATTTTAAAAGTCTAAGCGGTAAAATAACACCCTTACCTCTATTATAATACATCAATAAATCAATGTAATAACATAAAAAAAGTTGAACATTCCTGCATGAAGGAAAGGAAAGGGATGCGCTTTTTTCCCCTACTTTTCACATCTTAGCATATTAAGTTATTTCAACTTTTACCAATTTCCATGGTCATAATTTCTATAGCATTTTGCGTATAAAATAACTGTAAATTAGTGAAGGCACGCAATAACACATGGTTAAATTAATAAAACACATTTTCATTTTTGATGACTGTAATGTACTTGTATAGGTTTCAAAAATATTTCTCAAGTAAATATCAAGGATTTAAAATAAAGCATTTTTAAATGGAATTTTATTTTAAAAAATATTAGTAATAGGAAACTTCTAAAGGGTGCCAAGAATCCGGTGCAAGGCACTGCGTTGGACAGTACTGATCTATACAAATTAAAATTAAATTCTTTTTAATTTTAAAGAAAAAAATGTATATTAATCAGTTTTATTGTCCCCTTTTCCCAACCAAAAATGTCTTCCACTGATAATTATGAATTTTGAATGAAAATTTTCATTAGTATGTAATTCATAACTTATTAATTAGCATAAGTACAAAATATTTCTCATTCATTTTAAATATGATGTCATTAATTATTGAGCTTCAATAATTACTGATATCCATGTCCCTTGTATTTTTAACTACTATAAAATAGCTGTTTTATTTCAATTATGATGTCATATTTTTCCAAGTGAAATATTTTGTTAAAAATAAAATTCTTTTCCATTTTTTTTAAATATTTCTAATTATGTTGCAATTTTTGACAGAAAAATTCTTATCAATGAAACAAATATTTATGTCAAATATATAATGAAAAATACTCCCTTTATTTTTATTTCACATATGATGTCATATTTATTTTCTTTTAAATTCTTTTTATTTTCATTTCTTGCATCTAAATAGTTCAACTAAAAATTTATTGCCACAGAGAAATTATTATTCTGATTTTAATTTTCTTGGCAACGAAAAAGGAAATTGATTAAATGTTTTCTAAAAAATGCTAATTGATTCAGTATGAAAAAGAATGAAATTTTGAATTATTAAGAAAAATATTTGAATAAAATGATTAAAAATTAGCCTATGTTCATTTCCGGGCTTTAACTTATCTATATGCAAAGATTCAAAGACATTAATCCATCAATTTTGAAGCCAACTTCATTCCAACTTTCAGACACACTTTCACATTTATAATATATATAAGGATTCAATAATTTGTATTTTATGTAAGTTTATATAAACATTTATGTAAACAATATTACAGCAAATTTATATAAACAATTATATAAGCATTTGTATCATTTAAATTTCTGCATTATTTAAAAGTAGTCATTTATAAATTTTGTTTTGTTTTTCATACTTCTGAGATATGAATTAGTTTATCATTTACTTTGTAGAACTTAGAACAAGGAGTTGGTTCAAGCCTATTTTCTAATGTGAAAAACAATAAGGAATTGCCTAAATTCTCATTTTCTGCAGAGATGAAATCTCCACTTTTTAAGCAGACAGCTTCAGAACCTGTTTCTTCAACATCTACAATTTTCTCTAAACCATTTTCTTTTGCACCTAGCATCCTGAAAGATTCAGAATCTAGTGTTTCCAAACCACTTACTGTTAACAATAGCTCTAGCTCATTACCTGCGTCAGGTTTCCAGTTTGGACAAAAGAGAGACTCATTTTGGTCTGTTTCTTCTACTACAGTCCCTCCAACTGTTGTGTCAACATTTAAATCAGACTTCAATAATAGTGTTACATCTGAGAACTCAAAATGGATTCAACAAGATAAACCTGTTGAACATAGTTCTAATTCAATAATCATTGTATCGTCAAGTTCTATTGCTCCTGTACCAAAAATTACTATGTCTGCACCACTTGTGATGACTGCAGAAAAGAAACCTTCTCAAAGTTCTCAAGATAATGAAAATTCTTCTGTTACTCTGTCATTGAAAAATCCAGGATTTTTCTTTGGATCGAATAAAGCTGAACAACAAACAAAAAAGGATGATAGTTTTGCAAATTCAGGTTTTCTATCTGGGGAAGGTTTTAATTTCAGTTTGAATTCAGTTAATAAAACAGTTTCTGCTCTCACTCAATCACCAAGCAATCAGGAACAAAACATATTTGTTGATTCTTTAAAGTCTGTGAACAAGTCAACCAGTTTTAGTGTTTTATCCAATAAGATAGAAACAAATGTTCCAAAAGCTGATAATACAGTCGATGTTAGCAATGAATTGAAAATCAATAATTCTGATTTAGGGGAATTAAAACAACCTGCACTCTCATCTGATGGGTCATCTGAGGCTGTAAATCTTTCACTTTCAATTTTGGAAGTTGAATCTGTTGTGAGTACTATTCCATCTGCAACCATTACAGCAGTTTCATCAGTTACAAGCACTGAAACTATCACTTCACAATCAAGTTTGTCCATTTCCAAACCTCCTTCACCCCCATTGACTACACTTCCTCCTCAAACTTCCATACCATCAACAGTTTTGTTTGGGCAAGCTGTCTCTACAGCTTCAGATATTTCTAAAATATGTAAATCTGATGTACCTACCACCACATCTAACTCTCAAATGACTGGGCAACCACAATCTGAAACCCCATCTTTTTTTTCAACTCCCAAGACTGATGTATCTACTTCTAGTGAGGTTTCTTCTACTCAGACTCCTTTTGGACAGCAACCTGCTTCAACGACTGTGCCTCAGGTGACACCATTTGGACAGCAACCTGTTTCAACAACTGTGCCTCAGGTAACCCCTTTTGGTCAGCCAACCTCAACTTCAACAGCACAAACTTCTCTTTTTGGTCAGCTTCCTTCAACAACATCACAACCAAGCTTATTTGGCCAACCTTCATCAACAACTTTAACACAAACAACTCCTTTTGGACAGCCTGCCATTGCTTCTGTTACTCAAACATCACTTTTTGGACAACCTACCTCAACTTCTGGTTTTTCTTCCACAGCTGGTGGATTCTTTTCTCAGACACCTGCTTTCGGTGGATCTCCTCCTGATGCTACATCTGCTGTTACTTCTGCTAATTCAGATTTCACTAGTCAGTCTTCAACATTTTCATTTGGAAAACCTGCATTTGGACAAACAACTGGGTAAGATGTACCTTTAATGTAATATTACAGAATAACATTATTACTTTCTTCTATCTTCAATAGAAGAAAGTATTGTAATTAAAATTTTTTTCGACTTCTGGTTTTCAAGGGATTTATACATTTTAGGGGTCAGAGATTCCAAAAAAACATGTTTTTACAAAATGTCCGTCTGTTTGTGTGTCCATATGTTGCCATTCTACATCAAAAAGTGTATGAAGATATGCATAGAATTGAACCAAATTTTTTGGGGATGTTTTTGGCTGTGACAAGCAGGTTCTCCTTCAATTTTGAAATATTCAGCCGGGAGAGGGCGCTGCAATAACAATTTTTGTGCCATTTTCAATATTGTACTGACTAAAAGTGTATGAAATTATGCATCGAATTGAACCAAATTTTTTGTATAAGTGTATGGCTATTTCGTTCTCCCTGAATTTGAAAAAAATCCATCAGAAGGGGGTCTGCAATAGCGATTTTTCTGCTATTTTCAATATTTTACCGACTAAAAGTATATGAAGTTATGCATTGCATTGAACAAAAATTTTTTTTGTAAGTGTTTGGCTATGACTAGTTTGTCCTACCTGATTTTGAAAAAAATCCACTGGAAGGGGGTGATATAATTGCAATGTCTGTGCCATTTTTATTATTTTACCATTAAAAATTATTGATGTTATGCATAGAACTAAACTAATTTTTTTGTGTATGATTTTTTTGGAGTATGGCGAATAGATCCTTCCTGAATGTGAAAAAAAATCTGACTATCGTTCTACTGTTCATCAGTTCGTGCAGATATGGAAATTCGTTTTTATTCTGATTAATTGACAGAAGCAGAAATTTAAGATGCAAATCATAGTTGGTATAGTATTGAATTAATAATATTAACACATTAACATGTGTAACTAAATTTTGAAATATTAAAATGTATGTATGAGGTAGAAGAAAATTTTGGGATTGGCACATCCAACTAGTTTTTAATTAAAATGTCTTTTAAAATCTATTTTAAATTATCAAAATCAATTGAATATTGTATTTTTATTCATTAGATTTTCAATTTTTCACCTCCTTATTATCTTTTATTCTCTCTTTTACTCTTGTTGTATACACTAAATTTTCAAATTTTTACCTCCTAATTATCTTTTATTCCTGTCTTATTCACTAGATTTTAAATTTTTTACCTCCTTATTATCTTTTACTCTCTGTTTTACTCCTATTCACTAGATTTTCATTTTTCATCTCCTAATTATATTTTATTCTCTCTTTTACATTTGAATTGGAGATCTTCACTAAATTTATTTAAAATAAATAATATTCTCATAAAAAAATTTCAGTTTTATTTTTGCTCTTAAATTCTGCAATAATTTTCATTTTCATTTTTTTTTTTTTTTTTTTTTAATGTTTTTATTGTCTGCAGATATTTTTGTTGTTATTGGATTCACATACGTACTTCTTCAAAAGAGTGTACTAGGCTTTACACTATCTTTTAAATAGATTATCTTTCCAGTATATTTTAAAATTTTTGTTCTGTTTGCCAACTCTCTATATTTTCATGTTCTCAAATTCATTCATTTATTTTTGAAATCTGCTTTATGAGCATGATATCTTTGTATTGTGTCATATTTGCAAATAACAAATTTATCCTTTTCAGTTCTTTGTAGTATTACCATGGTGACTTTTGATTGGCCATCTGAGTTTTCTTGCCAAAGTTGTAACTTCTAAGTGTTGCTAATAGTGATTTCTCTTTCTCACTGTGTCTCTGGACACAAGTATGCAAACACATGCACACCAATGCTCCATAATTTTTTTTAATATTAATGAATTGACTGTTGGACTAATTGGGTCCACAATTAATTTAAAAAACATTCATACTAAAAATAAATGTTTGAACAAAATCTAAAAATCCCAACCAAATTACAAAAGTTCTTTTTTAATTTTTTTTAAACAGCATTAAAAATGTGTGTGTGAAGCAGATAACATTTAGGTTTTGCTAAGTCATGTAATCTATCATCAAAAGTTAGATAAACTTTTGTACCATTGCATTAACTTAATAGGCATTGATATGATTGTTGATTTGATTTGAACATTTTCATACTTCAAAGCACATATTGAAATTATTACTTATTATTTATAACACAGTTATAATTATAACACTTATCCTGATTTTGAAATGGAAATATGATAATATATTCTGTAAATAATAATTTATCAAAGAAATCTCACATGTAAGTTTGGAATGTTTTTTATTCAGGTATATGAAACACAAACGTATACAAGTTACATATGCTATTAGTTTCTTAATTTCAATTTATAAAAGGTTTTGATATAATCTGAATTTTTAAGTTATAAACTAAACATGAGAGCAAGTATAAAAAATATATTATTGATTAATATATTCATTAATTATGTGATTTAATAATTTATCTTCTGTGTTTTACTGTTGATGTACCAGTTTCTTTATATTTGTATGGAAACAATTAGATTAATGATAGTTTCCCTTATGCATATGCATTTATTGATTTTCATGTCTGGTCTTGTACTTTATTTTTCATCTTAATTTTAAGTTTTATGTCTTTGCTTTGTCCTATAGTTATGTCTACTTCCAGATTACTGTGTTTTTTAAATTTAAATATAAATGCTATGTCAATTTTTTAATAACTTAAGTTTCCTTAAGGTTCCTATATATATATATATAAAGAAAAAAAATCCATTTTAGAACACTTGATACATTGCCAAATAACTTCAGTTTCAACAGTTATAATATTAAAGTACAAATGTATTTTGTAAATGTTTTTAAAGACAAGTACTTTTGATAGTTTATTTTGCTTCTGCCATACTATGTATGGTATGATAGAATATATTCATTCTTGTTTTTTGTTCATTTCTCTCTTGCACTATAATTTTAGAGTTAGTGGCATTAGGAAGATCAAGAATCATCTGATAAAAGATTATCAAATTCAAGACAGCAAAATTTTGCTTTTATTTTTATTTGTAGTTTTCATGCTGTTTTGATTGCAATTTTTGTTTCTTAATTTTTATCATTCCCCCCCCCCCCCTCTCAGAGCAGTCTCATGAAGCCTTTGAAAGTGTAAGGGCTTGTAGGACACAGGTTTATTGCCACAGATATCGAAAATTACTTTTGGCACAAGTGAAATTTCATGCAATAAACTAAACCATTTTTTTAATCCACTTTTGGACTATTTGAGATTAAATAATCAATTTTGGAAAAACTCCATTGGATGTTTCTGTGGTGTGTTTACAAACTTACTTAAAAAAACACTATATTATGCAGCTAAACTTAGATTCAAATGTTTTTAAAACATCATTTTCAGCATCTTTAATTGTATTGTTTGTCATTAACACAGGGAAAAAAATGTCTCGATCCTTAGTATAAAAGGAGTGTGAACTTTTCTTACTCTCTCTGATTCTTTTCACAGAGACATAAAAAAGAAAGATAACTGAAAATCTAATGTAATATAGCAATATTTTAACATTATTAAGTATAGAAGTGCTTTGGGATCAGGAAATATCGATTCATAATCAATTATAAGGACATATAAAAGAGAAATGCATTGAAAATGCTTCCAACATAGTCAAAAAGTATTTATGATCTCAGTTGCTCTGTACATCTTACTGCATTCTAACTTGATGACAATGTTGTATTTTCAGTAGGTTGAATCAATTCAACATTTGCATTAAAATCTGATAATATTTGCTTATTGGATCTCATAATGGGCTTTTCCCACATGTGTCGATAAAAGATTGTATAAATATTTTGTCATTAGCATATGTAGACACTTTTATTCTCCTCTTCAGAGGATTTGTTGAGTAACTTGGGCGTTGGTTAATATTGCACTTATTGCTATAAATTATTATATGCAGTGTTTTGAAAGTTAGTTGCTTTGATAAATTTTGAGCCTATGGAAACTGAATATTGCTTCCTGATTGTTCATTTAAAGACATTATGGGCTTGTTTTTCATTTGCAAATATTTTATTAAACTAATAATTATTTTATTTATTTTTTAAATTTATCTTTTAAGTTTATGTGACTCAGTGCTCTAACATTTTGGACTGATGGATGATAATCACATCTAATTTTATTTATTCTGTATTTCTTACATTTTTCATATTTAATTTTTTTTTTCTGTATATTTCTTACCTTCAGAATGATTCAAATTTCATTCTTTTTGTTACTTTACTTGACATGTTATCTTTTTTTGTAACTCATTGACAGTTCTCTTCCTGTTTTTCCATCTCTTTCATTCCTTTAGAGTTTTATATCTGTTGTCTTAGTGATATCTTTTTTTTTTTTTTTCTTTTTTTGTACCTGGTGCTGATAATTTTTTAATATGTGTTGTTTTTTCTTCAAATTTTATCCTTTATTTAACACATTTCTTTCTTTGGTATCATGTTTAACACACCAGTATTTAAAATAATTTATTTTAGTTATTAAGTCAACCTGATATAGAAACTGTCAAATTCTCTTCCTAATGAAATTATTTTGAGATTTAATATAATTTTGTTACAGAAATAATTGAGTTGTAGGTATTTATTTTCTATTAACTTACATATTAATTTGCATACTCTATTAATTATTTATTTAGATCATTTGGTCTTGCTAAATCCTTCTTTGGTCAAAACACTACTTCAGTTACTCAGTCTTCAACACCATCTAGGTAAAGTAATTATGTTTTTGTTTCTGTGCATATTTTGTGTAAAACATGATTAAATTAACATATAACTTTCTTCTGAATATGTTATTTCTTTGTCTATTACTACAACAAAGCTTCTGGAATTGTTTCTTTTACAGTTTTTCATTCAATCAGAATTCAGGTAGTGCTTTTGGTCAGGGATCATTTTTTAGTGGCCTTGGGGGCAAACCAAGTGAAGAAAATGCCTCTAAAAATGTATTTGGTCTTGGAAGCAGCATAAAGTCTGATACAAATAGTAAGTGCACTAAAAATTAAATCTTAATTTAATGCAATTTTATATACTTTAATTATTAATTTACATATAAAAAACATTTATAAAAATGAATTTTATATATATATATATATATATATATATATAACTGATAACTAAATACTCTCAGATATTTTAACAGAAAAATCTTTGTAACATATAAAAATGTGGATACTCACATTTTAATTTGTAATGTTCGTTTTTTTATAATATTTCACCAATTTTCATACATTATTTTATATTTAAAAAAAAATGTAATATATATATATAGGTCTGATTTTATAAAAATATATTAGAACTTTTTATATGTAAAGTTTTATAGATGCAACATTTAAAGAAATATTTTCATAAGTTTACGTACAATATAATGCAAGAATATTTCTGCGCCTACTGGAACATCAATAGTTGACTTGCTAACTGCCTTCAATCTTGTATTTATTCTGTTTTAAGAAAAGATGCACGTGCTCCCTCATTTTTCCTTTATCCCTTCCTCTTTCTACCTCTTCTAGCATTTTCTTCCATCAATAGTCACTTGATGTCTGTGTTTGAAAGTACTTGAAAGTCCTTGAATTTTTAAGAGAGAAAAATAGTCCTTGAAAGTGCTTGAATTTGTTTATAATTTAATGAAGTTGCTTAATTTTTGCTATTAGTTTAAATAGGTGCTTAATTTTTCTTATTTAGACATTCAAATTGAGGGTTGCAAATTAAAATAAATAATTAAGAAACATATTTTTTTCTCCCCAAGGAAGTCAGAGTGTGAGCATTTGTACTTTGCTTTCTTCTTCTTTCCCTTCCTTCTGTAAGATTAAATTATCAAAATAAAATAAAAAAACGGTAACTTATTGATATATTATGATTGCAAGATCAGAAATTTCTTCATTCTAAATCTCATCCCAAAGGCAATGGAAAAAAGAACTTTTGTTCTTCTCTTTCTTCCTTTTCCCACTCTATGCAATTCTGATATTATAAAATGTGGGGTGTTTGCAGGTGATAACAATGTTAAAAAAAATAATAAGAAGAAGAAATGATATAATATATCAAATATATTAAAATCCATTAATTCACCTTACATTTATAAAATTAAGTTTATAAATGTAAGTTTAATTGTATTTTAATGTGAACAAAGTTATTTATTGCATAATGACTAATGGCTACCAACAAAGTAGAGCAGATAATGGTTTTGATCCTCAGTGGAATTAGTTTTTTCTTAATTAGATAGTTTAAGTTTTTATTTACTTTAAAAAATAGTAACATTTATATTTCTTTCATGTCTATATTTTACTTTAGCTTTATTTTTTTTTACTGTGTTAATACTTATTAATAATGCTTCCTCCCACGAAAAAGAAAAAGAAACATCCCATACCTAAATTTAATTCTAATGATTAACGAATGTTCATGTAGAAAATTGATTAATTAATTTTTGTTTTTATTGCATATGAGCTGACTGACCTGGTGTTGCCTGGCTCCCAGTCAAATTTGTGATCAATAGGCCACACTGACTTTAGCAGCATATTTCCATACATATTGCCCATTTCCCAATCAAATTTATGCAATTTTACATAAAAATCTTTCAAAACAAACTTATGACTGATGGTCCCATTGCCTTTGCCAGCATATCTTGAGCATGCAGTCTTATGTTGCTCAGGCTTGATTGAATTTGCATGGTTTGAAATCTTTTAAAATGAACCTGTGATCTCTTTATAATTACTGTTATTAAAAATAAATAGAAATAGGTTTTGTATTTTTAATAATTCCGGTTTCATGTGATCATTTTCATTATTTTTTGTTCAATATGCTACCCCTCACTTTTTTTTTTTTTGGCCTGTTTTTTAAACATGTGAAATAAAAAAATGCACATGATCATCTATTATTTTATTTCTATCTTTTCATTTTATGTTAAATTCTACTTTATTTTAAATAAATGATTTTGATAGTGAAAAATAATTTATAAAAAGGGTAAAAAAAAAAAAAAAAAAAAAAATGTTAAGTCTGAAATTCTTTCGCATATGTCTTATTTATTAATATTTATTATTAACAATGTTAAAAAAAATAATAAGAAGAAGAAATGATATAATATATCAAATATATTAAAATCCATTAATTCACCTTACATTTATAAAATTAAGTTTATAAATGTAAGTTTAATTGTATTTTAATGTGAACAAAGTTATTTATTGCATAATGACTAATGGCTACCAACAAAGTAGAGCAGATAATGGTTTTGATCCTCAGTGGAATTAGTTTTTTCTTAATTAGATAGTTTAAGTTTTTATTTACTTTAAAAAATAGTAACATTTATATTTCTTTCATGTCTATATTTTACTTTAGCTTTATTTTTTTTTACTGTGTTAATACTTATTAATAATGCTTCCTCCCACGAAAAAGAAAAAGAAACATCCCATACCTAAATTTAATTCTAATGATTAACGAATGTTCATGTAGAAAATTGATTAATTAATTTTTGTTTTTATTGCATATGAGCTGACTGACCTGGTGTTGCCTGGCTCCCAGTCAAATTTGTGATCAATAGGCCACACTGACTTTAGCAGCATATTTCCATACATATTGCCCATTTCCCAATCAAATTTATGCAATTTTACATAAAAATCTTTCAAAACAAACTTATGACTGATGGTCCCATTGCCTTTGCCAGCATATCTTGAGCATGCAGTCTTATGTTGCTCAGGCTTGATTGAATTTGCATGGTTTGAAATCTTTTAAAATGAACCTGTGATCTCTTTATAATTACTGTTATTAAAAATAAATAGAAATAGGTTTTGTATTTTTAATAATTCCGGTTTCATGTGATCATTTTCATTATTTTTTGTTCAATATGCTACCCCTCACTTTTTTTTTTTTTTTTTGGCCTGTTTTTTAAACATGTGAAATAAAAAAATGCACATGATCATCTATTATTTTATTTCTATCTTTTCATTTTATGTTAAATTCTACTTTATTTTAAATAAATGATTTTGATAGTGAAAAATAATTAATTTATAAAAAGGGTAAAAAAAAAAAAAAAAAAATGTTAAGTCTGAAATTCTTTCGCATATGTCTTATTTATTAATATTTATTATTAAAAATTTTAGATATTTTAAAAATCTCTTAAATTAGTGAACAAAGGGCATTTCACTGTGATGAAACTTTAAATAAATCAATACAGTCCAAGTAAATTGATTTATTAGTCCAATTTGTCATTCAAGCTTAAATCATTTACGTACTAGGTTCAAAAATTCAAAATGTACTAGGTTCAAAACTCTTATGTCGAAAAAAGTTAAATTCCATTTTCTCTCGTCAGTTGCATCCTTTCATAATGAAATATTAAACTGAAAAACCACTGCTGCCATTTTTGTAGCTGATTTAGCAATATTGATTTGCTCATGCTTATTAAATTACAAAACTCTTATGGATGGTGAAATAAAACATGTAGCACTTTCGAAACTTCCTCATCTTGAATTAAAAAATATATATTGATATATATTGCTAAACTAGAGACTGGATTCACTAGGAATAAATTGCTCAGAAATCCTAATAGATCAGAAAACTCTGAAAGAAAGTAATCTCATTGCTCTGAAACCAGTGCTGTAAGTGCATGGGAATGCCATTTCCAGAAATATTTGATTTGTTTTTAAAAAGTTTACTTTTGGCTAAATGTTTTAAATTAGTTTTTGCCTTAGGAAAATACGGTAGCATCAACATCAAGTCAGTGAAAATGTGAGTTCCCACAAATATTTTTTTCCAGCTACAGCATTGTGTTAAACATGAAATAAGAGACTTTATTTGTGCAATGATTGAAAAAAAAAAATCATTTAAAAAGTCCAATAAAGTATAGTGCTGTGTGCAATTCATATTTAAATCCTTGTAAAGTTGCAGAGGATAAAGAAAACTGAATTTCACAAGTGAAATCTATCATAAATGTCTTGCAAGAAAGTTATTGGATCACAGGATATGACTATGAAGCCACTTTTCTGAATTATAAGAATTGTCTTTAAACTGCAAATTTACCAGTTTTCATAAATATTGAGAAATTAAAAGATTTTTTTTTTTCTGGTCTATGTGTTAAAGGACATATTAAAGTTTTTCATGTTATCAAACTTGTATTGTTTGTCCCATGGACAAGCTTCTGTTATGAGAAGTTTCTCTGTCAATTAAAACTAGTCGTTGGAGGCCACCGTAATACTTACCCATCATGGATATGTATATGAAAATAAAACATGTGAAACTATTTATACAATGCATTGCAATTCATAAACAAAATTTAAATATTGTTACTATACATAGTAATGCTATATTAAAGAACTGCTGATGTACCAATTTCGACAAATTATATAAAACGCCAAACTACTCAAGTAGTACCGAACTGCGTAAAAGAAACATCCTTATAACTCCAAAAATAATAATTCTATTAGCTAACAATTAACAGCGTCGAATTAAGCGTCTCATTTCCAATTAAAATATACTTCTGAATTGAAATTTGAATGAAATACAGGGTCATGAAAAATCGAAGAATGTGGAAAACAAGATTACAAATATCTCGGCAACTAATAATCCGATTGACTTCGTTCTATATGCAAAATGTGTGTTATTTTATTGCCTTTTACGTCCATTCCTTAAAACAAAAAAATTCAAAAATTTTTATATACCTTTCATCAGAACGAATTTTTCGAGAGTCCGAAAAAAACAGTTCCGGATAATCGAGGTTGCTGATATTAAATAGGGTTCGTCCCATTCTTACATACTAACTACATACAAAATTTCAAGTCTCTATCTCAATTTTTTCGGGAGATAGAGCGTTTACAGACAGACAGACAGACAGACGGACGGATGGCAAAAAATTTTTTCTAAAAATATGTTTTTCGTAATCTCCACTATCTAAAACGTGTAAATCCGTCAAAAAAAATTTTTCGATTTTCAAAACTATTGCAAGACTTACCCTATACTACATATGATGGGTAAGTAATAGAATGTGTTAAAGAACATTCATATATTTTTAAAGATTATAAAAGATTATGTAGAGTAGATGCTTCTAAAGTAGTAAAAACAAAAGAGCTACTTTCATCTGCATTCAGAAAGGTAGACAAAGGTACTTGATGTATCTGAAAAATCAACAAAAAGAGAGAAAAAAGAAAAAAAATGTTAAAAAAAAAAAAACGAAAAAAAAGTATGACAGTTGATGTAAAGGGAACTGCAAATTTAAAGGCAATCTAACTCACCCCCCCCCCCCCCCCCCTTCCTCCAGAAAAAAAAATCAGCATACAATTAAACAGCATGAAATAAACTGTAAAAAAAAGAGGCAGAGGTTAAATTTTTAGATAAAATATAGAAGATAATGGTTGAAAAGCTGAAATATGTAATAAGCTTAATAGCTTAATAACACAATGTAAAATTATCAAATTTCTACTTTTTTTCTGATGTTAGCACAAATAAATTTCAAAATAGAATGCAAAAATATTTTCTATATTTTTTGGAGACTTTCTCATAATGTTCCACATTTAAAACTTTGCTATTGTAAGATTTTATGCATGGCATTCAGTGTAAAAATGAATTTTTTTTTTTTCCTTGATATTTTTTCTCATCGTACAAACAAGCAATATAGTATTTTGCAAGGGTAAAATTTTCATTTCGCAAATTTCTGGAAAGGTGCTTGAAATTTGAGTAAGGTGCTTGAATTTTACCATGGAAAGAGAGCATGAACCCTGTTTAATTATTAATTTACATATGAAAAACATTTATAAAAATTAATTTTTTTTTATTTTTTTTATAACTGATAACTGAATACTCTCAGATATTTTAACAGAAAAATCTTTGTAACATATAAAAATGTGGATACTCACATTTTAATTTGTAATGTTCGTTTTTTTATAATTTTTCACTAATTTTCATACATTATTTTATATTAAAAAAAAATTGTAATATATATATAGGTCTGATTTTATAAAAATATATTAGAACTTTTTATATGTAAAATTTTATAGATGCAACATTTAAAGAAATATTTTCATAAGTTTACATATAATATATATAATATAATGCAAGAATATTTCTGCTCCTACTGGAACATCCTTAGTTGACTTGCTAACTGCCTTCAATCTTGTATTTATTCTGTTTTAAGAAAAGATGCACGTGCTCCCTCATTTTTCCTTTATCCCTTCCTCTTTCTACCTCTTCTAGCATTTTCTTCCATCAATAGTCACTTGATGTCTGTGTTATATTGTTGCAAAGCCAATATTTATCCCTTTATGACTGCAAAAAGTACATTTCTATAAGAATCGTCCCACTAAGATTTTAGTAGCCAAGTAATATCTTTCGGGCTATAATAAATCTAAAACATTTTACTCTCAGAAAAAAATGCTGTGTAAAATCCATCCTATCGTTTAAGGCTCCTGTCCCTGCTGGCAAGACACTCACGAGCTAATGTACCTTCATCTTCAGAGCTGGTTTTAAAAATGAAAGTAATTTTATAAAAAAATGTCTGTGACTGAAATCAAAAAACTAAAAAAGGGATTATATAGAGATGGTCCTTAGTTATTCCGTGCAGAACAAAACTAGTCGTTGGGGGCCACCGTAATACTTACCCATCATGGACATGTATATGAAAATAAAACATGTGAAAACTATTTATACAATGCATTGCAATTCATAAACAAAATTTAAATATTGTTAATACACATAGTAATGCTATATTAAAGAACTGCTGATGTACCTATTTCGACAAATTATATGAAACGCCAAACTACTCAATTAGTACCGAACTGCGTAAAAGAAACATCCTTATAACTCCAAAAATAATAACTATATTGACTAACAATTTACTGCGTCGGATTAAGCGTCTCGTTTCCAATTAAAATATACCTCTGAATTGAAATTTGAATGAAATACAGGGTCATGAAAAATCGAAGAATGTGGAAAACAGGATTACAAATATCTCGGCAACTAATAATCCGATCGACTTCGTTCTATATGCAAAATGTGTGTTATTTTATTGCCTTTTACGTCCATTCCTTAGAACAAAAAAATTCGAAAATTTTTATATACCTTTCATCAGAACGAATTTTTCGAGAGTCCGAAAAAAATAGTTCCGGATAATCGAGGTTGCTGATATTAAATAGGGTTCGTCCCATTCTTACATACTAAGTACATACAAAATTTCAAGTCTCTATCTCAATTTGTTCGGGAGATAGAGCGTTTACAGACAGACAGACAGACAGACGGACGGCAAAATTTTTTTTCTAAAAATATGTTTTTCGGAATCTCCACTATCTAAAACGTGTAAATCCGTCAAAAAATTTTTTTCGATTTTCAAAACGATTGCAAGACTTACCCTATACTACGTATGATGGGTAAGTAAAAAGGGGTGTAAGTACAAATGAGATATTAGGCAAAACTATCGCCATAGGACTTAATAATAGCTTGCAAGTACTTTTGCCTGCAGAGACAGGAACCTTAAATCTTGATTTTCGTTGTATCGTATATCATCATTTTCTTCATCAAATTTCAATTATCATTATTATTATTTGTTAAGTATTTTGGCTTTTTGAAAAATACATACTTAGCAGTTTAAACTTTCATTGGATGTCATGCTTCTGTCATAAAGTAGAATTGCATCAAAAATTTAAGCATATCTTTGCAGAAACTTTTTAAGATGTCATCTCATCACATTTTTTTTCAAATCTAGAATTCTTTACAAAGGAATAGTACAAGGCATATATGATTGCTATAAAAAAGATGGTGAAAGGTTTTATTTAGTTTAACAATGGTTTTGATAGAATGCAAATGGATAGAAAGAATAGAAAATGGGACAGGAATAGAAAAAATAGCATAAACTCAAAAAAACTATTTTATTGCACTCTTATATTTAACTCAACCTGGTTTTTATACATATTGATCGAATTTCACAATCAATTTTTAATTCATTTCTGGATATGCTAAAATTTGATTAATTATACAAAGGTATTTTCTGATAACACAGCAGGCTATCATCTTACTATATAATTTTAAATTAATACATTATAATTTTAAAACATTTTTCAACTAGCCAACTACAGGTGATAAATTGCCAAATATTCTCTGTAACTTTTCTAATTGTATAAGAGTTTGAAAACAAGGGATTTAATTTACACCATAATATGCTAAATCACTGTGAAACTGCAACAATGAAACAATTTAAGACCTAAAAGTGGAAAATTAATTATAAATAAAAATAGGGTGTATTAATTAAAAAAATTCTGTTTTTATCAGTATATTTATAATTATATATTTAGAAATCATAAAATGATAGTTTAAAAAAGGTCTCTTATTTAATTTGCTTTGTCTTAAAAAAAAAAAGCAAAGCAAAAATTACTCATATTTTAATAAATTCATCTAGTGCTTCCTACCAAGTGTAAAACAATCAGTAAATTTTCATAATTGAGTTTGCACTTACATCAAATTAATGTATTATCATTTTAATGGAATTTTTTTAAGGAAAAAAAAACAAACATGAAATTCATTCTAAAAATGAAACATGATTTTCAAGATGAACATTAAATGATTATAATAGTGTTTATTATTATTATTAGTTTTGTTTTATACTTATTAAAAGCTCTGAATAAAATTTAATTAAATTGACATAAATCAATAGATGCTGATTATAGGTATTTGTGTTATAAAATTTTAATGGCTCTAATTTTTAAGCTTCGATATTTTTTTAAGCAGTACCGGGTAATCTTCCAGTTTGCCATTCCCTAAGTAAATGCTTCTCACTCATATCTTCTCATGGAATCTCTCCAAATCATTCAAAGATCTTAGAAAATCAATCAGACTATAAAATATTTCTCATTACAGTAGAGTGCTGATTATTGGAACTCTAATTAACCAAACTTCCATTTATTTGTCTAGCCTATTTCTCTCAAAAAAGTTTTATTAACTAAATTTTTAAATATCCGAAGTTTTACTCAAAAATCTTTTTAAACTGAAATTCCAGCTATCCAAACACCTTGTTTATCTCATTTTTAACATTTTCATATTAGCATATGAAATCAAATCTCTAATTATTGTATCACTTGAAACAGTAGCAACGAAAAAGAAATTGAAGAAAATGTAAACAAATGCTCTGAAAACGATCCAGGTCCATCTCATATCGAAATCTTTGAATGTTTGATAATAGTTATGAAATGGCTCAAATGGCAAAAGAACAAAACTCTTAGTCCACTCATGTATTTAAGAATAATTTGAGATATGGTTGCATTGAAAAGAAGGCCTGCTTTGAAGCAAGCAACAATCAAAAGTTTTTTGTTTAAATTATGATTTTTAGAGTTCAGAATATGATAAAAAGAGAGAGAAAAAAAAAGTAATAATAATCAAGCAAAAAAAAAAAAAAAAAAAAAAAAAAAAAAAATTAACTTGCGAACACTAACTGGTGCTGAAAGTCCTAAGCCTGGATAAAGTGGATAGGTTTTAGTATAATCAGGACATCTCATAAATTGTCTGCTCATTTATCCAAGCTTTAGCTAATCTGAATTAGGGTTGGCCCTAACTTTTTTGTTAGGGCTCTTTTGGATAATATTTTGTATAGTTTTGGATAATTGGTGCTCTAATCTTTTTTTTTTTTTTTTTTTTTTTTTTTTTTAACTTTAATCACTTTACAGATCTGTTCAAGAATTCCAGTGTAAAAGCATTTGGTTCTGTGAGTGCTAATTCATTCTCTGGTGCTGGTAGCTTCAGCAGTGGAGGTGCTTCTGTTGCTCAGACAGGTTTTGGTTCTTTCCAACAGACTCCCACTCAGCAGCCAGGTATATTTTTTTCAACCATTTTAAAATTCATGTTTAGATTTTATTATTTTAATTTTGATAATTTTTTGAAAAATTTAACTTTGTTCATGTATATAAAGACAGAAATTTGTATTTGATTTCTCATTTACTTCCTGATATTCTATAATTATAAAAAATATGTTCATAGGCATGTTTCCAATAAATTCAGAATTTTAATATTTTTAGAACTTAATTATAAATTAATAAGTTAATTTAAAAAAAAATTTCCATTAGCTGGTGCATATGATAAATTACCAAACATTCTTTATGGTTGCAACAACAGAGCTATTTACACACCAAACATTTTACCCTGAAATATGCCAAATCATGCTCCTATGATCAAATAAAGAAGCTTTTTTTTTTATTAAATATCATCGATTTTTTCATTTCAGTTAAATTTTTCTTAAGTTAACTATGAAAATGAATTCTTTCTTTTTGTTTGTTTGCTTCTGGCCTCAAAGAGCACAAAATGGAATCATTGTTACTATCAGAATTTACGATTGCTAAAAATTCTACATAATCAACTATCATGTACTTTTAGCAGTACATTGAAGAGTTCTATTTTATGAGCATGACCGACCATGTCAGAAGTGATGTAGTGCATTTTTGAATTATCAATTTTCCCTCCTCAGTAACCTGTAATTTTCTTTTCTGCATATAATTTTAAAATTTTCTGAAATTTATTTTGATAACCCTGTTTTATAAAAATTTAAGTTTGGTTATATTTGCCAAAATCAGTTCAGTGTGAGCTACTTACCAGCAACATAATTATTATGAAATTCTCTCACACTGTTTGTATTTTGCGTTGGATATTTTAATTTTCATTCACCTTAGGAGTGCTGTGTTTTTCTTTAATGCTAGTTATGCTATTCATTTCCCATTTTGAAATGGGCATAGTCTATTATGCCAAGGATGAATTAGAACTTCTCCAACATATCAGTTTTCATTCTTCAGTGACTGATAGTTTTATTTTCTGTGTATGATTTAAAATGTTTTTTGAATTTATTTTTAGATTACTCATTTTATAAAAAATCTAAATATGTTCATACCTGAAAAAAATAAAAATAAAATAAAAATAAATAAATAAATAAAAAATGTGAGCTATAGAATAGAGAGATGATCCAATAAAGAAATTGACATTAATAGTTTTGATTGATGATAATTCATTCCTGTGATCACAGACATTATCATCATAATATTTTTAAGATATGCAAACTGCTGTGAGAAGTTTGAAAGATGAGGAGTAGAGGGTAACTTTAATGCCTTCAATTTCTTTAGATTATTATTTTAGTTGACTGAGGAGAACAATAAGGCCTTTTCAATACTTACACATACTTTATAATATCTGCATGCATATCTTTGAAGGTGGCTTAAAATGAAAAAGTAAATGTATCAAATTTGTTTAATATTTAAATATACATAATATACCTCAAAGTAAGCAAATATGTGTAGTGATTGATTCGTTCAACAGCAAGGATTTATTTTAAAATAGTAACATTCCCTTCCTGCAAGGAAAAAAAATGTTATTGAAAAGTTAATTTACATTTTTTCTTCATTTTTAATTTTTAGGTGGTTTTGGAGCAGCTCCTACTTTTGGTGGCAGTCCTGCTTTTGGCAGCCCTCCTGCATTTGGAGGATCTCCTGCATTTGGCTCAGCACCTGTTTTTGGTCAGCAGCAAGTGTCTAGTAACTTTTCAAAGTAAGTACAGTAGAACCCCGATAATCCAGATTGGTTTTTTCAATTTTTTTTTTTTTAAATTTGAGAAGCGATTGGCGAATTTCCATAACATTAACTTGTTGCATCATCGTATTCTGAATTAAAAAAAAAAAAAAAAAAAAAAAATCGCCAATCGCTTTTCAAACTTAAAAAACCGAAATGAAAAAACCGATCCGGATTATCGGGGTTCTACTGTAATATAAATTATGCATCATTACTCTAATAATTTTAATTAATTTTAAGCATCCTTTTGATTGTTTATTCATGTATGATTGGTTAACACATAGACCGTTTAGTGAACAATGTTGTTTTTTATTTTAGTTTTGCAAATGCCAGTTCTCCTACATTTGGCTCCTTGGCTTCCCAAAGTACAGGATTTGGTGGTTCTCCAGGATTTGGATCTCCTCCCTCTTTTGGAGCACCCGCTCCAGCTTTTGGATCACCTGCCCCAGCATTTGGTGGTAAGTTTGTTTGATGTCAAATTCTTAATTGAGTCTTATTGCTATTTCCTTATTAACCTAAATAATATATGAATGAAATATATTTATAACACAAGAAATTTCATTTTATGAGTATATTTTTACTACCCTTAAAGTGTTTTATTGCAGAAAGTTATTTTTAGTATTCCACAAGAGACAAAAAGTATACCATGCCTACCTTTCTTTATTAAAAAATATAATAATAAAACTCTTACCAAAATCTCTTTATTAAATTTTCTAAAAGTATGTAGAAATTTTTATATATTTTTATTTAAATAAAACTATGTTTAACTTCTTCGTATAATTTGTTAATAAGTTAGTATAATAAACTAAAAGATTAGAAGTTTAAATTAATGTTAGATGAAAAAATAATCAAACTTTGATATATCCAATAAATAAACCAGAATGATTTTAAAAGAACTTGTTTATCGACTTCATATTAATCTAAATTGTCCACAGATCAACAATTTTGTGTATATTTTTAATTTAAATTTTTTTATCTTGAAATGTACTTTAAACTTAAAATTTTATTTGAAGCTCTTATCTTTTTTTTTTTTTTTAACTTAATGTATTTAATATGTCTTCTTCTTTTAAAACATAAATGTGAAAAAACTGTGTTTTTGATGCAACATAAAATGATATTAGAGAAAGTACTAAGAAGAGGGGAAAGGGGTTGTTGAAAGAACTGGCAAAAATAATTAAAAAAAATTATAAATAAAATTTTTAACACAAGGTTGAATTATAAAAGTACATGAATACATTTATATATATATATATATAAAGCATGAAATAGGCATTAAGAAAATAATTTTTTAAAGATAAATATTATTAATATTTTAAAACAAATATATTGTTAGAACCTTGAAGGTATCATCATTACATGAGTTTCTTATTATTTCAATCAGGAAAATGCATGCAAATGTAAAACTAGTCATTGGGGGCCACCGTAATACTTACCCATCATGGATATGTATATGAAAATAAAACATGTGAAAACTATTTATACAATGCATTGCAATTCATAAACAAAATTTAAATATTGTTAATATACATAGTAATGCTATATTAAAGAACTGCTGATGTACTAATTTCGACAAATTATATAAAACGCCAAACTACTCAAGTAGTACCGAACTGCGTAAAAGAAACATCCTTATAACTCCAAAAATAATAATTCTATTAACTAACAATTAACTGCGTCGGATTAAGCGTCTCATTTACAATTAAAATATACCTCTGAATTGAAATTTGAATGAAATACAGGGCCATGAAAAATCGAATGTGGAAAACAGGATTACAAATATCTCGGCAACTAATAATCCGGTTGACTTCGTTTTATATGCAAAATGTGTGTTATTTTATTGCCTTTTACGCCCATTCCTTAGAACAAAAAAATTCAAAAATTTTTATGTACCTTTCACAGGGTTCGCACAGACTCCTTGGACTCCTTAGAAACTACTTAGAAATGAAAACGTTCCCAAGTAGTGCTTAGAACTACTTAGATAAACAAAATACTCCTTAGAAACTCCTTAAATTGTATTGCGGTTTTGCTCGCGAGCGATATTGCTCCTGAAATAAATAAATAAATAAATTGTGATTGTAAAACACATGGTAAACCTTTTATGCATGTCATTCATTAGAAGCACAGGAGTGATTGGTTGGGATCATACTAATAGCCACCAAAGTGATTTACTTTTCACGGCCACAAGGGAAAGAAAAGTGAAAAAAATAATCCAGACACACCTCTAAGCTTCTAATTTCAAAAAGTGATTACACTGTTCAATTCCTTCACAGCTAGATATACAACTTTGATTTCTTCTTCATAATACTATTCATCATCCTCACTTTTGCTGATAATGGTAGATTCAGGGGTAATTCTCGTCCGAAATTTCTGAAAATTTGAAATTGGCTTATCAGTTCCACATTGTTGCCAACTTGTACGGTTTTGCGCGTGGAAAAAATGGCGGAGAAATGCAAATTTCGTGAAAAAATCGCTGAAAAAGCACACATTTTGGCAATATTTGGTGGAAAAACAACGATTTTGCAATGTTTTTGTCAAAGAACTTTGTCAAAAGATCGCAGATAAAATGCTAATTTTGTCTGAAGACCGCGGGATAGCGTCGATTTCATCTAAAGATTACGGATATAATGCCGATTTCGTTAAAAAATTGCAAGGAAAAACATCATTTTCAATAAAAGATCGCTTACAAATATTTTGTCAAAAGATCATTGAAAAAAATGCCGATTTTATCAAAAGATCTCTGAAAAAACACAGATTTCGTCAAAAGATCGCGGGTATAAAACGCCGTTTTCGAGAAAAGATCGTGTAAAAATGCAAATTCTAAAAATTGTCAATTTCATAAAAAAAAAAAAAAACACGGGAAAACGCCGATTTTGTCAAAAGATTGCAGAAAAATCATTGATTTTGGCAAAACATTGCAATAAATTGCCGATTTTTGCTAAAATATCGCAGATAAATCACTGATTTTGTCTAAAGATCACAGGAAAGCGCCGATATCGGATGAAGATCACGGATAACCCTTCCCCTCTCGTGGTATCCTTGCGGAATTGGGGCTGTATAAATGCATGCTACATAAATAAACAACAAAAGTGGCAAGTCCTTAAAATTTCTTGGACTCCTTGGATTTTTTATGTACCCCTTGGATTTTTTCTCCCCAACTCTGTATGAACCCTGCTTTCATCAGAACAAATTTTTCGAGAGTCCGAAAAAAATAGTTCCGGATAATCGAGGTTGCTGATATTAAATAGGCTTCATCCCATTCTTACATACTAAGTACATACAAAATTTCAAGTCTCTATCTCAATTTGTTCGGGAGATAGAGCGTTTACAGACAGACAGACAGACGGACGGCAAATTTTTTTAAATAAAATTATGTTTTTCGAAATCTCTACTATCTAAAACGTGTAAATCCATCAAAAAAATTTTTCGATTTTCAAAACGATTGCAAGACTTACCCTATACTATGTATGATGTGTAAGTAAAATGTACCCATTCAGAATGAAATTTTTTTTCTAAAGGTAAATATTGCTATTCTTTTTAAACAAGTAATATTTTTAGGATCAAGGAAATCATTGGAATAAGTGCATATTTTTTGTTTTTTCTTATTTCTATTTAAAATTTATTCAGATTAAGTTTGAGTCATTTGACATTAGATTTACTGGATCAATTTTCAAAGATATTTTTTTGAAGAATACGAAGAATGCATTAAATTTAATATTTTCACAGCTTTTTATTTTTTATCCTTTTCTAGAAAAAAAAGTTTTATATATTCTTATTATTATATTTTGAAAATAAAAGTAATAAAAAATAATAACATATGTTTATACTTTTCTTGCATATTAACAATAACTGCAAATCTCATCATCAATAAAAGAAAAACATTAAAATTGAATTACTCTTATTAAATGAATTTAACATTAGCATCCTGAATTTTGTCCCTTGTTATATCTTGACTTATGCACAAAGATTTTTAAAGGATATTTAAACTAATAATTTTTCCATGCTGTTTAATAAAAAAAAATTGAATAAAGATTCAAAAGCAGATGACACTATTTTTTAAAAAGGGAGTTTGGTGAAACTTTTATTATGTATGTTACCATATGTAAAAAAATATATTCAGAATGAAGACATTATTAAGCTTAATGTTATTGTTGTTGCAGTTTTGTTGTGGATGATTAAAAAAATAGTTTTGTATAAAAATACAAATATTTTAGAGAAATGTATATTATTTTATTAACAGAACTGTAATTTTGAAACTGTAATTTTTTTTACTTGATATAAACAAATTTAGCTGAAGTTGTAATTGATTGTATTTTAATGGTTATATAATTTGCATTTCATCCAAAACATTTCTTTAAAAGCAAGGTTTGTTCAAAATAAATAATAATAAATCTCTATATTAAGTTAAAACACATTCAGTTTATAAATCTTTTTACAAACTGAATTTACTAAGAAAAGATTAAATTTAGCTATGTAATAACCAATATTATGTAAGTTATTTTTAATAATTTACATAATCTGCATGTTTTTTAAAAAGTATTATTTAACATTGTTTATTATGAATTTCAATCATGTATGTAGGCTTTTGTTACTTTAAAAGAGTTGAAAGACTATGTATATTATTTAATTTTTGTGTATGTATCTGTTTTTTAAATTGTTCTTTTTTATGTATTCATTTAATGTTTTTAATAGTGATTGTACTCTATGTTTATTATTATTATTCATTACAAAAATATTTCAGGTCAATCTCCTGGTTTTGGAAGTCCTGGGTATGTATTAATTCAATTTATATCTAAGCGAATTTTGATAGGAATGGCAATTTCCGGCTTGTTTGGTTATCTGAGCAAGGAAAGACTAATACACAATGCAATTTACTTTCTGCACATATGTAGCTATAATGGACATTAAAACCTTTCATTTAGCATAACTCAAAAAGTTTTTGTTGAATTTTGTTCGAATTTTTTCAGAAGGTGTCTGTGTTTCACATTTGTTTTGAGTGAAGATTGGCCTAGGTGGGACTAATTATAATAGTTATAGAAACAAAAGTTTAAATTGAGGTGGTAAATATTTGCAACAAGCCCCCTCCCCCCCCCCCCCCCCCAAAAAAAAAAGCTATATCAATCAAATTGAATTGGCATCAAGCTGTGCTTCAGTCATCTTGTGCCAATATTTTTATATTTTTTAAATAAAAAATTTAAATTGAATAAATTAAATATATAAAATAATTTATTCTTTAAGTACTTTAAAAGTTTCCTTATGTACAGTTACAAAATAAATGCTTTCTGATATTTAATGATGTTAAATAATTAAAGGTATCTTCATTATTATTTATTTAATTGAATAAAAAAAAAATAATCATGTTGCTTATAAAAAGTCTTCATAAAAAAAAATAAATAAATAAATAAAATAATGATGATGAAAATTAGGGACGCACCAAATATTCAGTATCTATTTGGTACACTGCCTATTCTAGCCATACTACTGAATATTAAGTTTGGTTAAATATCAAATTATTTTTGAATATCCAATCTAATAAAATATTTGAGTATTCAGCCAAATCAAGTACATTTCTGTAAAATGACATGACAATTAGGGCTAGAAATTGCTACCAATAGAATAAGTGAACTTGACAATCCTTTATTCAGAATGATGCAGTTCTCTGTACTATACTGTGTTACTGGTAAAATTCAGTCACTTTCAATGTTGTTATCACATTTTGTACAAGTAAAATTAATATGATGCAAATCTCTCTAAAATATCTTCACTATTGTTGTTAAAAAATTGGGTACATCTCGGAATAAATGAAGTGAGATATTCAAAAAATTCTTATTTAAAAAAAAAAAAAAAAAAAAAAAAAAAAATTATCTGCCCTAAAAGTTTGTTACAAGATTTCAGGAGCAACCTACATGCTTATAACCTCTGAAAATGGTGAACTAATGGAATCACTATATTTTGGGGAATTGAAAAGCTTTTGTACTAAGTGAAAAGTAGCAAGAATGTTATTCTTGTTCAATTAACACCATTTTAGTATATTGCATTATTTATGTATTTTTGACTTTAAATCTCCATATATGACTGCAAAAAATGTTTTCTCAATTGCTTCAAATTTTCTCTTTGATTAAGAAAAAAATATTTTCTAGAATATAAAAAAATTGTATTCATTTGTTTAGATCCACAAAGAAGCCATGAAATTAAAAAACTTATTAATTAAAAATTTAAAACTATCTTCCTCTTTAAATAATAACACAAAACATAGAATTTTTTAGTATAAAATTTACTTGTAAAATGGTTTATTTTTTTCAAAATAAAGTTATCTGTTTTAAATTTTGTGTAAAATTAATCTTTTTTATAACTTTATGAAAGAGAGCATTACATCGCTTTCTTAAGTAAAAAACTGTCCAAGTGCCAAGAAAGATATGCCACTATCGAGAAAGAAGCATCCACACCTACGGAGTTGTCACAAGTTCATTCATGATTATCTAACACTTATTAAACTAGGGTTTAAGTATCATTGGATTACTGAAAAGATTAATTAACAGCAGCATTTTACAAGTATACAAACATGAAGTTTTAACATAAAATATTATAACGAGTTAAGTGTGATGATAACAAAAATCAAAATGAAAACAGAAAACAAATGTAAGAAACAAATTTCAAACATGCATTTTTATACAATACTGTAAGCAACAATAAATTAATTTTAAGAAAGAAAAAGCATGTAGTATAGGCAGAGACAAAAGAAAAGGGCTCAAGCACATCTCACATTCAAATAAAAACATTTTTTAAAGTTGAGCTAGACCAAAGAAACGACTACTTTTTTGCTCTTCGAATGTTTGATAATACCCCCCCCCCCCCCAAAAAAAAAAAAAAAAAAAATTAAATAAATAACTCTGTAGGTAATGAAAAAAAATTATTCTTCCAATGTATAAATCTACAGATCGGGGATTTCAAAGACAGCATAGGAAATTCTATTTTTAACCAATTAATTAATTCTTAATTTAATATTTGAAACTGTTAACTAGCACTGTCCTTCTAATTAATGTTAATGTGATACTTCATGAAGGAGGGGGGGGGGAGTTCACATAGTCTGACAAGGTAGGGAAGTGACATTACATTTAAAATAGAGAAAAAATGAGGTAGATATTGTTTGCAAACAGCATAATAAAGTTCATAAATAATTTTTGTTTTTAATCAGGAATTGTTAGGTATATTTTTGAATTTCAAAACCTTAAAATAAAACCGTACAATATCCCCCTCTCCCCCAGATAGCCTTAAAATTATTTTTAAATAACCATATCAAAAAAATATAACAACAATGTCTGGGGATATCATTCAATTATGACAATTTGTGACACAAGCAAGGGAGGGGTAAAACTCATGAAACTTGCATGACATAATTAATGGATGATCTCTTATTTATTGAATTCATGAGATTTAACTTTAGCAAGCATAAAGCAAGGCATAACTACATGAACTAATATTCCAGGGATGTTTAATTTCTATGAAAATTCTATGTTATATCTACTCCATTGTTTCATTAATTTGATTATTATTTCGCTTGAATTCAATATCATAAATCTTCTACCAGGGATAGTTAAAATATTTTAATTTGTGACAGTGTAAATGCTAAAATTCAGTTATGAAAGTTGTAAAAATCTTATGAGTGTGATTTGTTGGTTACTATAGTTATAATAAAACAAAAGGTTAAAACAAAATGAGTTTTAATGGTATTATATTTAAAAATTCAGTGGTTATGTGTTTTATCACTGTGAGCATGCAAACAACATAGGCAACCAAATAGTCGAGCTACTTTTTCTCCCGACTGTCTGTGTGCAAATTCAGTGTATTCACTCCTCCACTTAAAAAATTTAATTTTATGCCCTCTAGTGGTATTAATTACTTTGAACAATTAATTATTTTCAAAAATATTTTATTAATAATTGATAATATTGATTGTTTCATTTCTTGTAAACTTGAGTAATCCTGTTTGTTTTTGAATCACTGTGCCATTGTTCACAGTGGTATCAGCTAATCAAATATGTTAGTTAATTGAGTGTTGAATAATCGAGAATCTACAATATGTGTTATACATAAGACTGATGTTAATGTTAATAGATTTAATTTATGTAAAATTATACACACATATATATATATATATATGTATTTTTTTTCAGTTCCCCACCTAGCAATTCATCTGCTTTCTCTCAGTGGAGAAACTGAAATTCAGTCAAGTGCAGCAGCTGATTAAATTGTATAACTTTTTTTGTAAATTCTTAATGTTCATCATTAAAGCAGTTTATTTACTTAAAAAATAATTTCTTTTCTTTTGAAATCTGAACTACATGATAACAAGTCTATTTATAAAAAATCATTTCTACAAATTTAAAACACTTTTTATTTTTAATTAATTATAATTTAATTTTCAATTAATTATCAGCAGTGGAAATACGCTTAAATGATTAAACTTTTAATAAGTGACTATCACATTGCTAGTTTAGTGAAGAACCAACAAATTGAAAAATTTCCAAGCCGGGGATCGAACCTGGAACCCTTGGAATAGTGCTCCAAGTGCTATATCATTTAAGCTATGAGGACAATGCCCAGCATGGCATTCTCACTCATTTTGTTGGCAAGGCGGCAAACTGCATTACAAGATGGAAAACGTCCAACATGAGGAAACAAATCTGTGGCTTAACATGACCATGAGACTAGGGCCATAGCAAGAAGTGAACAATAGGGTGGGAAGGGTCAAAAGAATGTAGTAGGGGTCATAATTTTTTCTCTCTCTCTGGAGCAGGAAGATAAATTAGTGCATATTCACATTGTAGGTACTATATTTCTTATTAAACTGTTGTAATAGCTTTATTTTATGCTAAGAAAAGTATATGATGATGGAAATTTTGAGTTTATACCTGGTGCAATATTAGGCATGTTAGCTTCACATGTGCAAATAGGATGAGTGAGTGTTGAAGCACATTTAGTTACAATTCAATAATTCTGCAAAACTGTGAAAGGGTCTGAAACTAAATTAGATTTTTGAACAGAATTCTATTTGGATTTTCTGAACAGAAATTTATTTAGTGAGCTTGGAATCTTTTCCAGGGGAGGCTCAAAATATTTTAGGGGGACTGAGTCACCCATAGCACTCTCTTAGCTATGGCCCTGGGCAAGGGCAGATCTGGAGAGTCTTCAGGGGGGGGGGGGGCGATTATAGAAATTTGGAGATTCAACTTTAATGCGTGGGTCAGGGCTAATTTTTTTCATTGCGGGTCATGTCGCTTTTATTTTTTGCTGCGGGTCAGGTCTGGGTCCAGTTGACTTTTAGTTTTTGCTGTGGGTCGGGTTTGGGTCCGGCTGACTTCCTATTTTTGCTACTGGTTGGGTTAACTAATGTTTATGTTGTGGATCACATTAGCAGGATTAGCAGGTGTTTTTATTCACTATAAACTCCACACAATTTTCTATGAATCTATGCCGCATTTTCCCCTTTTTGGAAGTAAAAAACTAAAATGTGATGAAAATGATCTTCTGGAACCTCTATTTTTAAAACGCAGTATCTTTTGACTGATTAAACAGATGACGTTACCTTTATGTCTAAAATCTTTTAGATACTGTTATCTTTCAAACGCTGTATAGTATGGCTTAATTGAGTAATTATTATTCGAGATATGCAACTTTAAAGCTATTTATAGGGAAAAAACGAAATTACTTTTTACCCAATCCAATGTTTAAAAAATCACCGGAACTCAAGTTTTCAGAATATGTCGATCAGATTAAGTTACTACAAAATGAATTTGAAAAGAGGTTTTCAGATTTAAAAAAAATGTGAAAGGGAATTCCTTCTATTAACTTCCCCTTTTTCAGTTGATGTTGAAACTGTTGATGAGAATCGGGGTTCTCGCTGCCGTTCGCCCTTTCGCCGAATAGCGACAGCATTCTGCCTCTGGTGAATAAATGGACGATTAGATTCGCCAAATTGCGAGTGTGATATTTTCTCTCTCTTGTTTATGTGCCAATATAGGCGACACTCTTATTTACACTGTGATACAACCAGTAACTTGCGTGGGAAACTTAAGTGTGATAAACATAACAAAAACGTAATTTACAAATCGAAAATTAAAACTAAATTAAATCCAGAAATCAAATGTACATCGTAAATGTCAATAATGTCATTTGAGCATGTGTTTTAATAAATCTAATGCGCAACAATACAGTTTTTAAACTGCAGAATTTACCTACGGAATTTAAAGAATAGGCTCCAATGAAAAGGAAAAGATTTCTCGAGAGAGAGAGAAAGTTTTTGGTACATATTCTGTTGTCTTTATTTTGGATTTTTCAAAATTGATTGAATGTAATATCTAAAAATTTTGAGTTACCTGGGACTAAAAGTTTTATTTCATAGCACTTTATTAGTGAAATGGAGTTTAGAATTATTTTTTAATTGCGCAAATTATTCAGAATGCAGTTTGTAGATTTTTGATCTACATACTGATTATGATTTCAGATTTAAAGATCGAAATTCATTATTTCACGACATATTTAGCTAACTTTTTTTTTCTTTACATTTGGCGAATGTTTTTTGTTTCTAATTAGCCAAATTGCTAACACTGGTAAAAAGCCAGCGAGAACACTGATGAGAATTTAAAGATAGAGTTAATTGAAATTCAGTGTGCCAGTATGTTAAAATAAAAATATATAGATGTAGGAATGCCAGATTTCTATAATTATTTATCAGCTGACTGATTTCCTAATGTGTTATGCACAGTCAGACGTATTTTGGCTATGTTTGTGCGAACAATTATTTTCAATTTTAAAAAACAACAAAACTTCTGAAAGATCAAGATTAACTGATCATCATTTACAATCAATTTTGAAAATAGCAACAACCCAGCAAACTAAACCGAATTTTGAAGATTTAGTTAAAGAAAAACGTTGTCAAGTTTCTCAAAAAAGTAATAATTAGATTAAAACTCAAAAGAAAAAAATACTGTAGATTTCATATTTTCCTGCTATTGGAGATGAATAAGCATCAGATATGTCACTTTTACATCATATCATGCCAGTCATTAATATATCAGAAAACATTTCCTTTAGCACGGTATTTATACTTTGTTAATATTTAAAAAATTGCTTTCAATTTTTTATATTCTTGTTGTAATACATTTTTTAATCTTCTATTTTTAATATAATTTACCTTATAGTTTTTTAACGGCGACTTTTTTATGTTTTCATAATTGTCTACTATTTTTTTTTTTCAAAAGTAAATTTTATCTCTTAAAATATCGATTTTGTGGAAAAATTAGAAAAACACTCAAATACCAAATATTCAAAAATACTGCTGCTAAAAGAAGTTTTTTTTTTTTTTTTTTTTTTTTTTGTCATTTTATTTATTAAAGAAAACAGAAGATGTAGCAAAAACATAAAATATATTTTAAAAATTCATAATTTTATTTAGATTTCTTTGAAATTCATAGAATTTTTAAAATTCATATCGTTATTAAGATTTTATTCTTAGATGTTTGTACTGACTTAAGTTTTTCATGTATAATAAGTTTGTTTATTATAAAATTTATCCAAATGAGGCCATTGTATAAACTATTTTATTGTGACTAATTGAAAGTGGGCATTTTAAGGTAGCAGTTTTAATTATTACTAGCTGCACCCGTCGAAATTCGACGGAAAAGAATATATATTAGATAAGTATCTTACATTGAAAGATTATGAATAATAAAAATGAATGACATAAAAGAAAAGTGTACTTAGAAGAAAATATAAATTTTATTCAGTTTTATCTATAATAAATAGAAAATCAGTTTTCATATTGGCTCAATGATAGGTTTTTTATTTTCTTCTTGAGTTAAGATTTAACTTTTCTTTTCGAGTTAAAGTATTTCTTTACATAAGACATTAGTTGTTGTGTTGCTTTTTGGAACTGATTGCACTTTCAAATTTTTAAATGAACGTACTCGAGACATCGCAACATATGCCGTGGTTAAATACTGGCTCAGGTAAATATCAACAGAATCCATTGTTTGCCCTTGTGCTTTATTAATTATCATGCAAAACGCAACACGAATAATGAAAACATTCTAAATGAAAAGGGAAGAGTTGTATCTGATGGCATTAAATCCATTCTAGGAATCAAAACTTTTTTTGCAACTCCCTCGCCAGTAGTAACTGCTAGATCCAAAAAATTATCGTACATGTTTCGTACAATTTACCTGGTCCCTTTTAAAAGACTTTCGTGCGGACTTAAATTTCTTAATACTAATATTAGAATTGCTTCGATTTTTATTTGAGAATGTGTGGAGGCAATCCACTTAATTCTAAGCTATTTAAAAATTCCGTTGGAAATTGGAGGATTTCATTTTTCACTTTCAGTTATTAAATTATTTCTACTCATGTATGTTCTGGATGTGCGAGGTATAAGGTTAATAACTTTATGGTTAATTTCACTGCAATGATCGTTTTTCGGGGCTGGAATTGAAACTTTAGCCAGTTTGGTGATACTATCTGAAAATGAAAATCCTTTTCGAAAAACTTGGGATACGATGTCATTTTCTGCTATAATAGACAGTGGTAAACATACTTTATTTGAGTCTCCAGAGAATTCTTCATTCATGCAAGAATTTATCCATTACCTATTTTAAGCAAAAATTCCGAAAATTCAGATTCTTCTGGTCTTAATCGCATATTTTTTAACAATTTAAATATTTTAAATTATGACCAAAAAGTCGAAAACTTAATGCAGTTTTGAACTATGCTTTGTTTTGTTCTTTGTTTGGTACCAATTTTGTAATTGTGGCAACAGAATCACTGCACTTCCCTTAAAATTAAAAAAAAAAATGGAAATTAAAATGCGTTTACTTTTTTAAAAAGTCTGTTAAAAAATCCAGTGAATTTAGGTTATATTTCGTTTAATAATTTGGATAATTGTGTTTTATAATATTTTATTAATATTAGCTTAAAATAATATTGTTTGAGAGTTAGACTGACCAATATAAAATGTATTTTTTATTCTAACTAATTTTCTATATTTATTATAAGTCAATGAAACTGTTCCTTTTTAAATATTTTCTTTCGTAGAATTTCGACGGGTTCCACCTCGTATTTGTAATATCAACAAAACATTTTAATTATTACAGAAACAGAGAGTTACTAAAACTGCATAACCAACCCAATACACATTTACAGCAGTTGCAATAAATTTAATTTATTAGTTTGTAGTCTCCATGAACTTGTCATAATTAGTTTTATTGCCATGACAACGAAAAGAAAAACGATATCTTTGTTATTAAAAAGAATAAAAATTTTGTTTGTTATTGAAATGTAGAAAACGTTTTATTTATTTTTATTTTAAATAATAACTTAATACAACGAAATGATTGTAATTAATTTTTGATATTATGTAAAGTAGAAAGATCGTAATACCGGCAAATCACAGGTTTTAATCTTTTTCTTTCTTTCTTTTTTTTTCTAATATGACATCAGTTACATTCTCATGATTCTATTACAGTGAGAAAAGCTTAAACTGTTGCCACTGTTTTGAGGAAATGCGCGAAAAAGCTTTTAAAATTAAAAATAAAAAATAAAAATTGAAATAAATTAAAAATTAGCCAGAATGGGCACATCTACACATGAACAGCTTTCATTTAAAAAAATAATTATCAAAATCGGGCCAGTAGAAAACTCAGGGCTGATGACTAAAAAAACAGCCAGGTGTTTTAAATATATAGATTACATATTATTTTTATTTATTTAGAATTAGTTATTTGTATATTGAAAGTGTTGAATCATTCTGATACCTACCCGGACCTGCATGCCGTTATTTTGCAGTAATCCATACGGTTCTTTCTCGAATCTTATGCTATGTTGTGAAAACAAATGAGCAGTATTTTGCCATATAACCATATGACCTTTTGTTTCTTCATTATTTTTATTAGTATTATGGATATGATCTTTCCTTTCTTGTTATTTTAATTATATTATTTTCAATTATATTATTATTATTATCATGGGAGGAGTTTTTCGAAGTGTAGAAAATCATTTTGAGTAAATTTATTAAATAAAAAAAAACGTTTAATTATCTTTGTGTTTCGAGTTTATTTATTTATTTATTTATTTTATTTTATTTTATTTTATTTTATTTTTTTTTTTGGGGGGGAGGGGGGGTCATGAAAATTAAAGTATAAGAAAAATTGTTGTATTAAAAAGTTTATTCGCTCCTCAATGGTTGAAATATATATATAAGCTATATTTTTTTTGTGAATCACAATAATCTACAGATGACGCTGATTTCTAATGAAATTAACTAGCAATTTCTCTAGTTTTTTTTATATTTTTCTTCGGATGTAGTAGGGGTTCTATAAGGGTTTTCTCCCAATAGGTGTTCTTTACTTCCGCATGGAGGAATATGTAAACTATATCTATTTTTTTTTTTTCCTTTTTGCTTGTAAAAAAGCTAGTATTTAAAAAAAAAAAAAAAAAAAAAAAAAAAAAAAAAAAAAAAAAACTACCTCAACTAATACTTAATAATAAATATGCACTTATGTTGATTTATTTTCCATAACTAGGTTATTCTATAAATTGTAAAAAGATATATTTTCTTTAACTGAATAAAAAACTGCTGGAACCTTTTTCTATTATTGGAGTAATTTTATCATAAATCTAACATAATTGTTTCCTTAATGTTTTATTTAAAAAACACTTGGTTGTGCATTGAATTGTTTTGTACAATGTGAGAAAAACCTTGTTGCTTTTTCATTTTAGTTTTTCTTTTCTTTTAATGTACTGTGGCCCGCAGCCTTATACATAGCATTGTATTTGACCCGCGTTGGTAATTGAGTTTGACATGCCTGTTCTATATTGAATCTAATCAATAAATAAATGGATACAGCCTCTCATCTTTTTGCTTCATTTTGGGAATAACGGATTTCGAGCTTATTCTACCAACGATAACTTTATGAATTTCCAAGCTATGTTTTTGAGACTTTTACAAAAGTTGTTCTATACATTTAGCTGACACAATATCAAATGAAATTTTGATAGCGTTTACGCATGAGCAATGAAAAATTATTTAGTAAACCTGCTCATTTTTCATACATTTTTTATTATTTTTTAATTCTAAGTACTGGGTATTATCAGGGACCGATTTGCAAATTTGGAAGCCCTGGGCACAGATGGCTACTGGGCCCCCCTAGAACCAAAGCTTACAGAGGGATTGAGTAAAAAAAGAAATAAAAAATGCACTTATTAATATAAATATTGACTTTAATAATTACTTTAAAATATCTATTAAAAATCATATGTGATAATTATTAATTCTTTTAAATAGTTCAATTCAAAATCATAAAATTTAAATGATTAGACGTTTTATAATAAATAGTATGGTTCTGATTACTTTTTCATATGCAATTTTTTATATCTGCAATGATAAAATATGCAACAACTAATAATAAATTTTCACCATACCAAGCTATAATAATTTAAAATATTTGGGGGCTCTGCCACTTACGAGCTATGCTCTCAAACCCAAAACAATCTGACGAAAACAAGAGCACGATTAAAGAAGAATTAAAAATATTAAAAGTGATAAAGGCAAAAGAAAATATTCATTATAATAAAGCAAATAAATATGGATGTTTCAGACAAAATATACAATGTTATAGAAATACAATACGAGCACAATAGAATGTAGAATGAATTGCAAAATTCCTTTTAGATAATAAAATAATATCAGATTTTAGACAAAATTTGAGAAACCTTTAGAAGCATTTGGGGGCCCCTTAAATCTAGGGGCTCTGGGCTTGTGCCCCGAATGCCCTGCCATAAATCAGGCACTGGGTATTATGTATAATGTTGTTTTCATATTTTCGGAAAAGAACGTTATTTTATATTAAGAACTCTGCAAATTATAAGAAAAAGACTTGGAAAAATTTGGGACTAAAATAGCAAATAAAGTCTTTGTGCAAAAATGTTTAAAGATAGAAAACCAACGATTAGAAACGCACAAGTAAAGCATGAAAAGGTAGCAAACAGCCGTTTCGAATCTACTATCGAGATTCTTCATCAGTACAAGACTCAGCGAGCTAGAAAAAGCAAAACTGAGCTAAACTTAACTCAGTTTTGCTTTTCTAGGTTTCTAAAAAATTAAAAACTTCAATACTGAAATAAGCGTATGAATTTAGCATAAAATTTTTAAAATATTTTCAAAATCATTCTTAATTTAGATTTAATTTTAATTCTTCTTATTAAATCTCATTTCATCTGAAAGCAGTGTAATAGTGATGTTCAGTCAAACTATGGCTTGAATAGTAATTTTTCAATTATTCCCAAAAGTATAATTTCTTCTAATAAAAATTAGACATACATGTATCACTTGGCATATTTCAACTATTACGTGAGCAAAACCACAGTGTTTTCTAGCATATATAATAAAAGAAAAAAAAAGAATCTTTTTTCTTTTCTTTTTTTTTTCTTTTTTAATTAGCTAAATGTATTAAATAGCGCAGGCCCTGGAGTTAGTTGAGAATGCAAAATAGGAGGATCGGATACTATGTTCAGATTCACACACCCGAGACCCTAAATAACTTAAAAATGCATCTTGTCGGCCGGATTTGTACATTTCCCACCTACGCCACCCCCCCCTCAAACGCCCCATTGAATAGCATAGCACGCACAGCATATAGTTCATTTGCACAGCAGAGACAGTGCACAAAGTATGAAAAATGCATTTTTCAAATTTATATAAACTCATAAATGACCAAATATTAACATTCTGGATTCTATATATACCTATGCGCTAAATCAATGTAATTATTTGCACTTTTTAAATGGTTTAATTGACGTGTGATTGCCGAAACGTCAGTGAAGGCTTACTTTGGAGACACGAATTTTTTTGTCTGTGTCTGTCTGTCAGTCTGTCTGTCTGTTCCGCGATAACTTCCGTAAAAAGCATCCGATTGGCTTGAAATTAAGTGGGTATGTTAGTGAGGCAATGGAATTAAGCTGTATAGTTCATTCGTTCGAAAAATATAGAATATTTTATTTTGCGCAATAATGCTTTTCTATGGCAAATCCAATGATTTCCATTTTTTTTTCTTGAGAGAAAATGTCACATTATGATAAATGGATGCTGAAATTTACCGGTTAAATTATTCGTATTGTTTTGAAATTTTGTCTATTCATTTGTCAGATTTTTAAAATTATTACTGTAAATTTTGGAGATTTTTTATAAATGTATTCCAATAATATAAACGAATTTGTTTTAGAGACTTCCTTATTTCAAATGTTTTTATTTCATTTTCTTTATTTTCTCTTAATAGTTGCTAAGAAACCATTCATCCTAATCCTTATTTTTATAATGTTATAAATTTGAATGCGTGTAATTATTGAACGCGAAAATTTAAATGAAGTCAACGTTAAAACTGATGAATTAATATGTCTTTGTATCTTTGTGTATAACTATAACATAGCCCAGAAAAGAACATAGGCTATGTTTTATTGATTTTATTCACATATTTTCCTTAATAATTCAAAATTTCCTTCTTTTAAATGCAGAATCAATAGCGATCGTTTAGATAAAATTTAACCAATTTCCTTTATCGTTGACAAAAAAAAAAATTCAAAAGCTGGAATAATTTGTCAACGGCAATAAGTTTCAATTGAGCAAGTTCCATTCGAAAAATTAAACTAAGAAAAAATAAATATGACGTCAGAATTAAAATAATAAAAAGAATACTGCCCAGTTAAACTGATGGCATTGAGCTCACAGGCTACAAATACTAATTGTACATTACAGCCTTATATTTTCAAGGGTTAATTCCGTTCGAAAAAAAAAAAAAAAAAAAAAATAAGAAGGGGAAACAGCTTTCCCCTTTCCTCTTTTTTTATACTTAATCATTGAACCTCCTATACTATCAAAGACATGCTTTATCATATAAAAAATCTATATCCAAAATTCAGAGCAAATGAGATAATTCTTAATAAAAATCCATTTAGCATTTATATAATTTAAAAGGAGTTATCCCCCTCAGTTATACTTAACCATTAAACTTCCAAAACTATTCAGAGATTTGAACGAAATCTGAAAATTCTGCTTGAAAAACCCATTTATATAAATTAAGGGGGGGGGGGGCATTAGAACCCCCGTTCCCCCTATTTATACTTATTCAATGAACACCTAATAACAGTCACGGAATCGCCTCATCAGAATGATCCTAATCTAAATTTTGAACGAAAACTTAATTCTGCATGAAAATCCCATTTATATCAACTAAGGGGAGGGACATGAGCCCCCCGTTCCCCCTCTTATGCATATCGAATGAACTTCAAAAACTAATCAGGGAAGCGCCTTGTCAGGATATACCTACATACAAAATTTTAAGAGGATCGGATATTTTTATCATGAGTTATCGCGTTACGCACATACGAACGAACATACAGAACGGACGGGCACATAAGCTCTCAGGCTATGATAGCCTGTGAGCTAAAAATAAATATAGTACTTTGTTAAATATTAAACACGGAAATTTGTTTCGTTAATAAGAATTTTTCTGACAAAAATGGAGGCATAATTAGAAGTAAAAGAAATAAAAAAAAAATTATATTTTTAACAAATATTTCACCTGATAAAATTTGACGTCATAATTGAAATAAAACAGGTATTTTATAGTAGTCGTTAAAAATATAAGAAACATGGATAGCAATAACTCATGAATAATGACGTCATTGTCGAAACTTCAGTGAAGGCTTATTTTGGCGACACAAAATTTATTGTTTTACCCCTGTCAGTCTGTTCTGTCTGTCTGTCTGGCCGCGATATCTGCCACAAAATGCAATCAAAACTTCTTTTTTTTCGGAAACAAAATTGTAAAACCCTAGATTACTGAGTTTACACTTTCAAAAGTTCCTGATACATCAGATTTAGGTGTGGACAGGTATGTAGAAGTATGAGGATAATGAAAAATGCTTATTAAAACTGTTACTTATCCTTATAAATCAAAATGTATGAAGAAATACAAGATATACGATAACCATTAGCAAATTGATAGAAAGTTACAAATTTAAGTTTAATGAGACTCCGGGGGGTTCAGGGGGGCTCCGCCCCCCTGAAGAAATCTACTATGTTATAATAAAAAAACAAAAATGATAGATCATGAAAAATTCAGAATATCCTAACGTAACTAAATCTTTAATTTAACGCTTTTGTTGGCTGAAAACTTCTTATTCTTATTTTATTCTTATAAATAATTACGTAATTCGAAAATTTTAAATTACAGTTTCCAGGAAGTTGAATATTACCCAAAGTGTGTTTTAAAAAAGAAATGATGTGAAAAGCTGACGTTGAGGCTCTTGATCTGCAGATTTACTAGTTTAAATAGAAGAAAGTTTTGTGATGGCCACAACATACTAGTTTACATTAGGAAAGAAAATTTAAATGCCAATAACTTTAAATGAGTAACTTTAGAAGATCTCTCTCCTCTCAAAATTAATTTTATTTTAAAGATCTTTCTAAAAATTATCTTTTACACTGTTTTATTCGGAAAAATAATCTCGAGGTAAAAAATGCGATTTGCATATTAATTTGAAGTGGTAATACATAAAATTATTTGCGCTACTTCAATGTGATAGTACACGATCGTTGGCGGGATTATCGCAGTTTGGCATAATTTGTTAATTAATTGACAGTTTTTCGCTTATTGAGGATAGAATTTTTTTTTTAAACGGAATTTTATAAAAAGTACGTAGATTGAATAATTACACGTCCGAAAATGCACTCTTTGCTTTTTTTCAGTCCCTTATTTAAGTCTGTATCTTGATTGAAAATAAAAATGTTTACTACTCTGTTATCCCGTCGACCGATTTCGCCAAATTATACAAATCGCCAAACTAACAGCCAAATTATACACATTGATGTAATTTTTATTTTAAATAATAATTTTAATCTTATAATTTGGCGATAGTATTTTGGTCGACGGGATAACTTTGTAGTACCAAAAAATGTTTGACGAAGAGAAAGTGATCGTTTTCAGTATCTCGTCGGTTTTTAAAAAATCCTTTATCTCTATTTATAATTATTTTATTAAATTTTTGAAGCTTTTTTTCATTAGATTCTTCCAGTTTTTGTTTTATTTCTCTATAATACTTGATTTCTTAAGTATCTGAAATTTTAAAATGCCACGTTTGGTCCATGTAACATGTGGAAGTTATCTCGAGTATAATAAGCAGTTAAGCGGTCGTCATGTTTTTGGCGTTTGTTCGTTTGGCCGGCATGTTATTTTTTTCTAGTTTGGCTTGGCAGAACGACCGTCCTGCTTGATTATTGAAATTAGTTATCATAGGTTATTATAATCAACAACAACACAGTAATAATTATAAAGTTATAATTATTTTTTATTCTCAACAAGTAAATCTGCAGATCAGAGGTCTCAATGTCAGCTCTGTATGTCATTAGAACCAGAGAAAGCAGTGTACTTAAACAGAAATATATACAAAGAAGACAAATTATTACCCATCATACAGCACGATAGTGCTCTATAGTAGAGCTCAGCCGCATCCCTAATGTTAAAGTCCAAAGTTTGCTTCTTAATAACTTTGGACCCAATAATCGGATTGCAACGAAATTGAAAAGGCTAAGTGTCCTACTTTAGACCTCAAAGTTTACAAAAAATCATCCAGATCCACCGATTAGTTATGAAGATCCAGAACCCCTGTTTTGTCAATTTTTTTCTCGTGAAACAAGAAAAAAAGACAATTATAACTCAAACCAGGAAACATTCAGCGACGTATAATAGCTTGTTTGAAAGCTTTTAATTTAGGTATGTTTCTTTCGAAAGTCCTGTCAAAAAATATCCAATATTAAGGAAATAGCACCCATTTAAAATTTATATAACATTATACCTTCCATAATTTAACATTATATAGAAAGCTCTCCTTTTTAAAGTAGCGTATAGGGACAGCTTAATGCAACAATGTTAAAACTTAGACTACATAGAGAAACGGAGAAAAAATCAAAATATTCCCTATCCGGTTTCGGCGAGTTGTTTTCTTGGTATTGATGTTCATTTCGGTTACTTTTCTCTTTGTTTTACATTGTATTGTGCATTTATATTTTATTTTTCTCATAATTTTATTACTCTTAATATTATCATGTGAGGTGTTAATATGGTAGCACATTCCTATATCAGAAATACTTTTTTCCTTATTTAAAAATTAGCATAATATTTATGCTTTATAAATATTAAAAAAATATTTCAAATTTTATCGCGTATTTTTTAACAAACTTATACATATTTTAATAGTTTGATTCCTGCGTTAGTAACCGCGGCATTAACCAGTTTTGTCTATTTTAGAAATTTCTTCAATGCGACTTTCGTGCATTCAGAGATGTTTCTTTGGGTTTTAGTGTCGTTAGAGACAGCAGGTTTGACGAGTTTCGTTGTGGCACAACGAGTTGCGTGCATCTAGTAATGTTGTCTTTTTTTGTTGTTGTTGTTTAACTGGGCACGGAGCACTCATAAGCGCGTTGACCGCGGCAAATTGGGAAATATTTTCAATCTAAAAATGTGCGTAGAAAAGAAATGGAATTAGATAATCTGTAAAGCTCATGAAATAACCTAAATTTTTGTTAACTGAAAATGTGGACTGAGCTTTACTGGTGCCTTATATTCAGAATTATTCTATTATCCACGCAAAATGATTACTAAGCAAAGTAGTCATTAGAATGTATTGTTATGCTGTCTGAAATCAGTTAAGCTCCACAACGCTAAACAAATATAAACCATGAAGTAATAATTAAAATATAACATTAATATAATCAGATTGTTACGGAATTGATGCAAATAAATAAGGCTGAACACAAATATTTAGTATAAGGTTAAATCGTATCTGTTTAAGGTTTTCAGTTTACTTGGAGTATTGATCTTCCACTTATCAAAACCGCTGGAATCGAATTGTGTCGACACTTTGTACTGAACGAATTGTTTTCATACTTCACGAGTGGAATCTCGCCGAATTCGACGAATGAAATGTTTAAAAGACCTGATCGATTTGGTTTAAAAAAAAAGTAAAAGTAATTACATTATTGAATCAATATATAATAAATATATTTCCAGACTTAACGCCAAGTTTGCCAGTTACAATTTTGCATGCAAATATTCGCACATCTTCAGTTAAAATTGTAATCTGAGTGGCGGCGAAATTCAGAAATTTATTTCATATACACTTACAGAAAAATAGTTTTATTAAAAAAACTAAAAAAAAAAAAACTAAAAAAAAAAAAACTAATTTTATTTTTACTATGAGATTATTTTCACTAACTGAAGTCATACTGAAAGTAAATTCTCAATCTCAGTCTCCATAATGAAAAGAAATATTGAAATGTATATAATGAGTAAAAATGCGATGTTTTAAATAGTGACGTCATTTTCTCTTCAAATGTTTTTTAAAAGTTACTGTTATTAGTAATATGAAAAAGGCATCCGTAATAATATTGTAAGTCCCATTTATCTGGTTGCTGAATGACATCATTTTCCTCATTTGAAATTTTCTTATTTTGCTTTAGACATTAATTTTTATCTTAAATTATTTTCTGTTATTTCATTTACATTATTAATATTATTTCTCACTAAATATATTTTTTAACTCAATTAGTGCATAATTATACGCAATCATTTTATTGTGGTTAAATTTTACGAAAACAATTAATTTTTTTCTTTTAAATGCGAGGACATGTTCACTGATGAAACAAAGCTTCTGACTAATGGAAAGTGATAATGGAAAAAAAAATTATCGAGAGAAAAGCTAAACTGAGTTGCCACCATTTTGAAGAAATATCGTAAAAAACATTTAAAATTAAAAATAAAATATAAAAATGGAAATAAATTAAAAAATAACTAAAATGGGCACAACTACAAATAAATAGCTTTCATTTAAGAAAATAATTATCAAAATCAGTTGAGTAGAATATTCAGGGCTGATGACACGACATTTTTTAGCTTGTCTGAAAGAAATAGCATCGGAGGCTAATAAAAAATAAAATATAAAAATGGAAATAAATTAAAAAATAGCTAAAATGGGCACAACTACAAATAAATAGCTTCATTAAAAAAATAATTATCAAAATTGGTTGAGTAGAAAATTCAGAGCTGATGACTAAAAAAACAGCCAGGTCTTTTAAATATATAGATTACATCAGCCTATAACATACAGTTATGAACCCGAATTTTTAGACTGGTTATGGATGATTGAAATACGGAGTGAGTTAAAAATGCTTCTTTTTCCCTGATTGATTTTAAAGCATCAGTAAAGCTCAGTCCTCATTTTAATCTAACGAAAATTTGAGTTATTTCATGAACTAGATCATCTGATTTCATTTCTTTTCTACGCACATTTTTAGATTGAAAATATTTCCCAATTTTTACTGTAACATTGTTTTAGATCGAGCTCTACTTTTCTCTCTGGTTACACCAGTGTTTATATGATTTTTAGGTGCGTTCGTAATTATGTAAATACGTTGGCACCTATAGTCGTCGTTCAGACCGTCCGTCTGTCTGTCCGCATATAACAACACAAAAATTACCCAACCGAATCATTTGAAAGTTAAAATACTTAATTATTATATAGTTTTTATGAAAATCGGATACATAGTTCAATTACAGGGACAATTAAAAGTATTCCATTACAATACGGTTAATGAAAAAAAAAAAAAAATCAAATGCATTATAACGGTGTTACATTCTTTGGAACATAATAAAATTGATATGCATCTATGAAGTAAGTACTGCCGCATACCATCCGCATATAACAACGCAAAAACTACCCAACCGAATCATTTGAAAGTTAAAATATGCAGTTATTACATAATTTTGTCGAGTCATTTCAATTTTTATGAAAATCGGATACATAATTCAATTATAGGGGCAATAAAAAATATTCCATTTCATTACGGTTAATAAGAAAAAAAGTTTCAAATGCATTATAATGGTGTTACATTTTTTCGAACATAATAAAATTGATATGCATCTATGAAGTATGTATTGTAATATACATTTTGTACAATCTGTGGTGTAAAAAACATTTGTTATTGATTTAAGGGCCGCACAAAAGTATTCCATTACATAATATTACAGGGAGAGCATTTTTTGGTACGTGTTTTAATTGCATTAAACTATTTAACATTTTATGAAATATATATACTGTACTGAAAAATATTACAAGTTATTTCCTGTATAATAGAAAGCAGATAGCTTTTATAGAGATTCAAATAAGATTTTGGCTACTATTCAGTATCCGAAATACTGTATATTATTACATCAAGATCTGAATATTTTTAGGTATGTTCATAATTATATAAAAACGTAGCACCTATAGTCGTCTTTTAGTTTGTCCGTCCGTCATACTCTCATATAACAGAGCCAAAATTACCTAAACAAACCGTATGAGATTTAAAATATACAATTGTTGTATAATTTTGTCGAGTTATTTCAAATTTTATGAAAATCGGACGTATAATTTCATTACAGAGTCAGTCAAAACTAATCTATTGCATGACGGTCAATAGGCGAAAATAGTTTCAAGTATATTTTAATGAAGTTACATTCTTTCGAATATAATGGAATTTACTTGAATCTATGAAGTATATACTAAAATATACAATCTGTGCAACCTGTGATGTAAAAAATATTTATTATTAATTTACAGGGCCACATAAAAGCATTCCACTACATAATGGTATACGGGGAAATATTGTCTGGAACGTGTTTTATTTATATTAAATTATTCCACATTTTATGAAATTGATATACGTGGCTGAAGTTTAATACAAGTTCCTTCCTGTCTTCCTGTATAATAGAAAGTGAATAGTATTTACCGGAACACACAACAGTTTTCTATCCCTATACTGTATGCGAAGTACTGTATACTATAACAGCAAGATCTGAATATTTTTAAAACTTGGATATTGTACGAACGCACCACATTTTCTACGCTTCACGTGCAATTTCCAACTTGTTATTTAAACAATCATTATTGATACATTTACACAAGGAAATACAAAATAATCTTGACTTTTTGTAACTGCATGTTCGACAGTTTGAAGTACATTTTCAAGGTTGAATTAACGATTATGCCACAGAAGGTTTATTTATTTGTTGTGGACATAAGTCATCATTAAGCTTTTCATAGCCGAATAAACAGTAATCAATGAGCTGCAATTGTGATTGAGGATTTTTTCAAATAAATGTTTGCTTTGTACTGCTGCCCTTAACAAATGAAAATGCAAAGCATCTGATATGCATATCATGTTCATTAAATTAAAGTGAAGCTTATGTTTTGAGAAATCAATTTATATCGGAGTTCATCAGCAGTTATTATTATTATTTTAAAAACAAGTATCTTCAAACTATTTCTAACTGCTTTAATTGTTCATTATTTAGGTCAAGGTTTCCCAAAGATATGAGAGCTGTTTGCACAAAATCTTTAGTTGCAGGTTTCAAACATTGCAATTTACTATCAAATTTGCTGGCAATATCGCAACCATTTACAGTATGCATTTCTGGCAAAAAAATTACATATTTTTTCCCCCAGGGATTCAGCTGCTAAATGGAATCCTAGAAGATATTTCTTTGTGTGAAAAACGTCGAACCATTGACCTAAACAGATTTTCTAGTTCTTTCCAGTAATAAATTGCCAAGATCAATATATCTGTATCAGCACTGCGGATAATAACATGAGCAGACTGAAATCTTAACTGCATGAAATATGTGACTAAACATTCTTGAATCAGATCCTAAATAGTTTGACTGTGATTCAGGTACCTTATAAAATAAAGACCCTTAGACTTTGAAATTTTTTTAAATATAGGGCGTGGGAGAAAAATGTGCCACCAATCTGGCCGGCAAGATGCACTTTTAAGTTATTTAGGGTCTCAGGTATGTAAATCTGAACATAACTGCCAATCCTCATACTTTGCAAACTCAATTACTTTCAGTGTATGCTCTAAAAGTTGTAAAGAGAGAAATATATGTATGAATTTTGTTAAATATGAAAATAAATAAGTATCATGTTGACAGTATTTCAACACTACTATATCATCTATTGATATAATTTATATCAAAATTTAACAAAATATAAATTTAATTCAGTTATAAAAATAAATAAATAAATAAATAAAAGTAAGAAAAATCATGCATTAAGCATAGATTATGAAGCACTTTCCAACGCTTCAGGAAATCTTTAACAAAACTTCGTTATTTAGGTAAATAAGGACATAAAGCCAAATACAGCCAAATATATATTCCAGTACTATTGAACAGTCCTGCATTTGATCTGTCAGCTAATATACATACTATATAATGGGAAAATTTAGTTTAACCAAAAATGCCTAGTAGCTTGAAATTTCTCTTTCAGCAATTTATACTAATAGTAGTTTCAAATATCACTAGTATGTTTCCATCTACAATGTTAAAAATTTTGCTCTAGTTTGAACCAAATTTTGGTGCTCAGTAGCTGCCACCATAAGATGGTGGAATCACGCACCAACATTTGGATCTTCCTATTCCAACCTCACTCCAACTATTAGAACCATGCTTCAACAGGAGCTCCAAATATTGGTTCAAGATTTCACCATCTTACAGTGGCAGTTATTGAGCACCAAATTTTGGTTCAAACTAGGTCAAGATTTTTAACAGTATAATGATGGAAACATACTTGAATACTTTGTTCAGCCTTGTAGTTTACCTGGTACCTTTATTATACATCAGTGCCAACATAAAATTTATTTTAAACTATCTTAAAACAACTGAAATCACTTTCTCATAAATTATCATTCATAGAGTCCATGTACCCAATTCTTTGCGAGGCCCTGTATATCATTTTATCTATATTCTGCAAACATTTCTTAGTAAATTCAATGCAATTTAGCGTAAAAATGCATAATTTATTTTAGAATCACCTTTTAGTAATTTATGCTCATATTTAGTAACGTTGGCGAGCTCTTTTAGGTAGCCCTGTATATTAAATATAGCATTTATACACACCATATAATATGCATAAATTTAGTAAAACTTATACGCGCATATCATAATTAAAATGCATTTCATCCATCCATAAGCTATCATCGGATACATATACAGTACTTCGGAAAGAATGTACTATTTGAATTCTTTTGTGTGTCCTTATAAATACTATGTACTTTATATTAGGGAAGGCAGTATCGTATAATTTATACTAAGCTTCATTGACATACATCAATTTTATTATACATGAAACAGTTTAATATATTTAAAATACGTCACACACAATTCCCCCTTTTACCATTTTCTAATGGAATTCTTTTGTGTGGCCCTGTAAATGAATAATAGCTACATTTTCAACTTATATTTTATAGAATGTATATTTTAATGCACCTCGTAAAAGCATATAAATTTTAATATGTTTGACAGGGTATGAAATCTTTAAAATTCCTTTGAAACGATTTTTCATTATAGGCCGTAATGTAATGGGTAACTTTTGATTCTCCCTGTAGATAAACTAATCATGTTAGAAACTTCATTTTTAATAGGACTTGTTTTAGGGTAAACGTCAATAATGTGCTAAAATTTCATGGCAATCCGAGTATATTTACGTGAGTTAGAGCACGGCCAGACGAACAGGCTGCCAGACAAACCGAATGCATAAGCACTTTTCAGCTTTGTTGGAAAGTGCTAAAAAAACTTTAGTAATACATATAACATAAAACAGATATGTTGAAATATAAAATAATTAATATGTGAAATTACCAGCATTTTTACATTTTATTTTAGTAGTAAACAAAATAAATTTACTTTAGTAAGAAATAGGAACTATAAAACAGTTATGCTTAAATATAAATCAATTGATATTTGAAACATCCCATTTTACATTTTATGTTAGTAATAAAAAAAAGAAATTAATAAATAGTTATAAATTATTCCATAATATTTTAATAATGTTATATTTATATTTCGAACTTATACATTTTATTTAATTTCGATGCCGAAATGAATTCTGCATATGCAGAAAAACTGGAATAACTTTTTATACAGATATAAATATATTCGAATTTTATGTAAGATCATTTCATTAAATTATTAAAATACAGGGTGAAGCAAAAGGATTGCGAAAGGGGGGTGGCGAAGGGGGCGGTCGCCCTGAGCGCGGATATTTAAAGGGCGCCAAATTTATACTACCAACATCATTTTTGGCCTGTCACATAAAAAAGTTGGGAGTGGGGGGCGCCAAATTGAATTTTTACCCCGGGGGCAGTTTTCGCATGCCCCTGGCCCTGATTGCAATAATCCATTACAATTTAACCATTTGACTAATAAAATGTTACTTGTATCATTGGATAGGTCAGTTTTAGTAGTTTTTTAGCCCACACTGGGGTTCCTTATTACGTGATTTCCTGAACGAAACATTTCCAGGTCGGTGGATTGGAGAGATGGATTAACATTCTGGTTGCCACACTCTGTTTGCCACACCAATTACTGATGTCGAAGAACTGAATACTAGTATGCAAGCTGCTGTATGTATTGTAATAGAAGACATGTTAAAGAACACTTGGTGGGAACTAGAATTCCGCATGGACAATCTCGAGCTACCAAGGGGGAACACGTTGAATTTCATTGAAATATGTGGTCATATAAAAAAAAAATATGGCACAGATGTCATATACGCACCACATTGGCCGATTGCAACACAATACTGATTTTATGCCTCACATGGTAACCCAACTATTGTTGTTCATTTATTAATAAACTGTTTGTTTTGTTTTGTTTTATTTTTTTAATGATAAATTGTTTTGTTCTGTAACTATTAACTAAACTTTTTTATTTATTATTATTTCCTTTTTAAAATAACATAAAAATAATTAAAAAGTATACATGTAACTGGTATTTGAAATTGAAAATTTCGCCAAATCGGCATCAGAAAAAAATCGTGCCAATGCGGTGCGTCTATGACATTTGTGACAAAAATGTAACACTACTTGCAATGTATCCAAACATATGTCTAATTATAATAGTTAGAGCACAATAAATATTTATATCAGTGCAAGACTTTTGATTCACCCTCTATATTGCGACTTGACATAAAATACATTACATTATGAAGAAAAATAATCTTTCCTAAATATTTAATGTAAAATTTCATTTTAAATGTATAAAATGTTACATTATGGTGCTTTAAATTTATCAATTAATATTTTAAATAGTACCTACTCGAAGAATTAATGATTCCATTTAACCTTTGTTGTATGAAATGTTTCTTAAATAGTGACATCCAAATTATATGCTTTAAATTTCGCATTTGTGTTATAGTGAAGTACTTTGCATTCAATTACTCTCTAAATTATGAAACAGTATTTAAAAGAAGTATTTAATTAAGCTCCGAGTGAAAAAGGATCTTTTCAATCAATTATACTTCATAACTTAAACGAAACTATTGTTACACATTACTTTATATCTATAACAAGTTTTGAATAATCGATAATTTATTAAATGTTTCTTGAAGCTATCAAAAGTTAATTAACTTTCAATGTCATAATCTTCTTCTTTTCTTTTTAATATTTTGCATTAAATTGAGAGAAAAATTGTGAGAAGAATATTTTAAGTAGATGCTCATTTATGCCTCAGAGGATAAAGAAACATTTTATTCTATCATAACGTACAGAAATATAAATTACTTAGAACATTTATTTGGTGTTATTCAACCGTTTCAAAGTTTCTTTAATAATCAAAATTTCCTGACATGTTTCTTCAATCAACAGCGCGAAAATCAATATTTTTCAGCTTCATGTTCAGCTTCAGCTTCAGCTTCAATATTTGCAGCTTGTTTTTAAAACAAACGTTTAAGAAACTTTCAGTCATTCCGTCACATTAAATGACAATAATAAGTTCAACCTTAATGCAGATAGATTGTTCTGAATTATAATTTTGTACCGCTTATACATCATATTTAGGAAACATGTTAGTTTAAAACCTGAATGGTTTCCTACTTAAAAAAAGTTTCCAGTTTTAAGTAACAGGTTAGAGTCATGGTCTACAAAATGACATTCCATTACATAATAAGAAATTATTCAAACACGAAAGAATAAAATAAGTAAAAAAAAAAAAAAGATTAAGATATTATGTTTAATCTTTTAATCAGTAATAGTCATTTGTAAACTGAAAATAAATTTTTGTTTGTAAATAGCTTCAGAATAATTGCTTTTAATTTTTTAAAACTCAAAATGTCGTTTCATCACATATGGAATTGCCCTTCTAGGTGCTTCAGGAACAAAATAGCCGCACTTTTAGAACGTTTTTTGCTCCTGCACCCCTTTTGATGTAGCGATTCCGACATAAGATACAGCCTATGTTGGAACAAGGACTGTCACCATCATTTTGATATAATTATTTTTTAAATCTGTTAGTTACTTCCTGAGATTGTTTAAAAACCGCTATTTAGAACGTTTTTAGAACGCCTTTCGCGTATTTTCACCTCTTTTAAATCTCGTATTTTTTAGCAAATGTTCTTAGTCATCATTTATATCTTATAAGTAATTAACACGTCAAATTTCATGTTTCTAGGCCCTTCAGTAACACAAAAATCGCATTTTTTAAATTTTTTTTTTGTTCCTGCACTCACTTTGGGTTTGTGGCATTGACATAAGATATAGTGATGCTATATAGCTATGTTTGAACAGGGATGAACACAATCATTTTGGCACCATTACCTTTGAAATCGGCTCGGTAATTCCAGAGATTATCCCCTACAAATAAACAAACTTTATCTCTTTAGATTATAGGCATAGATGTTGCTATTCTGTATAACTCTTTTTTAAAATCTTATTCTAATATGCTTACAGTTTAACTTGGCACTAACAATAAAAGTAGTGCATATTTAAACTTCATTTTGCGTTTCAGAAAACTAGATTCATCGTAGTAATAAGCTTTAGTTTTTTTATGTAGCTAAAACAAAATGTTTCTTTAAAGTTTAAACTTGATATTGTGCTCAGCGTTCTTTGAAAGGAGGACACAAATTATCATAGGAATTGCAAAGGTGGGTCCCATAGTATTTATGTCATTAATTTTAATTAAATTAATCGGTTATTAACAAATTGATGTTTATCGCTCTTACATTGCGAGAGGGCATTACACAAATCACTTTTATCAGTAGGGGAAGATGGGGATACTTGAGCCATTTTTTGAATTTTAATTTTTTATATTTTTTTAGAATAAAATAAAATATTGAAAATGAAAATTTGATATTTTTTCTTCAACTAAAAACCAATTTCAATTAATTTTGAACTATTTTTCTATGTATAATAAATGTTTATTTTTTGTTTTACATCGTTGCTCAAGTATCCCCATGGCGGGGATACTTGAGCCATAGTGAAGGGATACTTGAGCCACTAAGGAAAAATACCTACAAAAGTAATTTTTTTCGCTTTATTTTTGCACAAACATTTTACAGAATGATAAATTATGAAACGTAAAGTCCTTCAAAACCAATTGAGAAAACAAAGCTAGTAATACGATCATTTTTTGTCGTTAAAACTGGTTGTCGGAGGATAATTTCAACTTGAGTTATAACGACGGTAGAAACATCCTCAGTTCAGAGCCATTTAAATTTGGAATCTGCAATTCTTCGGGCAAATTTCATTTTCAAAATATTAAGCACTTATCCAACAAATATTTTTACAGTTTTCTTTCTGGCATATTTTATTAGTAACCAACCATCAATAGAAGGTTTTCTTTTCACATCATCACCATCATTGACAGAATTTTCTTCTAATGATATTGTCGAACTCATGCTTTTAATTTAGTAGCTGTCGGAATTTAAGCCAGATGTATCATTCTACTATTTCAAACACTTTTTTGATTTCACAGGAAAAGATTTTTTCTTCCTCTTTGGCTCCATGCAGGTAAGTTTGAACTCTGATTTTTGTTGCTTTTCTTGTTTTTTGTGCGCTCTTTTTACCAATTTTTCTCCAATTTTCTTAGTTAAAAAAAAGTTACAGCAACAGAGGTTACGATTTCAATATAAAATATTAATCTTAATATGTTATATTAAAAAATAAATATTTTAATATGTTGGACCTAACTAATTAAAGTATTAGAGATTATAGCCTGTAAAACCGTTTTAAAAAGTTATTTTAATTTAATGAAAGTTAAATTGAAAACTATGTTTACATTTATCTAGACAGGCTATTTTGTTAGTCAAAATGAAAAATAAAATAGATATTTTCATTTAAAAAATATACATTTTTAAACATTTTTAGGTCGTTATTTTTTTAAGAAAAAATAAATAAAATGAAAAATTATTCTCCCTTTTAGCCAGAAAAATATCTATTAGTGAATATAAGGATGGAATTTTATTTTTTGTTTGTTTCACCCATGTTTAATTTCTAGTGGGGATGGTTGAGGCATGGCTCAAGTATCCCCACTCTCATTGGCTCAAGTATCCCCACTATCACTATTTTTGTTTCTCAGAGTTTTACTAAATAAAGCATGCAGCTATTAGAACTATTTTAGACTCAAAATACAATTGAAATTATGCTTATTGAATGTATGTATATAGTTGCAACTTTAAACAAAACCTTGATTACAAAAAAAAACAAAAAAGCCATGCACCCAAATATTTATTTCAGATAGGGAAAAGACAACTATTAATCACTATATTTTCAAAATGGTACCAAGATGTGTGATTTCTTTTTTACATGTTCAGAACTATAAATATGTTATCATATTGGCAGTTTTAGAAGGAAAAATTAACCAATTGTAGAGATAATAGGGGTGGCTCAAGTATCCCCTATGCTCAAGTATCCCCACTCTCCCCTATATAATTAAAAGCAGTTAGAGACTTAGCATATATAGCGTTATGATTTTAGGGGCGAAATGTCTGGTAGGTGTCTGGCACATGATATCGAAATATATCTCTTGGGGGTGGGGGTTTGTCTTTTGATATCGTAATCTTTTTAATTCAACCAAAGTTTTCTCTTTTTATTGTGACTTGTACTTAACATGAAAAAAACTATGTTACATTTTTTTTTAATCTGTTACCTATTTTTATGGAAATATAAAGTTATTATTAAATCAACAATCAACATTGTTAAATGAAATGCGATATACAAAGAAACGATTTTTTCTTCAGGTAACTTAATTAGCCCCCTTATATTTCTACTAAAAATATGTAAATGTTTAATAATCTGTAAATATGTAGATCAATAGTCATTATACTCCCCTCAATTTTAATTTTCCACGTTTCATAGTTTTTACGAGCAGAATGACCGTGACAGACAGACAGACAAAGACGTTATCTTATAATAGTTCTGTTTTTAGGTGCGTTAGTAATTATGTAAATATGTATAGCTCCTATAGTCGTCGTTCAATCCATCCGTGTGCCCGCATATAACTGAGCGAAAACTACTCAACCGAATTGTTTGAAATTTAAAATATATAATTGGTGTATAATTTTGACGAGTCATTTCAAATTTCATAGAAATCTGATGTTTAGTTTAATTACAGGGACAATCAAAAGTAATCCTTTACATTACGGCCAATGGAAAAAAAAGAAGTTTCAAGTGTATTTTAATGTTGTTATACTCTTTGGAACATAATAAAATTTATATGCATCTATGAAGTATATACTAAAATATGCATTCTGTACAATCTGTGGTACAAAGAACATTTGTTATAAATTTACAGGGACACACAAAAGTATTCCATTGCATAATCGCCGCGTTTTATTATATTGATCTAGTTCACATTTTATGAAATTGATGTACATTGCTGAAGTTTACTATAATTTACTTCCTGCATAATAGAAATTAGATAGTATTTACAGACACATAAAAGATTTCGGCTATTATATTGTATTGCACCAAGTATAGACTATTACACTAAGATGTGAATATTTTAAAAACTTCGTTATAGTAAGAGCGCACCTCATTTGTTACGCTTGACATGCAATTTTCAACTTCTTACTTTTTAAGTACGGAACTGTAAAAAATATTTTAAGGTTAAAAAATTTTAAACATAACATGCGAAATTATGAAAACTCGTAGTACTATGAGAAATTAGGTAACGTGGAATTTTATATAGAATCATTTAAATAAATTTTTAGAAATATGCTCCTTCGAACTAAAATCAAACAAATTAAGAAATTAAATTAGGTTTCCAAAATATTTAATCCAAATTCTGGTAAGATACGTGCCGTTTAAGACGCTTAAAATATTACACTATGGTGCTTTAAAATTTCCCGTTTATATTTTAAGGAGTAGATACTTGAGTTAATTATAATTCCATAAAGTGTTTCTTGAATTACGAGTTCAAAAGCTAAATACATTAAATTTCGCCTTTAGGCATTAAAAGCAATCAATTACTATATAAATTATTTTTCATTTAATTAGTCTTAGAATTACGAAAGAGCATTTCAAGTAAGCACTTAATTATGCAGTGAGTGGAAAAGAGGCATTTCATTCGATCACAACCCTTTTAACCTAAATTGAATTCAATTATTATTATGCACTATTTTATAGCTCTAATATGTTTTAATTAATTAATCGATATATTATGAAATTTCTGTAGGAGCGCTCAAAGTTTACATGTGTTCGATTTCACAGTGTTCTTAAATTAAAATACTTTGGATTAAATTAAACGAATTTCTCTAAAAAGAGTGTTTTAAGTATGTACTCATTTATGTAACAGTGATAAAGTGATATTTCATCTTCATCATATTTTGAAAAAAAAGTAATGAATATTAATGATATAATTAATAGAGCAATCCAAATATTATTAGAGCAACTCAAGAACTTTACAGACAATCAAAGAAAGGTTAATATAGGTCAAAGATTATTGGTTAGAAGATTTTAAGAATAAATTGGAATAAGAATAAAATTTGTATAAATCGGAATTTTAAGTTTAGAAAAGAGATACAAATAATTACAAACGAATGCGGGCTAATTGATTAAATTCAATACTTAAATTCTTATACATGTTAATTAAATTATTAGAATAAGAGAAATGAATTTTGTTATTTTACTCACTTTTTCTCTTCAATAAATCACGAGCAGATTGAAAAGAAGAGCAATTTGAGTTAATAGCACACAATATTTATTTTAAACATAGAGTAAAAAGATAGAATAGAGATGAATTATAGTGGCTGGAGGTGACGCCAAAACTGTAACTTTAAAATCCGCTACATTAAGCTCAACATAACCACGTGCGTTCGGTAAAACAAAAGAAAAACTTTTAGTAATACAGTTTTTAATTCATAATACAATGAAATGCTATCTTAGAATGTCTAAATATAAGCATTTCATTTTCATTTAGAGAAAAACATGCACGTATGTTGTTAAAGAATTCATGTGATATTCTTTAACAAGAGTCTGTTGTTACACTATTCCATGTGATTGTTTTGTTTGGGCTGAATGAGGGTGTTTAAATTTGAGCGATAATGTGCATCATATTGCCAGTCCATTTTACGGCATACTGCACCTCCATCAATTTCTTTTCTCCATGATTTTAACAGAACACCAGAAACGTTGACTAAATACGTTGAAGTTATTTTACAAAGAATTGACTTGTCGTATTTATAAAGGATATGGCTGAGAAAGACTTTGGTTAATATATTTCACTGCGTTGAATGCCATAATAATTTCCTTGATTTTAATTTATTAACCCTTTATGCACTGACTGTACTTCATAGTACCATTAAAGAAAACTTTATATAATATTTATTTATTATGTCTATTAATAAAAGTTTTTTATTCTTTCCACACAAAACACTCTTCTCGATCAAATTTAGATAGATAAAATATTTTCAAAAAGTGGTAGTTTTATTATTAATTTTTATAGGTATTCCTTTTCTTTCTTCAAATAAAATTGTATGAAACATATTCGACTGCAAAAGCGTTTCCATTTATAGAAAGGATTAAGATACATTTAAATTCATTGCTTTTTTAAAAATTCTGATATTTTCAAAAGAGTAATTTTGGTTAATTAATCTGATTATTTTTGTTAATATTTCACAAAAAATGACAAATACCGATATATTTAATCAGTTTTAATGAAAAAAAAATCTAAATTCCACATTAGTATTACCTAAAAATTCCAGTATATTTTCAGATATTAAAGAATATAACTAGCAAAAGCCATGCTTTGTTTGGATTCGCGAAGCATTATTTCACTGGATAATTATTTGAAAGTAACAATATTTTTTTAAATATTATTTGGTACTACTTGATTATCCCGTCGATTAAAAAATGTACCGCCAAACTAAAATAATAAATGCCAACGATGATGATAAAAAATGTCACATTCACGTAACATTAAACTCGTATCATATGTTCGTTACGCCATCAAGTAATTTTTAATATAAAGTTTTATTTGTATTATTATTAATGTTTTATTAATTTATTTGTTCTTTTGTTATTAAAAAAATTACGCCAATTTGTTTAATTAGGCCAATATTTTCGCGATTTGTATAATTTGGTGAAATTGGTTCACGAGATAACCAACTAGTGCCTATTATTTTTGCAACTTATTTAAGTAAAAATGCTATTTTATGTTTTGGCGCATTTTAATTTTATAAATGTAAATTTAGCCAAATAATTAAAAAAAAATACATGTGGCACTCGGGGACTGCCGCGGTAAAGCTATTGCATATTATTTTTTATCAACTTATGCAATTATAATTATTTTTTTTCTATTTATGCAGTTTTTTTTTGTCTTTGACATTAATTCAAGTTTTTTCTTCCTCTTTGATATTAATTCAAGTTACACTTTTGAGCGTGATGACAAACAATTCTTTTTCTTTTATTGAAAACAATTCTTTTTCTTTTATTGAATAAATGAGAAGTCTGCCGAACTGAAACGGCGTTAGCCGGAGTGTTAGGTTTTTCCTCGTTACGGAATTTCTAGATTCGGTCGCCGCGCTCAAATCCCGCGATAAAAGCTATGTAATAGCTTAAGAATTTCCTTGGAATTTTTTTTTTATTTATACATTAAACTGGTATAAATACATATAATTTCAAAGCAAATTTTGACCTTTTTTTTCAACTAAAAGCTCTTTTAAAAGATTTTTTTTACATTTTCCATCTTATCTTCTAACAAAAATTGGTTACTACTTGGTTATCCCATCGACCAATTTCGTCAGATAATACAAAGCTCCAAACTATTAGCCAAATTGTACAAATTGAAGCAATTTTTTAAAATAGCGAAAAAGCAAATAAATTAGTGAAACATTAATAAAAATACAAATAAAATGTCGAATTAAAAAGCACTTGATGACATAACAAACACATGTTTTGTGTTTAATGTCAAGTAATGTGACATTTACAATAATCCAGCATTGGCATTTAAACCTGAAATTTGGCGTTAGATTTTTGGTCCACCGGATAACTAAGTAGTACGCAAAAATGTACATTGATGTAATATCTATGGAATAAGGTAATGAAGTACAACATTTTGTAATATATTGATGAAAATTAATAATTTTCCCCACTATATTCAAGCTGATCACCTTTAATGCAATAAATAGTAAATACTGGATGAACTTGGGCAGTTAATTTCTCAAGTTCTTTAATAGTTTGGGATGTGGACCAGAATCCATATTATAAGCCGCAGAAAAAATATTAAATTCATTATTTACTATGCATTTATGGCAAGTCTCACAAGATCCGTCAGAGTGAATATGCATGCCAAATCAACGACGATGACAAATTTTACAAAAATGTAATTTTAATTTTTTTGTGCATCTTCGAAATTTAAAGCATTTTTCCTAGAACATGTGTTTTCTGTCAGAAGAGATTCTCCATGTCATCGTTTTGGAACAGATGTGATATACACACCACATTGGCGCTATTTTCTTTCAGACGCCAATGCCTTACGCAGCGGGATACGTAACAAAGTGTCGTTATTTTGTTTGACATGGTAACCCTGATGTTGTTTATTTACTTTTATTTTCTTTTCTAAAATTAAATAAATTGTTTTGTTCTATAGATATTAATTAAACTTTTGGCGCAGATGTCAGTCATATACTGACCACATTGGTGTAACATCTTGTTAACTCTAGATGTTAAAATAAAATAAGAGAGACTAAATACCAAGCTGACCATAACTAACCAGTAAATTTATTAGCACACTCGAGACATGAAGTAAGTTGAAGTAGTAATACATAAACTGTTACGTCGCAGTAGAAATGTATAAACTGCTCACGTGACATCTCCCTTTACAATAAAAAAGATAAGACTAAATTTTATAAGTTCAAACGTTCTGGAGGACGAAAAACTCTTCCGGAGCGGGTAATCACTGTTTTAGATTTGGGCGGAGTAAACGTTCCACGAGGAACTTCAGGAAGAGGGTCAACGGACGCATTGTTACCATTCTCCGATCGAACAAAATTTGAAGGATTAACAGCAACCTGGCGGTCGGGTACAATCACAGTTTTTGTTAGACGTAGGTGGGCACTGTTTCGACGAAGAGTTTTCCCAGTAGGAGTGGTGACATAATAAGAACGTGGAGTATCAGCAGCATCTGACACAGTAGCAGGAATCCAAGTACGATGATCAGTTTGAAGCTTGACAGATTAGCCTTTAGTCAGCACTGGAGATTCATTTCTTGAGTTAGTGGTGGAAGCTGCACGTTGCTTTTCTCTACTTCGTTAAAGAGGAACGGTAGATGACATTCGAGGTAAACGTAAAGAGGGATGTATAGGTATTAAACCTCGAGTAGGCCTTCCAAAAAGACGTTGAGCTGGAGAAGGCAAATTTTCACGCGGAGTGTTTCTCCAATTTAAAAGTGCCAATCTGACATCTGTATGATCTATAGCACATCTTCTTAAAATCAATTTGGCTATCTGGACGTAGCGTTCCGCTAGACCATTAGATTTAGGATAATGCGGGCTAGATGGGATATGCTGTATTTTCCAATCTCTAGTGAACTTGTGAAATGCATCTGACGAGTATTCTAGACCATTATCAGATTCCAAAATATCTGGAATTCCATGAGTTGCAAACACATCTTTCAAATATTCTATTACCGAATGTGATGAAGGATGCACTAGTTTTTTAAAATCAAAATATCCTGAGTAACTATCAACAACAAGACAATAATGGTTTCCAGAAAATGCAAACATATCAGTAGCCACTCGTTGCCACGGGAATTGAGGAACGGGTTTCATTTTCAATGGCTCTGTATTTGGGGAACGAGCTGTCTGTTGACAAACAGGACATTTTTGTATAAAGAGCTCAATATCACGGGTCATTCCATGCCAAAATATAATTTCTCGAGCACGATGTAAAGACAAATTAATTCCTAAGTGTCCTTGATGGATTAAATTTAAATACTTTGACTTTAATGTAGATGGAACTATTAAGCGTTCTGATTTGAATAACAAATTTTAATAAACTGCTAATTCTTCTCTGAAGTTCCAGTATTTCCGAAGTTCTGGAGAAACTGAGTTAATACTAGATGGCCAACCATCAAGAATTAAACGTTTTAACTCTTGCAATTCAGAATCTTCATTTACCGCATTCAGTAATTCAGAAAAAGTCAACAACGGAAGAGGAACATCACATACAACTTCAAAAGTTTCTATCTCTTCATCTTCTACAAGATCAATATTGCAATCACGACTTAAAGCATCTGGAATCGGTATATCTTTACCCTTTTTGTATACTATCTTGGGAGAATACTGAAGAACATCAAAAAGTATTCTTTGAAGACGTGTAGGAGCTGCTTGTAAGGATTTCTTTGCAATAGCTTCTAGCAGTTTATGATCAGCTTCAATTGTAACAGGTTTACCATAAATATATTCGTGAAACTTTTTACACCCAAAACGAATAGCAAAGCATTCCTTTTCAATTTGAGGATATCGTCGTTGTGATTCTGTTAATGCTTTAGTCGCATACGCAATTGGTCTACCATTTTGAAGAAGCACCGCACCAACTGCATGTGAGCTGGCATCGACTGAGACAACTGTAGGTTTATTAACATCAAAATAAGCCAACTTTGGCGTATTTTTAAGAATATTTTTTAATTTAAGGAAAGACTTTTCTTGATCTTCAGACCATTGCCACAATACATTTTTGTGTAATAATCTACGTAAAGGTTCTGTGATTTCAGAAAAATTAGATATGAATTTTGATACGTAGTTAATCATTCCAATAAATCTTTGCAATTCAGCTACAGATGTTGGTGTTTTCAGTTGTTCAATAGCTTTCACTTTTGATGGATCTATTTCTATTCCATTTGATGTAAAAATGTGGCCTAAAAATTTAATTTTCGTTTTCTCGAATTGACATTTTTCTTTGTTTAGACGTAGTCCAGCATCATAAAGACGTCTAATCACTTTCACAGTTAATCTTCTTAGTTCTTCTTTCGTGTCTGCCCATAAAATACGTCATCCATGGAACATTCAGTGTTTTCAAATTTACTTAAGAGTGAATGCATTATTTGCTGAAATATTTCTGGGGCTAATGCAAGCCCAAATGGTATTCTTAAGAAGGAATATCTTCCCCATGGTGTATTAACTGTTAAGTAATCTGATGTTCTTCTAGTCACGGGAATCTGCCAAAATCCTTTTTTAGCATCTAGTATCGTAAAATACTTTGCCGATCCAATGCGAGCTGCTATCTCTTCAACTGTTTTGAGAGGAAAATGACGCCGTTTTATTTTTATAACTTTATTGATATCTGTTGGATCTAAACACAAACGTATTCTATCATCTTTCTTTACAATTACTAGGGGGCTGACAGCAGGAGTAGGATGCGTTACCGGTTTTAAAATTTTCATTTTAACCATAAGATCAATTTCTTTTTTAACAGTATCACGAATTGCATACGGAATTTGTCGAGGTGGATGAATTTTCAAATTTGCGCCATCCTGAAGTTCAGCATCGTATTCAAAATCTTTTAAACAACCTATGCCTTGAAAAACTGCATCTGGTATTTCAGTTCCTTTTTCATTAATTTGTACAGATTCAGGAGTACGTTTAACTAAGCCAAATTTTTCGCAAGTATAGAACATCCCAATATACAATTAAAATTTCCATTAACTACTAAAAATCTCAGATCAACTGGCACATTTTGAACAATACACTTGATATCGGTTTCGCCAATCACTGGTGTAAACCCATTATTAAAAGACTTTAAGCGTTTTACTTTAGAGTCGTGTATAAAAGCTTTAAGCTTTTTAGCCAAACTTTCTGTGATAACATTCGCTTCAGCGCCGGTATCTAATTTAACTTTCACAGCTATTCCATTTTGAAAAGTTACGGTTGTTAACCAAGCATTATTCTGTGAATGCAAAAATTCTCCAACGTGCAATGTATTGCTAAAATAATGATTAATCTCATCATCACTATTATTATAAACTTCTGAAAGTTCCTGTATGACTCGTTTCTTAGATCCGTGTTTCTTTTTAAATTTACATTGGCGCGCATAATGCCCTTTTAACGAGCAGAGATTGCAAGTGACATTAAAGGCTGGACAATTACGAAATTCATGCATTAAACCACATCGCCTACATATTTTATTTGCTTTATTGAATTTTGGCTTATTTTTATTTTCACGAACTGCTATATCAGATTTAGTGTCGGGTTTCAGTTTAGATTTCCGAATCATCATAATATCTTTTTCTCTATTATCAACAACTGCAGGCATTTCTTCTAATTGAAAAGTAGCTTGTTCGCTAGCTCTACATATATCAATTGTTTTATTTAGGGTTAAATCTTTTTCAGACAATAATAATTCACGCACTTTATCAGAATTAATACCACGAACTACTTGGTCGCGTAATAAACTAGCTTGCAAATCGCCAAAAGCGCAATCTTTAATTTTTGTACGTAACTTAGTAATGTAAGAATCAAAAGTTTCTTGCTTACCTTGAATGCACATAAAAATACATATCGGGTATAGGTTTCATCAACTTGTGGAGAAAAATATTCGTTAAACTTCTGTTTGATTATTTCTACATTCTGCTGCTCTTGATGCGTCAAATTAAATGTATTAAATATGAGTATTGCAGCAGGTCCTATAGCTGACATAAAAGTAGCAGCCTGTACTTCCGCTGGTTTAGTATTTAACTGCGTAGCAGTTGCATAAAATTCAAAAGCCTGTTTCCAAACCTTCCATTTAATGGCCATATTATCTTCTGTAACTTCCAATTCTGGTGGAAGGCGAGCATTGGTAGATTCTCTTTGCATTTTTTTTTTAATTAAAAAGAAAAGGTCAGTAACAACACTATTTAATTTTCAACACTTCTGAACACCATGTAACATCTTGTTAACTCTAGATGGTAAAATAAAATAAGAGAGACTAAATACCAAGCTGACCATAACTAACCAGTAAATTTATTAGCACACTTGAGACATGAAGTAAGTTGATGAAGTAGTAATACATAAACTGTTACGTGGCAGTAGAAATGTATAAACTGCTCACGTGACAATTGGTGAGATTTTTTTTTTTTCGAACGGTATTTTGGCGAAAACTTCGTTTTCAAAAACCAGTTACATATACATTTTTTAATTATTTTCTATTATTTTAAAAAAGAAATAATAATAAATTAAAAAAAAATTTAGCTAGTAATTACAGAGCAACACAATTTATAACATTTTAAAAAAGGTATTAAAACTAAATAAACAGTTTATTTTAATAACCGGGTTAATATCCAGGTTACCATTTGAGGCATTAATTAAACCTTTTTTGGCAATCAGGCCAATGTGGTGCGTATATGACATCTGTATATATATACATATATATATATACACTATATTGCCATTGATTATGGGACACTTGCGATTTTAGACATTTTACTAAATATCTAGAAAAATACATAAGGAATCATCTCGAAACTCTTAGTGTATAAATATAATAGTATACGTCATACATCTCCGTGAAGATTTTTTATCGAAACGCCATAGGGGACCGTCAACAAATTAAAAAAGAATGAATATCTTTTGAATAACCCTGTCAAAACTAATGTAGCAAAAGCGCTCAAACTATAGATTATGATTGAATGCCTTATTGTAATACACTGCGTTCATTTTTATGCAAATAGCATGCACACTCGCAGAGTAATTAAGGTTTTTATAAAAATGGTCCCAAATTTTTCCAAGTTTTTTCATTATAATTTTCAGAGTTCTTAATATAAAATAATATTTTTTTCAGAAAATATGACAAACAACATTGCACACAGTACCCTGTAATCAGAATTAAAAAATAATTAAAATTGTATGAAAAATGAGTAGATTTACTATATAATTTTTTACTGCGCATGCGTCAAAGATATCAAAATTTCATTTGCATATTATGTTAGCTAAATGTATAGAGCAACTTTTGTAAAAGTCTCAAAATCATAGCTTGAAAATTCTGAAAATAATCGTCTATAGAAAAGGGACAAAATCCGTTGTTTCCAAAATGAAGCAAAAAAATGAGGGATTTTATCCAAATGCAATAGTACATCCCATATTGTGTATTCTATATTGACACTAATCAATGAATATATGGATACAACCCCTCTTGTTTTTGCTTCATTTTGAGAATAACGGATTTTCGACTTATTCAATTGACGATTATTGTCAGAATTTTCAAGTTATGATTTTGTGACTTTCACAAAAGTTGCTCTATACATTTAGCTAACATAATATGCAAATGAAATTTTGATATCGTTGACGCATGCGCAGTAAAAAATTATTTAGTAAACCAACTCATTTTTTATACAATTTTCATTATTTTTTAATTCTGATTACAGGGTACTGTGTGCAATATTGTTTGTCATATTTTCTGAAAAAAAAAATAATATTTTATATTAAGAACTCTGAAAATTATAAGGAAAAAACTTGGAAAAATTTGGGATCATTTTTATAAAAACCTTAATTACTCTGCGAGTATGCATGCTATTTGCATAAAAATGAACAAGGCTTATTACAATAAGGAATTCAATCACAATCTAGAGTTTGAGCGCTTTTTCTACATTAGTTTTGACAGGGTTATTCAAAAGATATTCATTCTTTTTTAATTTGTTGACGGTCCCCAATGGAGTTTCGGGAAAAAATCTTCACGGAGATGTATGACTTATACTATTATATTTATACACTAAGAGTTTCGAGATGATTCCTCTTTTTTTTTTCTAGATATTTAGTAAAACGTCTAAAATCGCAAGTGTCCCATAATCAATGGCAATATAGTGTATATATATATATTTAATTTATTGTTATTCTCTTTTGAAAAATATATATGGTAACTGGTATTCGAAAACGAGGTTTTTGAAAAATTGACGTCCGAAAAAAATCGCGCCAATGTAGATTGTATATGACATCCGTGACGTCGTTTTTTACGCTGATATCTAGCTTCTTGCCTTAAAACTTTATCATATTCGCGTTCTTTTCAACCAGTAAGTTTATGTTTTCTTGACATTTTTTATAATAGAACTAATACATTCTATAAATTGTTTTTAAACGCAAACTACACTGCTCAAAACAATTAAAGGATATTGCAGTTTTAGGTGGATTTTGTATCTGGGAAACTTTTTAGCTGATTGATACATGGTCGACAGACATAGTAGGTTATATGAGAATAAATTACACATGTTTGGCAGAAAAAATGCATTTTATTGCGCATTTGTGTACAAAAGGAAAAAAACACAATTTGTGCATATGAGAAAAAAAAGAGTAAGAAAAGGTGTTTACTTCAAAGAAAATCATTTTCAGTAGGGGGTATGGTTTTCACGGGCGGCCAGCAACGTTGAACACCTTTGAGGCATGGACTCAATGAGACTATTAATGACCAGTTGGGGTATTTTGTCCCACTCTTCCAGAAGAGCTCTTTCCAGTTCTTGGAGAGTTTGTGGGGGTTGTTGGCGGCCAGAAACTCGTCTTCCTAGAGCGTCCCAAACGTGCTCGATTGGATTCATGTCTGGAGAACACGCTGGCCATTCCATTCGAACGATTCCTTCCTCGAAAAGGAAATCCTCCACCAGCATTGCACGATGTGGCCAACAGTTATCGTCCATTAAAATGAAGTTATCTCCGATTGCTGCAGCGTAAGGGACTACAATAGGTCTGAGGATCTCATCCCTATATCGGCGACCAGTCAGAGCTCCATCTCGAATTATGTAGAGGTCAGTGCGCCCGTCAATGGAGATGCCACCATACACCAACACTCCTCCACCGCCAAATCTGACACTTTCGTGCACGAACGCAGGATTATTCCTACTGCCACGGTCCCTCCAGATGAAAATACGCCTATTATCCGGATGCACAGAAAAACGGGAATCGTCAGAAAACAGAATATTGCTCCATTCATTTCTTCTCCAGTTGACATGCTCGGTTGCCCACTCCCTGCGGTCGCGACGATGCCTTGATGCTAATCTAACACATACCATCGGTCGGCGAGCATACAGACCTACAGCATGGAGCCGGTTTCGGACAGTCTGAGTTGAAATCGTGGTAACTGTAGCCGAGCGAAGGTGTTGTTGGAGAAGAGTAGCGTTCATGTTTCGGTGTCTCCGAGCTGTTAAAGCTAAATACCGATCTTCGTTGGGCGTTGTTGCCCGTCTACGACCTTGCCCTGGTCTTCGGCCTGCACATCCACTCTCCAAAAAACTGTTCCAGATTCTGGAAATGACACTTTGTGACACTCCAAAGGCTTGCGCTACTTCGGCTTGAGTTTGGCCCCCTTCTAACCTACCAACAATTCTCCAAGCTTCAGAATCTGTCAAATGTTTTCGCTGATACATCGTACTCATCAAAACAGAGCAATCACTGAATGCCTGTCATCCTTGTCTTCATTCTCTTTTATCCAGTTGAAAGTCAAATTTCATTCGCTGCCGCTGAAGCGACGTTTTTGACGTCGAACTCAAAATTTGCATACTCCACAGTTTGAAAACCAGAAAAATTTGCATTTGTGATTCTCTTCTTCTATTTTCGGCAAAAAAATTTTCGTTTATATCTTTATTTTATATATATATAAATCTTCTGTGAGTGTGTATGTCACTGAACTCCTCCTAAACGACTGGACCGATTTTAATGAAATTTTGTGTGTGTGTTCCAGTGGATTTGAGAATGGTTTAGATTCACATTTCATCGAATTTGATTCAGTACTTTTTTTGTAATTAGGCAAAAACTAATAGTTAGTGATTTTTCGCTAATTAAAAGTGTTGAATAAGTTCGATGAATGGAGTGCGGACGGAATGTCGGAGCGGTCTAAGGCGCCAGATTTAAGCTCAGCTTCTTGAAGAAAGAGATCGCGTGTTCGAACCCCACTGCTGGCAAACGTGTATGCTTTACAATAATATTTCCTGTATTATAATTTTGATTAACCGACTTCAGACAATCGTTAACTTTTAACTAAAAAGAGAAAAATAAACTTTTCTATAAAAAATTGAACCGACTTCAAAAACTAATGAAGAGTAAAAAATACAGTGGGTTGCCAAATTATTAGGGACAGTCTTATTTTTTGTAAGTTTTATACTTCGGGTGCGCTTGACAGTGACTCCAAATGGTTTAAGTGTTGCAGAATTGTATTTTACCGTTGTTAATATCTCTATAATTCGACTTTTAAGTATTTTTGGTACGTTAAAAGGTTTGTTTGTTTTCTATAAATATTTTAATAACCGAAGAGACGCTGAGTCTGTTATACACGCAATAGTGGAAGACTCTTTTGTTTAAAGAAAATTCTCTTGATTTTTTTTTTTTTGGAAAAGTTAAGAATTATATGCGAGTATTATCTTTCTTTCATTATTAAATATTAGTTTTTTGCAAAATTGCTTAGAATATTATTATTATTTTATTATTATTGATTTGATTATGGGAAAAGGGATTGATTTGTCCCCTAGGAAAAAATCTGAGGTAAAGCCCCTTCTGCTGCATATGATTCATCCCCAAAGGAAGACAGCAGACGTTTCTAGAGTTTTCAAGTCAGTAGTCAATAGGAAATAAATAAATCTGAACAAAAACCAGCCAGTTTCGCTTAAACGAAAAGGTAAAAGTGAAAGAAAATGCATAACAACTCAACATACCTATAGTAAAATCAGGTATATTTGTTTAGGAAACCAAAAGAAAATTATGGGAATCCTTACTCAGACTGTCCAAAAATCTGGAATACCAGTTTCTAAGAGAACTGTACCGCGGAGATTAGCGGAGGAAGGGTTGACAGGACATTGTCCAGTCAAGAAAATACGGTTGACAGAAGCGATGAAGAAGAATCGCCTTGCCTGGGCTCATAAGCACTGACAGAAGACAGTTGATGACTGGAGTAAGGTCATCTGTTAAGATAATTATTATTTATGTCATTTAAAATCATATATTTTTAAATTGTGAAAATATTTAATTTTTTTTTCAGGTGTGTTTCTTAGATGAATGAACTTTTGAGATTTTAGCCGATAAAAGCAGCATTGTCAGGTGACTCCCAGGCGCAAAATACCGCCCTGACTGCATCATAGCGAAAGTTAAACACTTTGATAAAACAATGGTGTGGTCTTTTATAAGTGCTAAAGGGGTTGGATGCATCTACATTGTCCAGAGAACCTTGAAACAAGACCACTAAAGGCAGGTTCTGGAAACTTGGCTGGTGTCGCAAATTGAAGAATGGTTCCCAGGTGGTGAAGAGTTCATGTTTATGCATAATTCATCACCTTGCCATAAAGCTAGAAGTGTTGCAAAGTTTTTGGGAGCTCAAATATCCCAGTATTACCTTCGCTTGACAATTCTGCAGACATGAACGGCATAAAAAACTTATGGAAGATCACTAAGGCGGAAATCGCCAAAGACATGATTACAACCAAGATACAACTCATCGAAAATCTAATAAATGTATGGAATCACAACCCTAAAATGAAAGAAAGTGCCAGAAATTGCTTAAAAAGCATGCCGAGACACATCGAAACACTCCTCAAAGCCAAATGGAATGTCACCATATATTAATGTTCTTTACATAACATTAGTAAATCGGCTGTATTATATTTTTGTTGGGTTTTTTTTCATATAATATTGCGTAAACACTTAAACTATAACAATAAAGCCTTTTAAACTTAAAAAGAGTGTTTATTTTCAAATTATATTCTAATACTGTACAAAAAACCTATACTTCATGACTGTCCCTAATAATTTGGCAACCCACTGTAATTTCCTTACATAATTCTAATAAGAAATGAAATTAAGAATGTAGTGTTTATTCTACGTATTACCATATTTACGTACATTTATTTGATTTTCTGGAGTCGGTGCCAAGAAGGACAACGTCTGTCGGGTGCGCTAGTTTTATATAAAACTTCAAATATCCTTTAATTGTTTTGAGCAGTGTATTTAAAAATAATACTACATATCCCAAAATAATAATATACATGTTTCATTTGATTTGATTTACAACCTTCGAATTCAAATAACTCTTTATATAATGAATTTAATAATTAACTTATTTGTTTACAATTTTTTGTTGCCACTTTACGAAAAAAATAATATAACACAATATAATTCTTTTAATATGCGTAAGTGTCATCAGCGTAAATGATTTTGTCGGGATAAGGAAAAAATATTTTATTTATTTAATTGCCGAAACGTCAGTGAAGGTTTACTTTGGAGACAGGAAATTTTTTGGTTTCTGTCTGTCTGTCTGTCTGTCAGTCAGTCTGTCAGTCTGTCTGTTCCGCGATAACTAACGCAAAAAACATCCGATTGGCTTGAAATTAAGTGGGTATGTTAGTGAGGCACTGGGATTAAGCTGTGTAGTTTTTTGTTAGATTTGATTCATTCGTTCGGAAAATATAGAATATTTTATTTTGCGCAATAATGCTTTTCTATGGCAAATCCAATGATTTTCAATTTTTTTCCCTTAAAAAAATGACACATTTCATTAATGGAATTCAATGATAAATGGACACTGAAATTTACCAGTTAAATTATTCGTATTGTTTTGAAAATTTGTCTATGCATTTGTCAGATTTTTAAAGTTATTACTGTAAATTTTGGAGATTTTTTATAAATGTTTTCCAATAATAGAAACTAATTTGTTTTAGAGTGTTTGTCTATGTATCGAGTACAAGGACCGGACATACATCAAAATGTAGGTCTCAACGTGCACATTAAGAATATCACTGGCTGCCAGGTCCTATCCTGCCGGAACCCGTTGGCAGCCGTACATTTATGACATAGGCAAACACTCAAAATTGACGTCATAAAAGTATGGCTGCCACCGGGTTCCGGCAGGATTGGACCTGGCAGCCAGTGATATTCTTAATGTGCACATTGAGACCTACATTTTGATGTATGTCTGGTCCTTGTACTCGATACATTGGTAAACACTCAAAATTGACGTCATAAAAGTGCGGCTGCCTTGGGCTCCGGCAGGATAGGACCTGGCAGCCAGTGATATTCTTAATGTGGACAATGAGACCTACATTTTGATGTATGTCCGGTCCTTGTACTCCATACATAGGAAAATCGACGGTCGGATCCCGGACTATGAGCTTAGCTGAGAAGTATTAAAAGAAGTTGTTGAAATAATTGCTTGTATCGTTGGGGCAAGTGCTATGCTCTCTCATCTCTAAACAGATTTTATTCTCTTGCATGTTATATTTGTTAAACTGATTCTAAGATTCATCTATAAGAGCTTAAAAATTATCTTCAGTAACTTAAATAAAGCCTTTGTTATTAAGTCAAAAATTTTTTTAAATTAAAATATGAATAAAAATTCCTACAAGTTTACATTTCATTGCTTCAAATATAAATGATGGTACATTTGAAACATTTTATCATATTTTTATATTCATTTCATTATACATATATGTTTTCTTGAAATAATTGCACTATCAAACATAGAATTAAATTACATTTGGACGTCTTCATTTTTCCATGCATTGTTACACGCACAGTAAAACAGTTGTAAATAATTACTGAACTTAGCTGAGAATCATTAAAAGAAGTTGTTCAACTAATTGTTTGCTTCGTCGGGGTAAGTGTTTTGTTCTCTGTTAAACTTATTTTATTCTCTCGCATGATATATTCATAAAATTGGTTGTAATATGCATCTAAAAACGTTTAAAAATCATCTCCAGTAACTTAAATAAAACTATTGTTAAGTCAAATTATATCATTAATAAAATATGAATAAAAAAATCCTACAAGTTTACATTTCATTGCCTAAACTATAAATGATGGTGCATTCGAAACCTTTTAACATATTTATATTCATTTCACTTACATTTATGTTTGCTTCAAATAAATGCATCATTGAACATAGAATCAAATTACATTTGGACGTCTTCATTTTCCTTTACACACGCACAATAAAACAGCTGTGAACAATTTACATACTGAGTATTAGATTGAGAAGCATTAAAATAAGTTGTTCAAATAATAGAAAACTTTTCCCATGTCATAGCGTGAATATCTTAACGCATGCTTTGAATTTCAAATGTAAAAGGTATTTGATTAATGACACTTCTGGATTCCACAGAGATTGAGAAGCTTGTTCTGACATTACATTATTCTTTAAGTGCATTTATATTACAGTGTCTTTCGCTGACTTCTCATCAATCACACTGTACTTTGTCTAGCATCAAGATAGATTCTTTATATTGATTTTTTTTAGTTCTAAAGGAAGATAAAATTTTTCTAAACTTTTTTTTTTATCCTATCTTTAAAATAAATTATCATAACATAACTTTTATCACTTTTGATTTTTATGAGTATTAAAGTTTGAAAAGATACATTTTTAAAGCTTTGTATTTTTTTTCGAACTGCACTAAGTTGTTAAACGCATAACTTGTATTTAATTTCTGTTATGTTCTTAAAAATACTGTAAAAATAGTGTACGTTTTTGCAGCGTGAGTAGTGGATCTTATTTTTGAGTACCTATATTACCGAATTTTGTTTATAACTTATTTAATCAAATATTTCTGTAATATGATTTGGCTTAGATTATTATTCGGAGATAATGGTGTTCAAAAACAAGCACTATGTATTCATCCCGTTTTTTAACAGCTTATGCATGTATTTATATTTAAAATATGATTACAAACAGAGTCGTGTTATAATAAAAAGTATTCTTAAAATAGTTTTATGTACAAAATACCAACAAAAGTGAAAAAATGCATATAAAATAAATGCATTAATTCCTTTTTAGGTGCGTTCGTAATTATATAAATACGTAGCACCTATGGTCGTCGTTCAGTCTATCCGTTTGCTTATAACCGAGCAAAAACTACCCAACCGAATGCTTCGAAGTTTTAAAGATGTAATTATTGCAAAATTTTGGCGAGTAATTTCAAATTTTATGGAAATCGGATGCATGGTTTAATTACAGAGACGGTCAAAAGTTTTTCGTTACATTACGGTCTATGTAAAAAAAAAAATTAAGTGCATTTTAATGGTGTTACAGCATTTCAAATAGAATGAAATCGATATGCATTCACTAAAGAGTACAAAAATATACACTCTGTTACAATATGTGGCGTAAAAAATGTTTATTATTCATTTACAGGATCACACAAAAGAATTCCGTTGCATAATGGTATAGGGTGAAGCTTTGTTTTCGGCGTATTTTAATCATGTTAAATTATTTCGCATATAATGAAATTGATATACGTTGATGAGGTTTACTATGAGTTATATCCTGTATCATAGAAAGGCATAGTATTTAATGGGGCACACAAAAGATTTCGGATACTATACTGAAACCGAAATGTAGTATGTTAGATATGATTGCTAGATGTGCATTTTTAGTTGTGGTATGAGTTTTTAAGTTTAACTAAATTTCTGCATATTGCGTTGTGTATATAAATACTGAAGATCATATACAAGAACACAACAGAGACTGCACAGGTTACAGAATGTGAACAAAAGTAGCTAAAAGGTAATTTTTAAATAAGTTATATATTTTTATGCTGAACTGTATTTAATGAATCTAGGTATGTTTATACACTCACTTCCAAAAGTTAAGCACGGAGAGAAAAATTCTAATTTCCTGAAGCCAATCAGAATTGAAGAGAATGCAAATCGCTGGAGAGGTAGATGGAAGTACGCAATTATAAGAAGTCAACTTTATGAAGGGTTACAGAAGTTGATTGTAAGTGCTGATAGAAGGTGTTTAAAACTTTCGTACAATTTGTTTTGAAGACATACGTGTTTCTATGACTTCCAGAAGACGAATGTAAGATTCTGAGCGCTGGCGTGCTGTGGGGCGCATTGGAGTAGGACATTCGATCACAATGTTGCTCTTTTCTTCGGCGTTCATCATTCTGTAATTTCAAATTTATGGAAACATTTCTAAACCCCAAAGACAATTGTCCAAAGTCCCGCAGTCTGTCGCCCAAGCGTTACAACTCCCGCGGAAGACCGATATATTGCTATTGTATCAAGGCGAAATCGCAGAGCGACCTCAACACATGTGACATCTATGGTTACAGCGTCCATTGGTAAGGCGATATCTGCAGCTACTGTACGCCAAAGATTACATATGAGTGGACTGTACGCCCGGGTACCTCGAGTTTGTGTTCCTCTAGCCGTCCAATCAAGAGGGGTACGATTAGTCAAGATTAGCTCTACAGCCAGATGACAAGCGTATAAGGATATGGCGTGAACAAGGAACATATAATCAGCCCCAAAACATCACCGAGCATCACGCATTCCGAGGCGGAAGCATGGTGTGGGCATGGATTTTATTAGGATACCGCACCGATCTGCACATCTTTAAACTGGGTTCTGTGACGGCTGTCCGGTATCGAGATGAAGTCCTAGAACCCATTGTGAGATTGTACACTGCAACAGTTGGCTCTACTTTTGTTTTAATGGACAATAATGCATGTCCCCATATACCTGGCATCGTCGATGACTACCTGGAGAGTGAAGGGATTGCGCGTATGGAGTCGCCAGCATATTCGCCCGACTTTAATCCCATTGAAAATTTTTGGGACGCTCTCAGCCGTGCTATATGTTTACGTTTCCCATCTCCAGCCACTCTTATTGAGCTGGAAACTACTCTACAAGAAGAATGGCGATTGATTAATTCTGGGGTGGTTGACCACCTAATTGAAAGCATGGTCATAGTGTAAACTTTGTATACAGGTGAGGGGGATCACATACCCTATTAATGTCTTTTTTTCATTTTATGCTGTATATTTTCACTTTATACATAATTCTGTTTAAGTCTCCAGTATGTCATTATCTGATAATTTATAAAAAATTAATACTGTTTTCATTTCTGTATATAATTATTGATTTTGTTTTATGCTAAATATATATGCTACTTTCCTGCCGAATTTTGTGTCAATCAAAGCAGTGTTTGTTGATTTTTTTTTTGCATTTTACATCTTCTTGCTTAACTTTTGGAACTGAGTGTAGAATGTAGAAAAATGATATACAGGGCCATACAAAGAATCTATCTATTGAATCTGTCTATTGAAGATGATTTCTGGAATGTGATTTTGTTAGATTTAAGCGTATTTTAGTCTTAATTAAATTTTAACAAAATAGTGACATATACATATATAACGATAGTACACAAAAAACATGGCTGTACAAAAGAATTAAAATATGCTGCTGTCTATTGGATATACGTTTCTAAAAGTCAAATTTGAACCTATTAGACGTTTTAACACTTTACAACATAGTTGAAACTGTTTAAGAATTCGGTTTGTCTGTCCGTATTCTAACTTGCGTTAATATATTAGGATTGCTCTGTAATTGATATATGTCGATAATTAATATATAATCGTATCATATTTTGTATTTAGGCATTTTTGCATAAGAATTTAACATCTACTGCATCAAAATCCCAATATTTTTAAAAATATTTACTGTACCAATCCACCTCATTTGTCACGGTTGACATGTAATTTCCAACTTGTTCAAATCTGTTAGATATGCACATTTTAGAACTTTCTAAAATTCCTTGAATTAAAATATCATTTAAAAATAATATATTTTAGTATCTTTCCATAAAATTTCTAGAATTAACATGAAGATAATAATATTAAATCTATAAGATAAATATCTCAAAAATTTATCCAATTGAAATACTTATTTTTCAACAATAAATAATAAAGTTGGCAAAATCGAATATTGGAAATTTGATAAGAATATTTTTTATTATGTTAGTTATTAATAACTTCATATTAATAAATTATGAACTATGACTTACGTTAATATTCATATGTAGACAATGAGCATTGTCGTAAAGATAGGTACACAATTTATTGATTTTTATATTTTGAAAAGAAATTTTACTTTTGATATACTTTGAGAATCTAGTATGTTATTGCTTTTGGTTAGATTATTATTTTATTTGTGTAATTAATGTACTCCAATAGCATTTTTGCGATATTAATTTATTTTTATAAATTCATAGGGTCTTTATAGTTTTTTAATATATTTCTTATGTTTATTTTAACGCTTGCAGAAAATTTTGTATTTTGTAGAAATAAATTAGAATAAACCGTTTTGCAACAGAAAGAACTGGAGTATTCCTGCTGAAAAAGCTAATGTCTATAGCAACGTGAATTTTTAAATCACTATTTGTTAATAGAGAAATTATCTGAATATCCAAACTTGACTTTTTAATGAGATGACACAAATAAAAGGCTAACAAATCAACAACAACAACAATAACGGAAGAAAAATGTGTTTGTGTGAATTTTATTCCTAAAGTTTAAAAGATATAATGAAATGTCATTAATCATCTCAGCTTCACTATTATAAGTTGTTATTTTAGAAAGCACAGGAGCAAATAGAATAAACTTATTATTATTTTTTATTTTAATAAGTAAACTAAAATTATGTTCTCAGATGATTATGAAATTGAGAAAAGATCTAACAATTGATTCATTAATATGTTGTAATGTATTTGAACGGCAACTTCTCATCTATTTGTATAAAATCAAAGTCTCTGTGTAGCTCTCACAATTCCGGTTGGACCGCCTCATTGTAATGAATAACACAGGACTAGAAAATTTAACTTTTTGTCTGGGGTTTTTATGGATTTATGTAAATAGTAATAAATCTGCTATGCTTATTTCAAAAGTAATATCCATTTTTATCCATCACTCCAAGATTTTGTACAATTAAGAAACTAAGAATTTGGAATTTGAGAATATACAATTTACACAACATTCATTAAAAAATATACAAAAAGCATCAGAGAAATAAATGACATCCAAGATATAAGGTTCCCTGGGGTAATAACGCCAAGTGCTTATATTTTGCATAATTATGAAATAATCAGGTAAATGACACCCATGTGCTCTGCGCAGAAGGGTTTTGAGTCATATAAATCGCAAAAAACAGCTTCAAGTTAACTTGTTTCATTTTTAGGTCTTATTGTTTTTACAAGCAACTAAAATTAACGCTTGATCTAAAATTTGCGAGATAAGGTTTTTGATCTGAAGACTATATTTTTTATCCAGAAATACTTTGTTTATTACATAAATTTGTAGTGTATTTCATGTACTTTCGAACTGTTGTAGAAGATTTTGGATATCTTCTCAAGATAATTTGTAGTTTAGGATTTACTGCGCAATAAGTATCCCGGGGTAATAACGCTAGGGATTGGCGTTATGATTGATTCCGGTTGCCCCGGATGATTCCCAACAGTATCCGAACTATATCCGAAGGGGGTTTATATATTAATATGGGACAGCATTATCATCATTGTTTAAATGGTAAGATTAAGGGGGGGGGTGCCCAATACTTAAAAATAATCTCTCTATTTTATTTTTTATTATATTATTATTATTTTTTTTTACTAATGTAAAAAATAATTTTTAACTCTTGTAAATAAAATTATATCAAAATGTTTTCGAGATTCAAATTCGAACATCTTCAAAATCAGGTTTCTATTAAATTTCTACTGGATTGTTCAATTGAGTTCGAAATTTTATGTATTTGTAACGTATGAATATGATGCGGTTTGTGAGACCACAAAATTGAAAGATGAATAAAAGGCGGGAATAACTCATAGGATTGTGTTTTTGTACTAAACTTTTTATACAAGAGTATTATACTTAATATTCACCTATTTAGTCTCTGGTGATAGTACTAAAATTCCAAATGAAACAAAATTTCGGTAGTGTTTGCAGTTAAACTGAAAATTACAAGTTAAACTAAAGAATTAAAGAAAAATAATGGTCTAGGAGACCGGTAACATTAGTTAAAGGTTAAAATGCGATCCATGATTAAAAATCATAGAATACTGTTCCTGCGCTAAACTTTTTGTACAGAAATAATTCTAATTAAATTTAATCTATTCAAATATTTCTAACAATATTACGAGAACTCCAAATGAAAGAGAATTTCAGTTGTAACTATAGTTAAACTGGAAAATACAAGCTAAACGCTATTTTTTTTTTTTGGGGGGGGGGGAGGGGGTACAGTGTTCAGTCAGATTGCTAACAGCAGTTAAAGGTTAATTTTGTTGCTAATATAGAGATAATGATATATAACCGTATGAATTATGTATAAAATTGAATAAGAGATCTCTTTGGAATAATATTTTTTAATCAAAAATTTTATTAAATTTATTAAAAATTTATTAAAGCATGCTCTTTAAAACGTCGACAATTTAACTGTAGGTTTGGTTGGTTGGTTGGTTGTATAGATTTTATTGGCACAAGGTCCCTTTAGGGACATGCTGCGCCAAGAACAAGGTAAAGAGAAAAAAAATAAATGTAAACTTTAAAGGATGTAAAATGTAAAAGTCAATTTAAAAAACTAACATAGGCATATTAAAAAGGTAAAAACGAAATGATGATATATAAAACTGTAGTACAATAACTGGTCAATAAGATAAAAAAAAAAGCTTAAAAAAATAGTAAAATTATACAAACAGTAAAGTAGTGATACATAACAAGAATTAGTAAAATTGTAAAAACAATTATAGTTTTGACAATATTTAAAAACTCAAATTAAAATGGTAAGTGGTAAGATCAATTAGGTATATATTCCTCAAGAACAGTGTTTCTTTCGTCTTCACTTGAGTCATATGACTCTTCCATAGCCTCTTCCACATAATTTTTTAGCCTTTTGGGATCTTTCAAGTAAGAAAGAGATACGTCATGATTTGATTTCCGTTGTTTTTTTGTGACTGTTTGCCATTGGTGAGATCCTCGAATAGTCTTATTTTCAGATGTCTTTTGATTTTGTTTCACGGCTTGAGCGGAATTGGTCTTTTGGTGGTTAGAAGCAGAAAGATTAACTGTTTTTTTATTGGGTGTAACTGTAGATGGGTGTAGCTTTTGACTAGTATTAGGTTTTTGGCAATCTGATGCAGAGAGATTAGGATTTATTTTAGATGTAGATGCATTAGTTCTTGTCTGGGGTTCAGTAGATTTTTTCGGTTTTTGTGGCTGAATAGGTTGATAGACTATTGTAACAGGCTCTGAAGACGGTAACCAACGCTCTAATTTAGGGCTAACAGAACATTTAGTAGGGCAACCGACATCTCGTGTTTCTTTCTTTGGGGTACTACGTGGATTAGGTGAATCTGTCTGGGTGCTTATATGTCTTACAGATTTTGATTGCTGCTTGAGTAAACTAGAATAAGAAAGACCTATAGATGGAGTTCTGGTTTCAACAAGTTTTCGAGCTTCTGGATATGAAAGATTTTGACTGGTTTTTATTGCAAGAATTTCTTTTTCACGGTTCCAAATTGGACAGGAGCGAGAGTATGACGTATGATTACCTTTGCAGTTCGCACAGCGTTCTGGTTTTTCACACGATTTACCATCATGGCCGACTTCTGCACAGCGAGTACAGGTAACATTGCCACGACAGTTAATGTTAGTGTGACCAAAACGCTGGCATTTGAAACATCGTAAAGGGTTAGGGATATAAGGCCGGACTGGACAGCTTAGGTATCCAGCTTTAATTCTAGATGGTAAATTATCGCTATTGAAAGTTAGTATTATGTGCTTTGTCCGAATAACTTGTCCATTCTTTCGGATAGTAATGCGGCGTGCATCTATTATATTTTGTTCTTTTAAATTTGAGAGAAGCTCTTCTTTTGAGGAGTATAAAAGATCTGGTTCAGAAATTACACCGCGACAAGTATTTAGAGTTTGATGAGCTTTAACAGAAACAGCAAAAAGAGCCTATTGTAGTGCAATTGACCAGAAGCTGTGATTGACTGGCTGAAGAAACCTCAACCAATAAATCCCCAGAGTGCAGTTTTTTAAGAGTGTGACCGTCGCCTAAAACAGACTGGAATGTTTTTGCGATAAGAAAAGGTGAGGTTCTCTTGAAAGAACTATCTGAGAGGCTATCGGTGCGTTTAATTACAAAGAAACGTGTAAATGATAAATTCTGCACAATTTGTTGCTCTCCACATGGGAGAGAATTATTTGAATTAGAGATTTTTCCATCCATAGTAGGAGAAAAAATAATTCGGACCCCGGCCGCACCACCCACTACCGAGCCCAACAAGGGGATGCACATTCGTGCACCAGTGCTAACCAGGGTCTATACGGTCACAAAACAATCCTATGTCAGTCTCCACCCTTAACGAGATGACTAGTAATTGCTCGCTCGCTTGATCCCTAAAGCCAGTGACCAAAGTCAGCTGACCAGCCGATTGATGCATACGGGACCAATATGCACCTCCCGTCTACCTGAAGCAGAGGCCAAAGCAGTGTGTTGGTTTCCCTCAACTACCAGGATCCCCCTTTCCAGGGACACGGGTCGCCACGCACGGCCAACACGTGGGTGGTTTACAATTCTCCATGAGTCAATATACAGGATGATATCGGCTCATACAGAATCGCTCTCACCTCCGAAAAGGAAACCACAATGAGAGTGAAACAAAGATTAAAGGAAGACAAGAGGAGTAAGAGGAAATAGAAAAGAGAAAGATCACTCGGGTGCTCCGGGGTTGTGAAGTCCGTGAATACCTAAAGAAGGTATCCCCCTGGGGGGAACTGTAGGTTTGGAGAATCCGCATTAGTGTGGAGTTATGGGTTAAAAACTATTTATTAGATTACTATAATAGTATTAGCCCTTAACTGCTGAGACAAAAATTGTCGCATAACTTACTGTGAGCGGCCTGTCAGACCGCTTAATCTAACGATGAATAAAATGTTAAATTAACTTTTAGAATATTATTTTTGTATTGAACCTTATATACAGGACTATTATAAATAAAATTTAGCTATTCAAAAGTTTCTAGCGATAGTAATAGGACTCCAAATGAAACAAAAATTTCCCGGTATCTATAGTTAAACTAAAAATTGCAAGTTAAACTCTGAAACTTGAAAAACTCAGCGGTATGTGAGATGCTAACAACAGTTAAGGTTTAACAAAAATATTTATTACATATAACTCTAATTATTATAAAGCTTCACGATTAAAATATTACATTATGAATGATTAAAACCATGCAATGTTTCTTATAATCATATTTAAGCGGGACTTTTTAAGCAAAGAGAGACACAGGGTGTTATATTCTGTTGAAACTCCCCCTCACTCCTTTTTCTTTCACTTTCACAAAAAAATCAATATTTTCTATCGCATAGAATGCATACATGGGAATATAAATACTGATTCAAATAATCCGTGCAATGTTTCTAATAATTCTATTTAAATGGTCATTTTTAAGCAAAACGTAGCTTAGAATCTGATATTCTTTTGCCTCCTCCCCCTGCCACCACCACAGCTTTCTTTTTCTTTCAGAGTCACAAAAAAATTGTACATTTTCAATAGCTTAGATTGCAATTTGTCAATTTCTAGAGCTGTAGAGTTTGTATTTTTAGAATTGGGCAATCTACATGCCATTATTCCATCTTATTTTATAGTTTTGTTTGCATGGCGTTATTACCCATATAGGTGGGTATTAACGCCAAATAGCATTGGTCAAGAAAAAACACCATTACATTTTATGAATACATATCTGTTAAATTATTTTATTTTATATAGATAGTCAATGAGTTGCTGTATCAGATCCTATATTTTATTTGAAAAATACAATCTAAAACTAAGCCGTGAAAATTGGTAGAACCTTAACGTGGCGTTATTACCCCAGGGTACCTTATATAAATATGTGTGTATGTTTTATAAGGAATTATATTCGAATTTATACTATAAAATTACTTTTCTTTGTCATCAAAAGAACGTTTGTGTCTTTTAAATTTTGTAGCTAGTTTAGTGTCTCTTTTTTGCCTCCTGCAGTAATCTGCTAACATATTGACATTCGGCTGTCCTTGATAGCATTTTTCTATGCATTTTCTGTCGGGCTGAAATATCTCACCTTATTCTTCACTCATTTCACCAAGTTTTTCAGGAAAATATTCAATATAAGAGTACAGAAAATGTATTTTTAAACTCACGTTACAACTTGTTTATCTAATTTTTTGAAGTTTTTTTTTTAACGATCATTCACTGTAAAAAATTTTGGTCTCGAAACACGGTGGTTATACCGTCAACTTTGTGACACTTCCTTTTACCGTAATTTTACTGGACGGTATATATACCGTAAAATACTTAAAGTACATGTACCGTAATTTAACTGAACATAAATTTAAATATTTTGTGGTATATGTACCGTAAAATATTTAAAGTATATGTACCGTAATTTAACTGGACGGTATATGTACCGTAAAGTATTTAAAGTACATGTACCTTAAAAAAATATCGTTACAGCATATATACCGTAAATTAAATATATGGTATATGTACCGTAAAAAATATTTTTACAGCACAGATACCGTAAATTAAATGTACGACATATGTACCGTAAAAAATATTTATACAACATATATACCGTAAATTAAATGTGCGGTATATGTACCGTAAAAACATTTGTAATCAGTATGTATACCGTAAATGAAATATACGGTATATATACCGTAAAAATACAGGATGATCCAAAAAAACCCTCCCACATTTGACAGGTTAAAAAAAAAAGACTCTAATGAGAAACTTATTTGTTAAAAATATAGAATAGATATGACGAGAGATTAAAATGACTATTTTTCAGAAATGACTTCTGGAAAGTGTCCTCCATTGCGAGCAATATACATTTCAAGACGATGACTGGAATCTATCATCACGAAAGCATCGTCTTGTGGGAGAATTGCTACTTCCACCTGAATTACTCTCTTGAGGTGAGAATGAGTGTAGGTCTTGTCTCAAGATTGTCTCAAGCAGAGGTAGTCGCTTCCACAAGACATAATATGTTAGGGGATGATATATTTCAGATATTGTCTAGAAACTTATATTGCTTAAAATGAATAACACTTACCAATCATCGTTTCTAAAACATAGTCATTTTAAACTCTTGTCATACCCATTGCATATTTTAAAACAAACAAGTTTCTCTTTACAGTCCTTTTTTGTTTTGTATTATCCTGTCAAACATGGGATATTCTTATGTGTTATTCTGTAATCAGAATCGATGAATATACATGGTAAGCACAAGTCTTACTCTTATTACAAAAAACTTATTTTGTCGAGAAATATTAGATATGTGAGGATACATTTAAATATTTTGATAAAAATTATATATATATATATATTATTTTTTATAAATATTAAATTTTCTTTATTTCTTAAGGAATATTTTTTCTTTTTGTTTTTTGTCATTACGTACAATTGTTCAAAAAAAATTATGTTAAAATGTAACTAAAAACAATGAATTTGAATTACACTTACATAGCTGCCAATTACTACACCTTTTCTACATTTATTTTTTATACCACTATTTTAAAATAGTTACTGCTGTCACATTTCTGGTTTAAATATACAGCGAAAATTATTTTTTTTAAATAGAGGTATAAAGATGCTGTAAAAGTAGTATGTACTTAGAGAATTTTTAAAAAAAATCACAAAACAGTGTTTACATTTGTGACCGCTATGATAATGTGAGATGATCCCTGATAAAATAAAATGCTAATATTAAATTTCTTTCTTACATTTCTATAAATTATTAAAACTGAAAAAAATTAATAGATCCTATATTATTTTTATTAAATAGTAAGAATTTAATAAATTTTATTAAATATTAACAAATAATTCAAGAGTACTGACTGCCGAAAAATTATTTCACACATCTTTTGTTGTTCCACAGACATAATTATAAAAACTAAATCATCAGAAGGGCGTGAAGAGAATACAAATCACATACACTTTCAAAAAATAAAGTAAAATTAATAAAAGTGGTCAAAATTATAATCATACATTAATATTCTTGTTACTTACTCGGAAATTAGGATTTTTATTTTTATTTTCTCAACATACAAATCTAAAATTTCTTACATTCATTTAAAAGTTTAAAAATGTCAAATCACCACTTTTTAATTTTTTTTAAAATGAAAATGCGCTATTATATTATTCTTGCAAGAATTGATATGTAATTTATAGCTTATAATCTTAATAACAAACTTTAATTCTCCCTACAGATCAAGAAAAATAAAAACTAGTTGTCGTGGGCAAAATTGCCTATAACGCGAAAAAAAGTTAATAAAAAATGAAAAATGTATTTTCCTTCCAAATATTTAAATAGTCAAGACTAAATTTATACATTCATGCTTAAAAATAAGTTTAAAATTGTATAAAAACTTTGCATTGTTAAGGAGAGCGTTTGAGAATCATATTATAATTACAAATATAAATGTTTTAGAACATTTACAAAATAAATTAATATCATTATGATTCAGACATATTTAAAACAAGCAATTAAAATATAAAAAGATATTTATTACAACGATTAAATTACATGAATACACTATATCATGATGCATAGTTATAATATTTATGTATACAATTTATTTTCTTCTACACAGTGTGTCATTTACATTTATATACAAATTCCAATAATTTTGCCCACTTTTCTGCATTTTGATTATCCGCCAATTGATTATTTGTAGTTTGTACCACACACAGGGTTGACCATCATCAAGTACCTTAAAGAAAAAGATTAATTCAACATGGGTATAAGTTATAACAACATGGGTAATTAAAATAAATTATCGAAAAAATACAAAAGTAATTTGTAGAAATGGTTTCACAAAATCATTTTAAAAGGTTATTTCAATATTCACAAGAAGGAACAAGAATGCTAATATTAATCCTATGGGAGAGTTATTTTCAATTTTTCGCTTTGATTTTAATATATATATATATATATATATATATATATATATATATATATATATATATTTACATACACTGGTGTCCAAAATTTAAGCATAATTGGAAATTAAGTAATTATTTTTAAGTAATGAAAGAAATATGAATCGGAATGTGCTGAAACTCCAGGTGTGTAAACAAAATAGTACGCGTCACATATTTTCGCGAAGAGTTTTCCCCGAAATCGAACAGGGGACCGTCAACAAATTGAAAAAGAACGAAGATCTTTTGGATAACCCTGTCAAAACTAATGTAGCAAAAGCGTTCAAACTGCACATTATGATTAATTGGCTTATTGTAATGTACTGTGTTAATTTTTACAAGGATAGCATGTATACTCGTAGAGAAATTAAGGTTTTTATAAAAACAGTCCTAAGTTTTTTGCTTATAATTTGTAGAGTTCTTAATATAAAATAATGTTCTTTTTTGAAAAAATGACAAACATCATTGTACACAATACCCTGTCATCAGAATTAAAAAATATTTAAAATTGTATGACAAATGAGCAGGTTTACTAAATAATTTTTTACTGCGCATGCGTGAACGCTATTAAAATTTCATTTGCATATTATGTTAGTTAAATGTATAGAGCAACTTTTGTGAAAGTCTCAAAAACATAGCTTAAAAATTCTGAAAATTATCGTTGATAGAATGAGATCTAAATCCTTTATTCCCTAAATGAAGCAAAAAGATGAGGGGCTGTATCCATATTCCATTGTTTAGTGCCTACACAATATTGCACGTACAACTATATTTAGGTAAAACTCCTGATTTTTTTGCTTCCTTTAGGAATAACGGATTTTGAGTTGATTCTATAGACGATCATTTTCAGAATTTTCAAGCTATGTTTTTGAAACTTTTACAGAAGTTGCTCTATACATTTAGCTAACACAATATGCAAATGACATTTTGATATCTTGGAAGCATGCGCAATGAAAAATTATTTACTTAACATACTCATTTTTCATACAATTTTTATTATTTTTAAATTCTGATGACAGGGTATTGTGTACAATGATGTTTGTCATATTTTCAGAAAAGAACATTATTTTATAATAAGAACTCTGCAAATTATAAGTAAAAAACTCTGCAAATTATAAGCAAAAATTTAGGACTGTGTTTATAAAAACCTTAATTTCTCTACGAGTATACATACTATCCTTGTAAAAATTAACACAGTACATTACAATAAGCCAATTAATCATATGTGCAGTTTGAACGCTTTTGCTACATTAGTTTTGACAAGGTTATCCAAAAGATCTTCGTTCTTTTTCAATTTGTTGACGGTCCCCTGTTCGATTTTGGGGAAAATTCTTCACGAAAATATGTGACGCGTACTATTTTGTTTACACACCTGGAGTTTCAGCACATTCCGATTCATATTTCTTTCATTACTTAAAAATAATTACTTAATTACCAATTATGCTTAAATTTTGGACACCAGTGTACAACAGATGAAGATGATCTACTGGGCTACTTTTCATTTTCCTATTTTAGTTATAGATTTTTTTATATATATTTGGGTAGTTTCAATTTCCAAACCAGTTCTGTAAGTGAAGGAAAACTAAAAAAAAAAGTCTAGAACTAAAATCTAAAAATTAAAAAACTACCGCAAGTACATCGCCCTCAGTTATCCTACACAGAAATTACTAAACAATACTTATATCTGTTACAGGCCAAACCCGATTTTAGGCCAAACTAGATTGGCCTAGGCCAAACTAGTTTATCCTAACGCCCATCGGATAGACTAGTTTTTCCTAGGCCAAACCGGTCTATCCTAACGCCCATCGGATAAACTAGTTTTTCCTAGGCCAAACCGGTCTATCCTAAGGCCCATCGGATAAACTAGTTTTTCCTAGGCCAAACTGGTCTATCCTAAGGCCCACAGGACAATCTAGTTTTTCCTAGGCCAAACTAGTTTGGCCTAACTCTTATAGGACAAACTAGTTTAGCCTGTTGTTTATTGGTCTGAACTAGTTTCTCCTAGGCCGATCTAGTTTATCCTAGGCCAATTCAATTTGGCGTGATTTTATTGAATTCAATGGCGCCACAGCGCCAACATTCTAGTTTGTCCTAGGCTGATCTAGTTTATCCTAGGCCAATTTAATTTTACGTGTTTTTAGCTCGCATGCGTCAAAGCCTGAGAAATAATGGGCTCGCAGGTTCTGTATGTATGAATGTACGTATGTATGTACGAATGTACGTACGTATGTACGTGCGTATGTACGTAACACGATGACTCGTGATAGAAATATCCGATTTGCTTCAAATTTTGGATGTAGGCTCATTCTGTTAAGATACCTTTGTGATTAGTTTTGGGAATTCATTGGATAAAAAAAAGGGGGGGCGAATGGGAGGCTAACTCCCCACCGTTAATTTAGAGAAATGGATTTTCATGCAGAATTATGAATTTTCAGTTAAAATTTTAGATATATGATCATTCTGACTAGGCGCCTCCATGATTAGTAGTGGATGTTTATTGTTTAAGTGTAAAAAAAGGGCAATGTAGGTTACCCCCCCCCCTATAATTTAGATAAATGATTTTTGACGCAGAATTTACGGATATGCTGCACATATGTATATAGGTTCTTTCTGATAAGGCGATTCCCTGAATAGTTTTGGGGGTTTAATGGTTAAGTATGAAGGGAAAAATGAACGATTACCCTCTTACATAGAAAAAACTAGTTTATCCTATGGGCATTTAGATAATTAAGTTTGGTGTAGAAAAAACTAATTTATCCAATTGGCATAAGGATAAAATAGTTTGGCCGAGGCTAATCTAATTTAGCTCGAAAACGGCTTTGGCCAGTAAAAAAACATATCTTTCACTAGAAAAAGTATAAATGTGTGTCAAGAGTCATTGCTTATAACACCAATGCAGAAATTTAACATGTTCACCCTAGAGACATGATGCATTAGGCATGGTGTTTGTGTATTCAAGCAAATTATTATTATTGACTTTAATGTTATTTACTTTTGTACAGGCAGAGCTCTGTCTGTACAAAAATCAGTGAAAAAAGACTCAGTTCGGCTCGATCGGACCCTACTCAATTTCTGCAAAAAAATTCAGGTTTTACTTCTCATGCAATTAAGATTCCTTTAAAAAATACTGCTTATATATTTATTGAATAAATTTACAATGTATTTTTAAATTATGTTGTGTTCACAGAATGGAAAATACACAATGTATTAATGATTATCTAGATTCTTAGAGTCTCATTATTCAAATACGGATTCATTAAATAATCAATGTAGTTTAAAACAAAAAAAAAATATATGAGAGTTATAAATATCATAACTTTTGAATCCGTTCAGTAAAAAGTAGATTTGTGAATATATTTCTCTGTCATTCCTTAAGGCTTTTCTCAAATGCTAAAGAACTACATCCTAACACATTTATGAACTACTTCCTTTTCGAAAATGCATAAGGTTAACAGATTCAGATAATATACAATCGAATGGCATAAACCATTTTTTCATAAAAGCGATGTATCTTTGAGAAAATAATAAAGCTACGTTTTGAATTGAATTTCTGGTTACGACTTCACGAAAAAAAAATTGACGCCGTGAGAAGAATAGCTTATATGTCGACAGGTAATTAATTTCTCAAAAATGGAAAACGCTGCTCGATTGCAAATTTTGTTCAGATTAATTCTGGCTCGAATATGCAATAATAATAATAATAATATTAATAATAAATGCAAGTCAGATCTCAGTTGGCACGAGTGTGCAGAAAAAAAGCAAACACCATGTCCAATGCATCATGTCTCTAAGGCGAACATGTTAAATTTCTATATTGGTGTTATAAGCAATGACTCTTGACACACATTTATACTTTTTCTAGTGAAAGATATGTTTTTTACTGGCCAGACCCGTTTTCGAGCTAAATTAGATTAGCCTCGGCTAAACTATTTTATCCTTATGCCAATTGGATAAACTGTTTTTTCTACACCAAACTTGTTTATCTAAATGCCCATAAGATAAACTAGTTTTTGCTATGTAAGAGATGTAATTTTTCCCTTCATACTTAACCATTAATCCCCAAAACTATTTAGGGAATCGCCTTATCAGAAAGAACCTATATACAAATGTGAAGCAAATCCGTAAATTCTGCGTCAAAAACCATTTATCTAAATTATGTGGAGGGGTTAACCTACATTGCCCTTTTTTTTACACTTAAACAATAAACATCCACAACTAATCATGGAGGCGCCTTGTCAAAATGATCCTATATCTAAAATTTTAAATGAAAACTGATAATTCTGCATCAAAAATCCATGTCTCTAAATTAACGGTGGGGGACTAGCCTCCCGTTCGCTGCCCTTTATTCTTATCCAATGAATTCCGAAAATTAATCAGAAAAGTACCTTATCAATGAACGTGCATCCAAAATTTGAAGCAAATCGGATATTTCTATCACGAGTTATCACGTTACGTACATACGCACGTACATACGTACGTACATTCGTACATACATACGTACATTCATACATACAGAACCTGCGAACTCATTATTTCTCAGGCTTTGACGCCTGCGAGCTAAAAACACGTAAAATTAAATTGGCCTAGGATAAACTAGATCAGCCTAGGACAAACTAGAATGTTGGCGCTGTGGCGGTCATTGAATTCAATAAAATCACGCCAAATTGAATTGGCCTAGGATAAACTAGATCGACCTAGGAGAAACTAGTTCAGACCAATAAACAGCAGGCTAAACTAGTTTGTCCTATAAGAGTTAGGCCAAACTAGTTTGGCCTAGGAAAAACTAGATTGTCCTATGGGCCTTAGGATAGACTAGTTTGGCCTAGGAAAAACTAGTTTATCCGATGGGCCTTAGGATAGACCGGTTTGGCCTAGGAAAAACTAGTTTATCCGATGGGCGTTAGGATAGACCGGTTTGGCCTAGGAAAAACTAGTCTAACCGATGGGCGTTAGGATAAACTAGTTTGGCCTAGGCCAATCTAGTTTGGCCTAAAATCGGGTTTGGCCTGTAACATATCCATGTTAAATATTATAAAATAACGCTCCCATAGAATTTACATTAGGGTGTTCGTTTCTTCCCATGACTAGTATGGTCAGTTCCACCAGTCCCGTGGCTAAATGCCAATATTTAATGTTAAATTCACTAGAAAATTTCTTAGAAATTTCTAACTTGTATTTTAGTATTTTTATTTTTACTTTTTTTTTTTTGGATGTGAAATTTTAAATTGATATATATTGTTGTGTGTTTGTACTTTTTCAACTTTTGTAACCATTTCTTAAGGCTAAAATAGTTTTATTTTCATAACTGCTTTCAAAGTAGAGGCATCTGCACATAAAAAAGTACTTCCGGCAGTGCCGGTAGGAAGAGGTAGTTTTCATATACCTTATTTATTTATTTATTTATTTTAAATTAAGTTGTGTTATTCAAACATACGAAGCTCAAATTAGTGGAGTCCGATTATATAAGATTGAATACTCGTTTTTGTCAATACTGAATATTAATGGGAATTTTTATAAACTAGTCATCTTTTATTGAAGCTGGTTTTATTTTAAGCGATATATAGGGTCTCCAAATTCCACGATATCATGAAGTATATTCCATTTTAAAACAACATAATGGATAAAACAAACCAATGAGTTTGATCGAAATCTTAATTCATGTGGAAATGCACACTCACATCGAAATCGATTAAGAGCCCACAATAGTCACAGAAAAAGTACGCAAAAAGACCCGGATGACCATGTAAAGTCTATGGGAGCGTTCTTTTCTAATATCTCGTTCAAATTTTAATATTTTGACATGATTTTTTTTGCATAAAATAGTTCAGGACGATCCACAACCGGGCTAGTTTTTACTTTTTCGATTTTGGTTATATATTTTTTATATTATGATAGTTTCAGTTTAAAAACCGGTTTAAACCGGTTTTGAAAATTAAAGTAATTTTTTTAAAAAAATCTAAAACCAAAATCGAAAAAGTAAAAACTAGCCCGGTTGTGGATCGTCCTGAACTATTTTATGCAAAAAAATCATGTCAAAATATTAAAATTTGAACGAGATATTAGAAAAGAACGCTCCCATAGACTTTACATGGTCATCCGGGTCTTTTTGTGTACTTTCCCTGTGACTATTGTGGGCTCTTAATATATACCAGGGTTGGCGCTGGCAAATTGATTTAAAAAAATGTCATCCACATTAAAAATCCAAACTGCTATATCTCAGGTGCTTTTTAAGGTAAAGACAAAGCAAAAAGTATTCCGTAATTCATTATTAATATCAAACACTTTAGAATCTTTCCTCAATTTCTAAATTTTTCTTTGTACATCATTATACATTTAAAAGATTTTTGATAAACTTAAATGGATACCATTTTGAAACAAGATGGCATCTGATGCTGCCCAACGTACTCGGTCGTATGTACTATATGTTAATACTCGCACAACACATCTTAAGAAAGGGGGAGATAATTAAATTAATTTCACACATTAACACCATAATGACCACAAACTCTAATCATTTCGCTAGCTCATTTTATTTACATGTTCCATCATCGCTGTCCAGAGCGCATATGTACAGGTACATACAGAATTAAAACAGATTCACTACAGGCGCCATCTACAGGCTCTTTCCACATAACACTCAAGATATAACATATTAGGATGTAACATACTGGGTGTAACATACTGGGGCCCCATGACCACGTCATCATCATAAATAAAATAAATATATAACAAATTGACACATTAATACAATACACAATGTAAACATAAAAATATATAACAATAATATTACACAATAAATTCACATTTATATCTAGAAATTTAAATAATTTCACAAAGAAAAGTTAATTTTCATTTATTGGCAGTTTGACTAATTTGTGGATTGGTCTTTTAAGTTCACCTATGGCAGTTTTTAAATTCACTGATCTTACTCTGCTGTCAGAACTTTTGAAAATGTCAATTATTCTTGCCATTTTCCATTTCAACGGTGGCAAATTATCATCTTTGATGAGCACTAAGTCGTTAACACATAAATCTTCTGTCGGAAATTTCCACTTGTTGCGCACTTGCAACTGTGTAAGATAGTCCTTAGACCATGCTTTCCAGAATGACTGGGAAATATTCGTAATCAATTTCCATCGATCTCGAATTGAAATTTTCATATTTGTAATGTCTGGTTCGGGAACACTCTTTAAATCTGACCCAATGAGAAAGTGACCTGGAGTGAGGACTGAAAGATCATTTGGGTCCTCCGAAATAGCGACTAATGGGCGAGAATTCAGAACTGCTTCAATTTCCGCCAAAACTGTTGCAAATTCCTCTTGAGGCAAGATCTGCGACCCAATAATTCGTATCATATGGTACTTCATTGATGACCTCCAAAATGGGGAGCAGATGGAACATTCGTAGTCCATTTTATACTCTCATTGTGCAAGTAGTTGCCGATTGCTTCTGATGCAGCGACTTTCAAATAATTCTTTGCTCCTATATAATTAGCACCACAGTCACTGAAGATCTCTATTGGCTTACCTCGACGTGCAATGAATCTTTTCAACGCAGCTATACAGGCGCTGGCACTCAGATCACTAACAAGTTCCAAATGAACTGCTTTGGTAGAGAAACATACGAAGATACAGACGTACATTTTGACTGGCTTTACTCCCCTACCACGTCGAAGACTTATTAGAAAAGGTCCACAAAAGTCGGTGCCACAACAAATGAACGCTCTTCCTTGGCTCACTCTTGATGTTGGTAAATCAGCCATGATTTGTTTCGAGAATTCGCTGCGAAATCGTGCACAGATAACACAATTTTTTATTGCTTTACGGATAAGAGACTTCGCACCCACAATCCAATAGGTTTGCTTCACGGCAGAATTTATTAGCTGTACTCCTCCATGAAAGTATTTTAAATGATAAAATTTAATTAACAAGGTCGTAACTGGGTGATTTTTAGGCAAAACTAAAGGATATTTTGCAGTCTCTGGTATGTTGGCATTTCTTAGCCGTCCACCAACTCTTAAAAACCCACGATTTTCCAAAAAAGGATTTAAGGAATTTAAATTGCTGGTTTTTAGAATTTTTCCCTTCTCCAGGTTGGCTATTTCGTTTGCAAAATTCGCTCTCTGGACTAACTTAATTATAAAATCATGCGACCTTTTCAATTCCTCTGTTTGCAAAAACGGAGCTGCAATTTTATTTCTCTTTGCATTATCGATGAATCGCAAGCACCACGCAAGCACTCTTTGCAATTTAGTCCACGATGAAAATTTACTCCACAATTGTTCAACTAACTCTAATTTACCGACCAAATTTTCAGCAAGCTTGACCTTCTGTTCTTTCAATACATCTACACTATTGATTTCCGTAGACGTACTCAATATCTGTTCGGGCCAGCTCTCATTATTACTTCGAAGCCAAGCTGGACCTTGCACCATTTCTCGTTGTTAACTAAACTTTCAGCAGCAATTCCTCTTGTTAGTATATCGGCCGGGTTGTCTTCTGTAAAACAGTAGTACCAATCACTAGGGTTGGTTTTCTGTTGGATTTCTAGAACCCTATTACCTACAAACTGTTTCCACCTTTTCGCACATCCTTTAACCCAATATAATGCAATGGTGGAGTCACTCCAATATACTACTCTTTGAATTCTATCCTTAAAAATATTCTTCACATAATTTCCAACTCTAGCACCTATTACAAGACCCATCAACTATAAACGCGGCAAAGTTAATTTCTTTAACGGTGCTACTCTATTTTTTGACAAAATAAATGACACTTTATAATTTCCACTATTATCACAATATCTAAAATAAAGAACTGCTCCATACGCACTTAATGAAGCATCACAAAAAACATGTGCCTCTACTTGTTCATCTTTACAATCAACTAAACAAAATCTGGGAATAGTTATATAATATATTTTCTCAATTTCGTTGCACCACTTAAGCCATTTTTCCCGCAAATCATCGGGCAACTCTTCATCCCAATCACAACCTGTTTCCCAAATTTCCTGTAACAATAATTTAATACGAACAACAAATGGCGAAATCAGGCCTAGGGGATCAAAAATACGTGCTGCTGTTTTCAAAACACACCTTTTACTGTTTTGCAACGTTTCCCAAGATTCTATTAAACCCCTAACTTCCAATGATAATTCATCTTTCTCTGGACACCAATTTAAACCTAAAATCTTCAACTGCTGAACACTTTCTTTCTCTATATCCTTAAAGCCATTTTCTATCCAGAGTTTTTCCAACTCTCTACTATTAGACCTTAGTTTTCTCAAATTAAATCCTCCACTCTTTAAAATATTTACAGCGTCCGAAGATAATTCGAACGACTCACTCACAGTACTTCCTCCAAAAAATAAATCATCTACATATAGAGCTGAATTTAACATTTCAAATGACTTAGGATTGCTATTTTCAAAATTTTTAATGTGATGTTTTATAGTAGCACTCAAAATAAAAGAAGACACTTTACAGCCAAATGGTAATCTTTTCATTCTCATGATTTCGTAATCTTTATTAGGATCATCCGAATACCAAAGAAATTTTAAAAATTTCCTATCTCTCTCTGAAATTCCTATCATTAAAAAAGCTTTCTCTATGTCAGCATTAAACGCTTTTTTATGTTTCCGAAAATTTAGGATAACATCAAGAATATTATGATTTAAATTAGGACCAGTTTCTAGACAATCATTCAAAGACAAATTATTTTTAGATTTTGAACTACAGTTAAATACTATCCGAACCTTAGTTGTTTCTTTATCTTCTCTAACAACTGCTCTATGAGGCATAAAATATTCTAGCTGATCCCTCTGACATTTCTCAATAATCCCGTTTTTCAATTGATCGTTTATTATTTCTGGATATTCATTAACAATCCAATTGTTTTTAGAAAAACCCTTATTTAACTCATCAAATCTTTTTTTTTTGCCAAAAAATAATTACTTTCTAATTCATCACAACTAATTTTCCATAATAAATCAGTTTCGTACCTCCCATTCACAAATTTTAGATTTCTTTCAAATTGCTCTATCAATTCTTTATCCGCTGAATTTAATTCTTCATTTTCTTTAATACCTAAAGTCTCGAGTTCCCATAAATTTTTCATTGTTTCATTTAAATCTGAATCCCGTATTAACCCACAATGTATATTACCATCATTTATCTGTTCGATACTTCCACTAGCCACGTAGCCAAAACAAGTATTCTGTAATAGAAGTCGCGGATTTTTTAAATATATTTGCCCTGGTCTCAACAACTCATAAAATATTTCGGCCCCTAATAATACGTCCACTTTTCCAGGGATATTAAATGTATGATCAGCTAAAGCGACTGACTCAGAAACATCCACCTGTATTTGAAATACTTTATGTGGAATAAGATCTGTTATTTTGTTCACTACCAGCATATTTATATCTCTTTGAAAACTCTTATCTCGGTTAGAAATCGTAGTATTTACACACCCATTAACACTTAAAGATGAATCATTTAAACACGATATTACCGTATTCGTTTTATCTGGTTTCAATTGCAAACGATTCACACAGTCTCTGCTTATTAAGCAAGTTTGACTCCCGACATCTAACAGGCATCTCGCTTCATACCACTGAGAATTTTTATCTTTAATCAAAATCAAAGCTGTACTCAATAAAACATTTTTTGTTTTATTTTTTGCCAAACTACTAGCGACCACAGACCTATCTGACTGACTAGGAGGGATGGAAGGAGAAAGCGCATCGCTACTTTCCCCTCTCTGATCTACATTATTGGAAACAGATATGAAGCTGGGCGATTTTTCTTTACTCGACTGAATATTTATATTTTCTTTTGGATAGTGGATTAACTTATTATGCGGTTTTTTACAAAAACAATTTTTGCTCTTACAAACTTTTACACTACAATTGGGATGCAAACATTTAAAGCATAGTCTATTTATTTTAACAACATCTACTCTTTCCGGAATTGTAAGACTTTTAAATTTCGGACAAAAATACAGTTCATGATTTTCATTTTTGCATAAAACGCAAGTTTTTATTTCAGAAAAGAACACATTCGAAACTTTCTTTTGAAACGTTGGATTTGGCGATTTATTTCCAAAAAATCTTTTATTTTCATTTCCGTTTTGTTTTTAAACACATTATTGTCAGTTTTTATTTTATTTTTCGTAGAAAGAAAAATATCACATTCACGACCTAATTGTTGCGGTTTAAAATATGATTCTCCCTGTTTTGCTCCAATGTGAGACATTAAATCACTATCTAATGAACCAAAAATCTTATCCGAAACAATTAGCTCACACAAAGATTTAAAATCATTCACTTCACGTAACTGACAGTAATATTCGAATGCTGCACTTAATCTTGACGCATATTGGACATAACTTTCTGAAGGTAATTTTTGCGCCTTACGGAAATTATTCAAACACTCCTGCGGAGTTGGTTGAAACTCCTTTAACACTACATTTTTTAATTTATCATAATTACACAAATCTTCCTCTGACAAATAAATCATTATATTATTTGCTTTTTCACCTAACATATTCAAAAGTATTTCAGCTTTAAATTCCTCAGGTACATTTTTTGTTCTGAATGCTTTTTCTAAGGACTGAAAGAAAAGGCTAAATGATTCTACCCTAGATGGCACAGGTATCGTTAAAGTTTTAATGCTCTTAATAAAACTTTCTACATTATTTATTGACTCCATTTCACTTTTTACCGATGAAAATGAATTATTTTGAAGCGATTCCTTCCGAATATTAGCGATTTCTAACTCCTTTTCTAGCTGTGCTAATTTTATTTTTTCAAACTCAGAGTATTGTGAAGATTCTTTACGAACATTAGCTAGCTCTATTTCTTTTTCTAACTGAGCAAGCTTTATTTTTTCTAATTCTAATTTTGATTTTTCCGATTCTTTTTTAATTTTAATTTCTTCAACCACATATTCAACAACACTTTTAACTAAATCCAAGTTATTTAAAAAAGAGTCACTTTTTTCAATTAACTCTTTTAATTCAATAACTTTAGCTCCTTCAGGAATTATTAACCCTAACTCTTCAGCGACGAGTTTTAACTCGTCTTTTTTCAACTTATCTATCACTGACATGATTAAATATATGAATATATTTACACTAATAACACAAGAAATCACAAAATTATTGAAACAACACTGCAAATCTACCAGAAATAACTAAAATAATTTTCTTAAAATAGTTCCTACAACTGACACAAAATCAATAGTTACGAATAAAATACAAAATCACTAGTTACGAATAAAATACAAAATCACTAGTTACGAATAAAATATACAACTCAATACACAACACTAATTAATTAACATAAGAAAACCACAATTTATACAACTATACTAAATCTCCGAAAAACCAAACTACATATTACTCACCCCTTTTCTTCGCAACAAAGAAAGCGCGCAAATATTTTGCGCCGTTCTATACTCAAACAAATCAAAACGTGTGACTCTACCCACAACTCATGACACCATGTTAATACTCGCACAACACATCTTAAGAAAGGGGGAGATAATTAAATTAATTTCACACATTAACACCATAATGACCACAAATTTCGCTATCCACACCCACCATTTCGCTAGCGCATTTTATTTACATGTTCCATCATCGCTGTCCAGAGCGCATATGTACAGGTACATACAGAATTAAAACAGATTCACTACAGGCGCAATCTACAGGCTCTTTCCACATAACACTCAAGATATAACATATTAGGATGTAACATACTGGGCGTAACACTATATACATACCAAGTTTCATTCAAATCGGTTCATAAATACAATTGTTACAGCGTGACAAAAATAATATATTATATATATATATATGTAAAAATTTGAACGGAGGGTGGTTTTGGGGTCTGGGGGTCATGATCGATGAAAATATACCAAAATTTTCCGGAAGTGCTTTTCTCCGGACGGCTGCAATAGATAGCTTTTTACTTTTTCTAATGAAAGCTACTGTTACGCCCAGTATGTTACATCCTAATATGTTATATCTTGAGTGTTATGTGGAAAGAGCCTGTAGATGGCGCCTGTAGTGAATCTGTTTTAATTCTGTATGTACCTGTACATATGCGCTCTGGACAGCGATGATGAAAGTCGTGTAAATAAAATGCGCTAGCGAAATAATTAGAGTTTGTGGTCATTATGGTGTTAATGTGTGGAATTAATTTAATTATCTCCCCCTTTCTTATGATGTGTTGTGCGAGTAATAACATGGTGTCACGAGTGCTGGTAAGAGCCACACGTTTTGATTTGTTTGTCTATAGAACGGCGCAGAATATTTGCGCGCTTTCTTTGTTGCGAAGAAAAGGGGTGAGTAATATGTAGTTTGGTTTTTCGGAGATTTAGTTTAGTTGTATAAATTGTGGTTTTGTGGTTTTCTTATGTTAATTAATTAGTGTTGTGTATTGAGTTGTATATTTTATTCGTAGCTAGTGATTTTGTATTTTATTCGTAACTATTGATTTTGTGTCAGTTGTAGGAACTATTTTAAGAAAATTATTTTAGTTATTTCTGGTAGATTTGCAGTGTTGTTTCAATAATTTTGTGATTTCTTGTGTTATTAGTGTAAATATATTCATATATTTAATCATGTCAGTGATAGATAAGTTGAAAAAAGACGAGTTAAAACTCGTCGCTGAAGAGTTAGGGTTAATAATTCCTGAAGGAGCTAAAGTTATTGAATTAAAAGAGTTAATTGAAAAAAGTGACTCTTTTTTAAATAACTTGGATTTAGTTAAAAGTGTTGTTGAATATGTGGTTGAAGAAATTAAAATTAAAAAAGAATCGGAAAAATCAAAATTAGAATTAGAAAAAATAAAGCTTGCTCAGTTAGAAAAAGAAATAGAGCTAGCTAATGTTCGTAAAGAATCTTCACAATACTCTGAGTTTGAAAAAATAAAATTAGCACAGCTAGAAAAGGAGTTAGAAATCGCTAATATTCGGAAGGAATCGCTTCAAAATAATTCATTTTCATCGGTAAAAAGTGAAATGGAGTCAATAAATAATGTAGAAAGTTTTATTAAGAGCATTAAAACTTTAACGATACCTGTGCCATCTAGGGTAGAATCATTTAGCCTTTTCTTTCAGTCCTTAGAAAAAGCATTCAGAACAAAAAATGTACCTGAGGAATTTAAAGCTGAAATACTTTTGAATATGTTAGGTGAAAAAGCAAATAATATAATGATTTATTTGTCAGAGGAAGATTTGTGTAATTATGATAAATTAAAAAATGTAGTGTTAAAGGAGTTTCAACCAACTCCGCAGGAGTGTTTGAATAATTTCCGTAAGGTGCAAAAATTACCTTCAGAAAGTTATGTCCAATATGCGTCAAGATTAAGTGCAGCATTCGAATATTACTGTCAGTTACGTGAAGTGAATGATTTTAAATCTTTGTGTGAGCTAATTGTTTCGGATAAGATTTTTGGTTCATTAGATAGTGATTTAATGTCTCACATTGGAGCAAAACAGGGAGAATCATATTTTAAACAGCAACAATTAGGTCGTGAATGTGATATTTTTCTTTCTACGAAAAATAAAATAAAAACTGACAATAATGTGTTTAGGAAACAAAACGGAAATGAAAATAAAAGATTTTTTGGAAATAAATCGCCAAATCCAACGTTTCAAAAGAAAGTTTCGAATGTGTTCTTTTCTGAAATAAAAACTTGCGTTTTATGCAAAAATGAAAATCATGAACTGTATTTTTGTCCGAAATTTAAAAGTCTTACGATTCCGGAAAGAGTAGATGTTGTTAAAATAAATAGACTATGCTTTAAATGTTTGCATCCCAATTGTAGTGTAAAAGTTTGTAAGAGCAAAAATTGTTTTTGTAAAAAACCGCATAATAAGTTAATCCACTATCCAAAAGAAAATATAAATATTCAGTCGAGTAAAGAAAAATCGCCCAGCTTCACATCTGTTTCCAATAATGTAGATCAGAGAGGGGAAAGTAACGATGCGCTTTCTCCTTCCATCCCTCTTAGTCAGTCAGATAGGTCTGTGGTCGCTAGTAGTTTGGCAAAAAATAAAACAAAAAATGTTTTATTGAGTACAGCTTTGATTTTGATTAAAGATAAAAATTCTCAGTGGTATGAAGCGAGATGCCTGTTAGATGTCGGGAGTCAAACTTGCTTAATAAGCAGAGACTGTGTGAATCGTTTGCAATTGAAACCAGATAAAACGAATACGGTAATATCGTGTTTAAATGATTCATCTTTAAGTGTTAATGGGTGTGTAAATACTACGATTTCTAACCGAGATAAGAGTTTTCAAAGAGATATAAATATGCTGGTAGTGAACAAAATAACAGATCTTATTCCACATAAAGTATTTCAAGTACAGGTGGATGTTTCTGAGTCAGTCGCTTTAGCTGATCATACATTTAATATCCCTGGAAAAGTGGACGTATTATTAGGGGCCGAAATATTTTATGAGTTGTTGAGACCAGGGCAAATATATTTAAAAAATCCGCAACTTCTATTACAGAATACTTGTTTTGGCTACGTGGCTAGTGGAAGTATCGAACAGATAAATGATGGTAATATACATTGTGGGTTAATAAGGGATTCAGATTTAAATGAAACAATGAAAAATTTATGGGAACTCGAGACTTTAGGTATTAAAGAAAATGAAGAATTAAATTCAGCGGATAAAGAATTGATAGATCAATTTGAAAGAAATCTAAAATTTGTGAATGGGAGGTGCGAAACTGATTTATTATGGAAAATTAGTTGTGATGAATTAGAAAGTAATTATTTTTTGGCAAAAAAAAGATTTGATGAGTTAAATAAGGGTTTTTCTAAAAACAATTGGATTGTTAATGAATATCGAGAAATAATAAGCGATCAATTGAAAAACGGGATTATTGAGAAATGTCAGAGGGATCAGCTAGAATATTTTATGCCTCATAGAGCAGTTGTTAGAGAAGATAAAGAAACAACTAAGGTTCGGATAGTATTTAACTGTAGTTCAAAATCTAAAAATAATTTGTCTTTGAATGATTGTCTAGAAACTGGTCCTAATTTAAATCCTAATATTCTTGATGTTATTCTAAATTTTCGGAAACATAAAATAGCGTTTAATGCTGACATAGAGAAAGCTTTTTTAATGATAGGAATTTCAGAGAGAGATAGGAAATTTTTAAAATTTCTTTGGTATTCGGATGATCCTAATAAAGATTACGAATTCATGAGAATGAAAAGATTACCATTTGGCTGTAAAGTGTCTCCTTTTATTTTGAGTGCTACTATAAAACATCACATTAAAAATTTTGAAAATAGCAATCCTAAGTCATTTGAAATGTTAAATTCAGCTCTATATGTAGATGATTTATTTTTTGGAGGAAGTACTGTGAGTGAGTCGTTCGAATTATCTTCGGACGCTGTAAATATTTTAAAGAGTGGAGGATTTAATTTGAGAAAACTGAGGTCTAATAGTAGAGAGTTGGAAAAACTCTGGATAGAAAATGGCTTTAAGGATATAGAGAAAGAAAGTGTTCAGCAGTTGAAGATTTTAGGTTTAAATTGGTGTCCAGAGAAAGATGAATTATCATTGGAAGTTAAGGGTTTAATAGAATCTTGGGAAACGTTGCAAAACAGTAAAAGGTGTGTTTTGAAAACAGCAGAACGTATTTTTGATCCCATAGGCCTGATTTCGCCATTTGTTGTTCGTATTAAGTTATTGTTACAGGAAATTTGGGAAACAGGTTGTGATTGGGATGAAGAGTTGCCCGATGATTTGCGGGAAAAATGGATTAAGTGGTGCAACGAAATTGAGAAAATATATTATATAACTATTCCCAGATTTTGTTTAGTTGATTGTAAAGATGAACAAGTGGAGGCACATGTTTTTTGTGATGCTTCATTAAGTGCGTATGGAGCAGTTCTTTATTTTAGATATTGTGATAATAGTGGAAATTATAAAGTGTCATTTATTTTGTCAAAAAATAGAGTAGCACCGTTAAAGAAATTAACTTTGCCGCGTTTGGAGTTGATGGGTCTTGCAATAGGTGCTAGAGTTGGAAATTATGTGAAGAATATTTTTAAGGATAGAATTCAAAGAGTAGTATATTGGAGTGACTCCACCATTGCATTATATTGGGTTAAAGGATGTGCGAAAAGGTGGAAACAGTTTGTAGGTAATAGGGTTCTAGAAATCCAACAGAAAACCAACCCTAGTGATTGGTACTACTGTCCTACGGAAGACAACCCAGCCGATATACTAACAAGAGGAATTGCTGCTGAAAGTTTAGCTAACAACGAGAAATGGTGGCAAGGTCCAGCTTGGCTTCGAAGTAATAATGAGAGCTGGCCCAAACAGATATTGAGTACGTCTACGGAAATCAATAGTGTAGATGTATTGAAAGAACAGAAGGTCAAGCTTGCTGAAAATTTGGTCGGTAAATTAGAGTTAGTTGAACAATTGTGGAGTAAATTTTCATCGTGGACTAAATTGCAAAGAGTGCTTGCGTGGTGCTTGCGATTCATCGATAATGCAAAGAGAAATAAAATTGCAGCTCCGTTTTTGCAAACAGAGGAATTGAAAAGATCGCATGATATTATAATTAAGTTAGTCCAGAGAGCGAATTTTGCAAACGAAATAGCCAATTTGGAGAAGGGAAAAATTCTAAAAACCAGCAATTTAAATTCCTTAAATCCTTTTTTGGACAATCGTGGGTTTTTAAGAGTTGGTGGACGGCTAAGAAATGCCAACATACCAGAGACTGCAAAATATCCTTTAGTTTTGCCTAAAAATCACCCAGTTACGACCTTGTTAATTAAATTTTATCATTTAAAATACTTACATGGAGGAGTACAGCTAATAAATTCTGCCGTGAAGCAAACCTATTGGATTGTGGGTGCGAAGTCTTTTATCCGTAAAGCAATAAAAAATTGTGTTATCTGTGCACGATTTCGCAGCGAATTCTCGAAACAAATCATGGCTGATTTACCAACATCAAGAGTGAGCCAAGGAAGAGCGTTCATTTGTTGTGGCACCGACTTTTGTGGACCTTTTCTAATAAGTCTTCGACGTGGTAGGGGAGTAAAGCCAGTCAAAATGTACGTCTGTATCTTCGTATGTTTCTCTACCAAAGCAGTTCATTTGGAACTTGTTAGTGATCTGAGTGCCAGCGCCTGTATAGCTGCGTTGAAAAGATTCATTGCACGTCGAGGTAAGCCAATAGAGATCTTCAGTGACTGTGGTGCTAATTATATAGGAGCAAAGAATTATTTGAAAGTCGCTGCATCAGAAGCAATCGGCAACTACTTGCACAATGAGAGTATAAAATGGACTACGAATGTTCCATCTGCTCCCCATTTTGGAGGTCTTTGGGAGGCAGCGGTTAAATCAATGAAGTACCATATGAGACGAATTATTGGGTCGCAGATCTTGTCTCAAGAGGGATTTGCAACAGTTTTGGCAATTGAAGCAGTTCTGAATTCTCGCCCATTAGTCGCTATTTCGGAGGACCCAAATGATCTTTCAGTCCTCACTCCAGGTCACTTTCTCATTGGGTCAGATTTAAAGAGTCTTCCCGAACCAGACATTACAAATATGAAAATTTCAATTCGAGATCGATGGAAATTGATTACGAATATTTCCCAGTCATTCTGGAAAGCATGGTCTAAGGACTATCTTACACAGTTGCAAGTGCGCAACAAGTGGAAATTTCCGACAGAAGATTTATGTGTTAACGACTTAGTGCTCATCAAAGATGATAATTTGCCACCGTTGAAATGGAAAATGGCAAGAATAATTGACATTTTCAAAAGTTCTGACAGCAGAGTAAGATCAGTGAATTTAAAAACTGCCATAGGTGAACTTAAAAGACCAATCCACAAATTAGTCAAACTGCCAATAAATGAAAATTAACTTTTCTTTGTGAAATTATTTAAATTTCTAGGTATAAATGTGAATTTATTGTGTAATATTATTGTTATGTATTTTTATGTTTACATTGTGTATTGTATTAATGTGTCAATTTGTTATATATTTTTTTTATTTATGATGATGACGTGGTCATGGGGCCCCAGTATGTTACGCCCAGTATGTTACATCCTAATATGTTATATCTTGAGTGTTATGTGGAAAGAGCCTGTAGATGGCGCCTGTAGTGAATCTGTTTTAATTCTGTATGTACCTGTACATATGCGCTCTGGACAGCGATGATGAAAGTCGTGTAAATAAAATGCGCTAGCGAAATAATTAGAGTTTGTGGTCATTATGGTGTTAATGTGTGGAATTAATTTAATTATCTCCCCCTTTCTTATGATGTGTTGTGCGAGTAATAACAGCTACCTAAAACTGCAACAAACAATTGAAAAAATAGAAATGCACAATAAAATTTACGTACTGCACCCTGTGTAAAAAAAAAAAAAAATCATTTAAAAATATTGAAAGGGGGGGGGGGGGCAAGAGGTCTGTAAATAACAATACCATAGAATTAATATTTAGATTGAAAATTTCTTACCGAGCCTAGTGTGTTTAAACAAAAATGGAATTGTCGGAAATGAAATCCTTAATTTAATACATTCTCTCAACAATGCACACATTATCAGGTAATTGTTATTTATTCAGTTAAAATTTTGAAATTTTTTTTCTGATGGTTTACCATATCATTTTGAAATAAAAGCACGTGACATAATTTCTCATAATGTTTTTTTTTTTTCCAATTTTTAAATTTAGTAGTTATTAAAAAGTGGGGTAATTTAAAATCGTTATAACTCGAAATATTATTTGTAGAATTTCATTTCATTTATGCAAACAGAAATATATAAGCTTTAATTCTGATTTAGGAATTTTAAAAGCATCTAGTTGAATAAAATTAAAAAATATTTAAAGTAAATTTTTTTTTAAAAAAAATGTAATTTTTTAAAATCATATTTTCAAAATTAATTTTTTTTAAATTTGTGTGAAGCAAAATTAATATAAAACAATTGAAAAAGACTTGTTCCAAATTTAAACAAGAATTTTTTTAACCGTTATTGGGTTAAAGTAATTTAAATACAAGAAATGGTGAAAATACTCATGAAAAAAAAAGCATTTTCACAGAAAGTCATTTCTATGAGAACGATTACTTTGAAAACTAAATTTTAAAAAGAAACCAAAAAGAAAACTAGACGTTGGGGGCCACCGTAATACTTACCCCTCATGGATATGTATATGAAAATAAAACATGTGAAAACTACCGGGTGTTCATTAAATGACTGACCCAATTTGAACGTAAATAACAAAAAAACTGTTTGAGATAAAAATGCGCGGCTTGCTGTATTGTTATTAGAATATAAATAAATTTTAAAATATGCACTTTGTTAATGTAATATATTAATATTTAAAATATTATCTCAGTCTCAAGACTGAGGATTGGAAATATAATACAGATGGTTCAATCACCAATATTATTTTAAATCACTTTCCAACCAACATACCCTATTTCTGAAGCTGATTCGAGAGTCGATTCAACATATAGATTCAGATTCGACAACATATAGATTCAGATTCAGCCGAAAATCTCATATTTATGAAAATTAGAGTCATGTCTGTATTCAAACAGCCTGTTACCGCCAGCGCGATATTTTTTTCCGAAGTTTGAACTATATTAACAAAGTACATTTTTAAAAATTTATTGATTTTCTAGTAACAATATCGCAAACGGCGCATTATTATCTCAAACCGTTTATTTGTTATTTAAGTTCAAAATGGGTGAGTTATTTACTGGACACCCGGTATTTATACAATGCATTGCAATTCATAAACAAAATTTAAATATTGTTAATATACATAGTAATGCTTTATTTAAGAACTGCTGATATACCAATTTCGACAAATTATATAAAACGCCAAACTACTCAAGTAGTACCGAACTGCGTAAAAGAAACATCCTTATAACTCCAAAAATAATAATTATATTAACTAACAATTAACTGTGTCGGATTAAGCGTCTCATTTCCAATTAAAATATACCTCTGAATTGAAATTTGAATGAAATACAGGGTCATGAAAAATCGAAGAATGTGGAAAACCGGATTACAAATATCTCGGCAACTAATAATCCAATCGACTTTGTTCCATATGTAAAATATGTGTTATTTTATTGCCTTTTACGTCCATTTCTTAAAACAAAAAAAATTCGAAAATTTTTATGTACCTTTCATCAGAACGAATTTTTCGAGGGTCCGAAAAAAATAGTTCCGGATAATCGAGGTTGCTGATATTAAATAGGCTTCGTCCCATTATTACATACTAACTACATACGAAATTTCAAGTCTCTATCTCAATTTGTTCGGGAGATAGAGAGTTTACAGACAGACAGACTGACAGACAGACGGACGGCAAATTTTTTTTCTAAAAATATGTTTTTCGGAATCTCCACTATCTAAAACGTGTAAATCCGTCAAATTTTTTTTTCTATTTTCAAAGCGATTGCAATACTTACCCTATACTACGTATGATGGGTAAGTAATAAATGAAATATAAATAAAATTTAAAACTAGTCGTTGGGGGCCACCGTAATACTTACCCATCATATATATGCATATATAATATATGAAAATAATACATTTGAAAACTATTTATAAAATGGATTGCAATTCCAAAACAAAATTTATACGTGTATTTATATTTTTATTGTGCATAGTAATGCTGTATTAATGAGTTGCTGATGAGTCTCTTTCGATAAATTATACAACATGCCTAATTACTCAAGTAGTACTGAATTGTGAAAAAGAAACATCCTTATAACTCCAAAAATAATAATCTTATTAACTAACAGTTTATTGCGTCGGATTAAGCGTCTCATTTCCAATTAAAATATATCTTTGAATTGAAATTTGAATTGAATTACAGGGTCATGAAAAATCGAAGAATGTGGGAAACAGGATTACAAATATCTCGGCAACTAATTATTCGATCAACTTCATTCGTTATGCAAAAGTTGTGTTATTTTATTTCCTTTTACAATCACTCCTTAAAATAAAAAATTTCGAAAATTTTTATATACCTTTCATCAGAACGAATTTTTCGAGAGTCCGAAAAAAATAGTTCCGGATAATCGAGGTTACTGATATTAAATAGGCTTCGTCCCATTCTTACATACTAAGTACATACAAAATTTCAAGTCTCTATTTCAATTTGTTCGGGAAATAGAGAGTTTACAGACAGACAGACAGACAGACGGCAACAAATTTTTTCTAAAAATATATTTTTCGGAATCTTCACTATCTAAAACGTGTAAATCCGTCAAAAAAAATTTCGATTATCAAAACGATTGCAAGACTTACCCTATACTACGTATGATGGATAAGTAAAATCATATTTCTTGTTACAGTTAAAATAGAAACAAGGTTTTAAACGTAATTTTAAGCAGAATTTTTAATGTAATAAAACTGTTTAATAAAATTTGAATATTTTTGTTTCCCGCACCCCCTTAAGCAACGAAAGTTACAGGTCGCAGCATAAAATTAGCCGCGTGTGGCATCTCGCGACTGTGAATCTGTAATTATAATGAAGGGCAGGATATGAAAAGAAGTCAATTAAAAAACTCAGTTTATTTGGAGAAGAAAGGAGGAATTAAAATGGAGGAATGTATGGAATTAAAATCTAACTAGAAATAAGTAAAAATTATGCGTTTAACAATGATAATACTGAGACGCTATTTTAGTTAGATTATGTGCGAGTTAAATGTACCTACAAATAAAATTATGCGATTAGTAATAACTAAAAGTCATTAGATTATTATTACTATTATGGGTTTGAAATATTACAAGAAATGTATCAAGCCTTTGATTTAAAAAAAATCAAATATCGACTTTGTGTTTGATTTTGTTTTTCAAAAATTAAAATAAGAAACTATGATCAAGATTGTGCAATAAAAAAATGCTGATAGTCAGTCATATCCACTATTTTTTGCAATCACTATTCATATTGCAAGCCTTATAGCAGAAAGTTAAAGAATGGAGACGAGTGTTACAGATTTTCTTTTCTTCTTTGCAGATTATTTTTTCATCAAACATTTCTTTTGTTTTAAGTTATATTTAACACTTTATTACTGAATGCAAAAATGTGAGTTAGTTATTAACAAAACTGAATAAAACGCGTAAAATCGTTAAAAGTAAATGTTTAATTAACGCTGCAATTGCAAAACATTTTACCTATGGATTATTTTCTGCCTCTGTAGTATCTGCCGCAGACAATCGAGACTTTTTTTTGCTATTGGGTATCAAATAGTTCAAAGTCTACTCCTCCACCATACTTCAAAAATGAATTTGGGTAGCCATATTCCTTCTCCATTCCAAATTTTCTGTTATTGAAAATAAAAATATATTATTTCTTAACGATTTAAATATACCAAATGAAAAAAAGTCTTTATACCAGCCATTTTATTAATATACATCAATATTTTTTCTGGATTGCTTGTCAAAAACTGTGAAAGCATGTTTTAATTCCAAAAATTTTTGAAGAGTTTGGACGATAATGACTATGAAAATAAATAAATAAATAAAATACCAGAGGAAGACCCCTAGCTTTTCCGTCATATTAAAATTACTCATTATCAAAAAGTAAATGTGTTAAAAAAACCCGAAAATATAATAACTATATTCTTATAATTCTCTAAATAATCAATTTGAAAAACAAAGAAATCACACAAGGTTTTGACGCGTAAGAAAATAAATAGTTATACTGTAAATCAATGATTTTTACTGTTATTAATATTTTATCACAAAAATTACGCAGGCTGATTTCAAAGATCTCAAATAGATGATAATTATAATTTACACTTCCCGTAAAACTTCTAATATTGAGAACATGTGATAAAATATGGATTGGTTGGACCTCTTTGTTTTAAGACAGGGGTGCAAAAGTCTTTGCGCCAGTTGCTCCTATGCTCTCACTACTAATTTTTTTTTCGTCTTGTATCATCTAATAATTTGTATAAATTTCTTGCTAGAATGCTATTAAATTTTACCCCGTGGTGAGTGATTGCCCCCCGCTGGTGCCTAGATTTTTACACCAATGGTCTAAAATCTAAATATGTAAAACTGTAAATTTTGAATGTAAACTTACGTAATCACGCACAATCAAAGCGAAATTTGGGGCCTATTTAAAAAAAAATTCATTGAATAATAGGCTCTTTCACAAAATCAGACATTTCATTATTTTTACCATGCCAATTTAAAAAAATATACCAGAGAGTAAATTTTTAACACAAAGACTTAAATCCGATTCAATAAACTTTCTCTGTGTGCAAAAAAGAAAAATTAAAAAAGTATCATTCCAGAAATTTGACTTCAACTGGGTGCTTTTTTTCCTAGAGAGGAGGAGGGATCAAGAAACGCCGTAATTCGCATTTATTCAGCGAAGCATTTGAATTATAGGCTAACATGCGGAATCGCAAAATACCGAATCGACTACTTAATCAAACACTAGTTTTAATGACATTTAATTGACTTAAAATTTAATAAATAACCCAGTTTCTCACTAGTGAAAACATAAATACTGTAATAACACATAGATATGAGCTGCCAATGAATTTTTTAAATCAGATTTGCAAATATGCCAGCTGAATTTTAAAAAGGCCATATCAACTGGTGTATTCTGATTTACACTGACTTAATTTCCTCCCCCCCCTCTTTTTACTGTGTTCTATAAAATTAAACAGGACGATGACTCTAATTTTAACCCGGGAGGACGCGCGCAGGGCCTAAAAGGCCCTGAGTGCGTATGGTTTTTACAATTGTAACCACTAATTATTTAAAAGTAATCTTCAACTTATTTTATCACAAAATTTGTATGAATTGTTTCCGTCTAAATAAAGTAGTTGTTATAATTTGATTTTATTGGTGACAAAATTAAAACCATTCATACACTGGGTAAGGACGTGTTCTCCCGGTTTAAGAGCAACTAATGCACAAGTCTTTTTTTATAAACATTTAAAACCAAAAAAGTCATAATATAAACACCATTTCTCACTATTTTCAAAATTAGTATTATGAATGGAATATGCATGAATATGCATGCTTTTAAATAGCAACTAAGGTGCAAAACAATCATAGTTTAAAAAATATATATGTATATCTTTGTTTAAATCAGATTCTTTTTATTTAAATCAGGTTTTTATGATTTTTTTCGTGTGTTAATATACTATGTTTTCAAACTTTAATTAATTAATGTTATTCAAGTACGGGATATATTAGTTAGTACTACTTCTAATATTAGTAATAAATAGTACTAATATTTATTACAATATTAGTTAGTAATGGAGAATGGGATAGAATGGGACAGAAATTTTTCCTCATGACGTATTATTCTAAACATCAATCACAATACTAGATGGAGGCAGTGGCGTAGTTAGTAGAGGCCATGGGGGGGGGGGGGCGGTCCAACCCGGATGTCACCCAATATTTATTTGAAAATAAATATGCATAATCTTACACCATTTCGAAAAAGAATTCTGAAATAAAATTAAATTTCTAGCGTACGACGAAATAGAGTTAATTTTCTTTTCTAAAAGAAGTTGAAATTTTATACAGACTGGTGTGTTTAAATAAGATATTTGCACCAGGGAACAAAAATCTAATCTATCCAACGAGTGGGTAACAAAAACAAACTTTAAAAGAAAGAATTTTCATCGACATACAGACACCACATTGATTTAAGCGAATTAAGGGTTAAGTAAAAATCCCCCCCCCCTCTGTTTTTTTTCTCAATGCATGGCAAAAGGTAATTGAGAAATGATATGGTCATTTGTTATAATAGCGTACAATTGTGAATGAAAAAATATAACGGATCGGTGTGTGTGTGTGGTGGGGGTGACACCATGGTGGCTGGCGGTAACACAATTTACATCCGCTCGGTGTCACCTGTCCTAGCTACGCCACTGAGATGGAGCAATGACAACCAAATCTTCAGTTGAAAAAAGTTGCTTTTCAGCATAAACTTAGATTTGTATAAAAAAATTGTTCATTAAAAAAATAAATTTGCTTACTATAATTTTAATATTTGCTGTATATTAATGACTTGTTTACCTGAAGCTGTAATAGCTCCCCTCTTTAGAAAACCTAATATTATACATTATCCATAATTTTAACTAAACTTAAAAGCAGTACTGTTGTTTATATAAGCAGTTTAACATAAAAACAATAGTAGAGAGGAATGGGACAGTCTAGCAAAAGGAGGAATGAAATAAGTCGAATTCCTTCTTTTGAATAAGATAAATGTATATTACTAATATTACGCAAATATTCTAGTAAAAATGATTAAATTTAAAAGGAAATAGTTGAAATATTAAACAGAAAATATTCAAAATTTTATAGATGTCAGTTTGCTATTTTAAACACAATTTAATCCAACACGCACTTTTCATAAACAAAGTTCCAATTTTTATATAACTTAGCCAAAGAAATGAATAACATACTTTTAAGAAAAAACAATTTAAAACATGTATAGTTCAAATTAGTTATCTAATTATGTAAGTTAAAGGAAAACAAGAAATACAGCCGATTAACTTACTTAAATAAATAACTCGATCTCACGTTCCCCATTGCCCGAAATCAACAAACTGACGCCATTAGATTTGTTGGTTGGTTGGTAAATACTGAAACTTATGCTGCTACCCGTAAATAAGGCTTTTGCCTCGAAAATCTGACACCATTACTTCGGTCGAAAGCAAATTTTCGAGCTCTGTGTTATCTTACCTATAATCAGACATTTTCAAAGAAAATGTTTTGCTCAGGCAATATTTACGATGGTTTTACTAGAAACAAGAATGATATATTATTTTTTTATTAGGTGCTGTGTATATATAACATTATCCTTTTAAGGGGGAGGGAGGGTCTGACACATGATATCGTAAGATACCTCTAGGGGAAGGGGGATTTGCCTTTTGATATCGATATCATTTTTGACCCAGTTAGAATTATCTCTTTTTCTCTGTAACGTGGTATTTTGTTCAAAATAGTACATTATATATTTTTTTTATTTTGTTAACTATTTTTATTTGAATAAAGCGGTATTTTATTAAATCATCTTCAATTGAATCAATAAAGTTTGCAAAAAATAAATTTAACCCGTTTTATATGTTACTCAAAACAAAAGAATTTAATTCTAAAAAAATTTTTACTTTCTTCTATCTTTACAAGAAGAAAGTATTGGATTCATGAAAATTTTCGACTTCCCGTTTTCGGCGGATTTATGCGTTTTAGAAGGTCCTGAACACGTTTTGACTATTTTTAGAAAATGTCTGTCTGTGAGTCTGTCCGTCTGTCTGTGAGTCTGTGTGTCTGTCTGTGAGTCTGTCTGTCTGTATGTGACAAAAAAATTGTGGGCGCTCTATCTCAAGAACTAATGCGCGAAATTTAATAAAATTTTATATTCTGTTAGACCTTGATATGAATTAGTGCCTATTGGTTTTTGGTGAAAATTGGCCTGCAGGTGGCGCTGCTATACTACGTTTTTCATGATTTTCATGTTTGCTATATCTCAAGAACTTATGCACAGAACTTCACCAAACTTCAGATTCTGTGATCCCTTGATGTACATAGATGCTGATTAAGTTTTGGTGCAAATTGGCCAGCAGGTGGCGCTGCTATACCACGTTTTTCATGATTTTCATGATAGCTATATCTCAAGAACTAATGCACAGAATTTCACCAAACTTTAGATTCTGCTATACATTGAGATACATAGCCGCTTATATGGTTTTGGTGTGAACTGCCCTATAGGTGGCGCTGCTATGCTATATTTTGCACGATTTTTGCGATAGCTATATCTCAAGAACTAATGCAGAGAACTTCATCAAATTTTAGATTCTGTTACACTAGAATATATAACATAATTAGACACTGATTACATTTTGGTATTAACCTTGCAACAGGTGGTGCAGCTATGCTGCATTTTGCACAATTTTTCCGATAGCTATATCTCAACAACCAACGCACAGAATTTCATCAAACTTCAGATTTTGTTACAAAATGACATATAACATAACGACACGGTGATTACGTTTTGTTATAAATCCTTCAACTGATGGTGCTGCTGTGCTATATTTTACTCGTTTTTTTTTAATCTAGCTATATCTCAAGAACTAATGCACAGAATTTCATCAAACTCCAGATTCTTTTACAACATGACATAATTGGACGCTTTTTTACGTTTTGGCATAAATTGTCCAAGATATGGTGTTGCTGTGCTACGTTTTGCAAATTTTTTGTTCTAACTATATCTCAAGAACTAATGGACGAAATTCCATCAAATTTCAGATTCTGTTAGGTCTTGACATCAATAGATGCTTATTAGGTTTAAGTATAAATTACCCAACATGAGGCAGTACTAAGCTCATTTTCTCAGAATATTGATTAAATTTTGCGTTTTAGGCTTTTCGGATAATAGAATCTCATTAGGCTAGGTCAAATATTCGAGGAAATTCGATAGTGGGTAACTTTGGCTTCACCACGTTTTTTTTTTTTTTTTTTTTTTTTTTTTTTTTTTTTTTTTTTTTAATATTAAAATGTATTTATTAGATAGAAGAAAGTTTCGGGATTGACACATCCAACTAGTTTTATACTTTGATAATGATATCATTACCGGGGCAGGGAGTTTGATGGAAGTAACGTATGGTATCTAAAGGTAGGGAAAGGGTCCAAAATTACCAAAAAGTAAATAACGTTATATTTGCAATTAGCCTTTTACTGGTCGAATGGAATTTTTGTAAATTAACCGCGTTTCTATAATTTACTTGAAATATGGTAAAGTGAGTGCAAAATCAGGGAATAGGGAATCATTATTTTACAGACATCTTTAACAGAGCAAGGTCGATCCATCGACTATTTCTTTTAAAAACATCAGTGGTAGTGTTTGCATCAAAATTTCACTGATGACCACTGAAGTAACATGAAAATATCATTCAACATCTAGTCTGAATAATTTATCCAAGCCGGACTGAAGAGAGATCGGGGGAGGGGGGATTGTCCAAGGTTTGAAGACATATGGATGAGACTGTGAATTAACTTTAACTGTCTAAATGGTTTTCAGTGTTTAATTTTCCAGAATTTGGAGGGGAGAGATTGAATAACCGAATGAGAGACCTTTCTTTTAACAAAAATAACAGTCTTGCCATATCAGTGTTGAATTAATGGGGGCCCCAGAGGGAACCCTCCCCCCCAGTGCAATGAAATGCCCCCCCCCGGAAAAATAGAGTTCTTGTGTTTTTACTGGGAAAAAAGGTTTCATTCCCCCTACCCCCCCGGAGACAGAAGTCCCTCCCGGTGAAAAGTGTCTGAATTCAATACTGAGCCGTATGGCGAAAGAGCGCCGAATGAGATAGGTTCTAAAATTTTGATTTGCAATTTTTAGAGATTTTGAACTTTACCACCTTTTTAAGGATTAGATCAACAAAATTGTTAATTACGAAATTCCCGAGCTCATCGAGATTGGGGGTCTGAGTTCGATAAAATTCTAACAACGTAAGCGAAAAAGATTTTTGAATTTTAGTTATTTATGAGGTTGGTAGAGGAAAGGGGACCGGTGTTTGCAGTTTTACCGGTGGTTTAAGCGTAAATCTAAACCAACTGATTGTTTGGTATTTTATTATTTTTTTTCTGATAAGGATGTATTTTTTTCTAGTTTTATGACAATTTGTCTAAATTTTGAACGTGGGGATTCGCGGGGGATGGGTCTTTATAAGTCCCAAAATTTCACCATCTGAGAACACGCAATACGTTATACCATTTCATTTTTTTTTTTTTTTTTTTTTTTTTAACAGACAACTTACTAGCCGCCGATCTTCATTATTTGAGAGAGGCGACGTTCGATACATTAGAATTGTAGAGAACGTGAACATGCGTGTTACTAGTGTGCCGCTGAATAAGGAAAAAGAAAAAGGTAAAACGCATCGTGTTGCCCAGCTTGGAGATTTCAAAAAATAAGCAGTACCATATTTCGGTGCTTCTCTTTATTTTGCTTCATGAATAGACTCCACTTTGAAATTCCACCACGGAAATTTTTAACATTGTATTATTAGATTTTTTTTTTGAAAGAATTTTTAATTTCAAATAATTTTTAGCTGAAAAATTTCTTATTTGTCATACCTAAAAAAAATAATAATTATTATTCATGTCATAATTTTTAAACTCAAAATAAATTAATAAGACAAATATATAACAGTAAAGAAGAAGTTTATTAAGAACTAATGCAAGTTAAAAATGTAATAAAAATACATGCATAATAATTACTTTCACTTAAAAATAGCTAAAATGTTACATACTTCTTTGTCCTGCACGTCCGGTATGAGGATCCAACTGAATGAAACGCAAAGAGCATACACAAAGGTGAACAAAACCTGTTAACATATAAGAATATCACTGGTATATATATTCAATGGTACATAATATTACAATTGCAATTACATGACTATGAATAAGTGATTAATTAAACTAGTTTAAAATCTTAGAATTTCACTTCTATGAATTGTATAATTCTCCAATAAAAATTAAGGATGGATTTGACATCATTCAGTATGATAGATTAAAAGTTCCCACGAGAAAGGCGACATCTATTCAGGCCGTCGAGAACCGTGAAAGTCCCAGAATCAGTCCGCCCCCCCCCCCTTACACAGACACGCAAGACACATAAAATGCATGTGAATCTTTAATAAAGCCTCGTCTACTTTGTAGACTACTTTAGTCATCTTTCATAAATTACATTATTTATTTTCTTGTAGTTAAAGATAATAATTATATATTCTAATAATTATCTATTCTTCTTTAATACTATTTAACAAAAGTAAATACAGTCCTTTCTTTTTTTTAATGTTACATTATGGTATCCATAAAAATTATAATAAACAGTGTGTATTGCAGGAGTTGTGACTCTTTGAGATTTTTGGACTCCAAAACAAGTTAACGGCTGCACTCCCCCATCTCCTCAGACCTGCGCGCATTTACATAGCAACAACAAGAACATCGCTTGAGAGAATGCCGTATACCGAGGCGAGGATACCATATTTTCCCTTACTGAAATATAATTAAATTCAGTATAAGTATTGCCTTTTTACTGAAAAACAGTCATTTTATGCTATAAATACCGTTTATAATTGAAATAGCACAGAAATTGGTCATTTTATGGTATAAATACTGTTTATAATCGAAATAGCACAGAAACTGGTTTTTTTAATGCCTAATATATCTTAGAAATACGGTACTCATACAGTAAAGAATGATAACAGTAGACGTACCGTAAAATTTAGGTACATCTATTGAAATGCTACGAAAATTTTTACAATGTCGTTTTCCTTCTTGAAAAATAATTATTTTACGGTATAAATACCGAGTTTTTACGGAAAAATAATAATTTTACTGTGTAAATACCGTTTTTAATCGAAACAGTACAAAAAACTGTTTTTTACACTTAATATACCTTAGAAATACGGTATTCATACCGTAAAGAGTGAAAATGGTAGAAGTACCGCGAAATTTACGGCACATCTACTGGAATTTTACAAAAAATTTTTACAGTGTTGCGTAGTTAGGATCTTTGTAATTTCCTAAATATTTCTGAGTAATGTTTTTGAAACAAACCATGCATCTATTTTCATTGATTTCATATTTTCTCAAATTTTTCGTTCTTCATTAACCGTTTTATATTTGGGCCGACAAACACAATTTCTTTGATTTTAACTTCCGGTAAATGTGGTAAAACTTCATTTAAATTTCGAAAAAAAATCGATGTTTTATCTAAGGCTTTTATGAATTGCTTTATTAAACCTAATTTAATGTACAGGGCAGGCAAGAGAAATTCTTTTGGATCAATTCTGTTCTGGCCAATCACATTTTTTGATCCTAGATTTAAATCTTTTCTTGTAGACCATTCTCTCCTTATCCAGTGTTGGTGCTTAGCTAGGCTGTTCCATTTTTATAAGGAACAGAGCATTTTGATATAGCTCGTCTTATTGGCCTAATAACATTGATAAAATTTTGAAATCTCCACAGATTTGCCATTTAAATTCTTGATATTCAATAATACTGAGAAGAAAATCAAGGTTATCTCATGACTGTTTAAAAATTACTGAATGAGCTACAGGAATTGAAGGTAGAACATTACCATTATTAAGTAAGACACCTTTTAAATTTCTCTTACTAGAATCAGTAGTCTCCACTTAAATTGTTCATGATCAGGGGTGGAAAATAAACGAGTCATAAGTCCAAAAATATCAGTACAATATACAAGTTAGTTTTCTTGGGAAAAATACATGATAATTTTTTTTCTCGATTTTTGTCTCGATCAAGAATATGTTATTCCTGAAGCGAGTAAATTTTTATTTTTAAGAAACTGACAAAACAAATGTAGGGTATCAATACATGAATAAAATAAATGTATGTTCTCACTACAAATGTGCGAGAGAAAATCGCGCATCTTCAGACAAATATCAACCAATAACAAGAGGCCATCTACATTTATATTTCACATCCTTTAGTGCAGTATTGTATTTTAGATTTATAAATGTCATTTTACGAAGAAATAAATTTTTTTAAGAATGTATTTTATTTAATAAATATTACACATTAATTTTATTAAGAGGCACTCCCTTCTTTTTTGTTTTGTGAAAAACTGTGGGTGATAGCAAAAAACTAATGTCATATCTGTGATCAGCGTGAAAGATTTACTAAAGAAAAACTGCTATTCTACAAACCCCAGATTTGTGTGATTGTGGTAATTGTTGCAAAATATTAATGCAGGATTACCGCATTGCTCTAAATTTTGACCAATTTGGGAGAAACATCGCCAAATTTTTTTGACATAAATAAGTTATCATATATGAAGTCAACTTGACGTAAGTTGACATGTTTTGCGAAATACCTGTTTAAAACTGTTATTCTTCCATAACCGATCTCACCACAATTTAATTTAAATTCTGAGCGTTTCAGGTTCTTTTTTTTTCAAAATCTATGGTTTAGAATATAAAGTTTAATATACGAAAATGTAACGTCTATACACCTTTATCCCGGTGCGACAAATGAAATACTAATTAAACGGCTCTGTATTATCTAACTACACGGTTTTGGGCTTTACACAACCGGATACAGAAATTAAATTCTTGGTCTTTTCTAGTATAGGAGCCTTGGCGAAACAGATGAAACTTTCTTGGCGAATACGGAAATTTGGAAGAATATTTTCTGGTAACCTATTCAATGTTTAATTTCATATACACATGCATTTTTCTCAATTTTTGTACAATTTATTTAACGTAAAAAAGCCATTTATTTAAGTTTATTGAGAAACAGAAGTAATTTGTAATATAATAATAATAATATATACATTTAATTAAAATACACATACAAACAAACAAGAATGTTTATCAAGTTTGTTTTCATAGCTGTCTTTATCATTTGGCAACAAGTCTCACTTTCTGATGCCTGAATTCCGCGAAACATTTAAAAAAATCACTAAGGCCCCTATAGTGGAAAAGTACCAAATTCTCTAACATTTTGAACTACCTGCACCATAATTTATACTATACTAGCAAACTCTGTGGATTTGCTTGCGTAAGAGTTGAAATATGCGAACTGATATTTGTATGTCTAATTTTTATTAGAATAAATTATACTTTTAGTAATAATTTTAAAATTATCTTTTAAGCCACAGTTTGGCTGAACTTCATTATTACACTGCATTTGCCAAATGACAAATGATAACTAAAGCTAATTCTAAATAAATGATAATTTAGAACTTATTTTGAAACTTTTATGCTCAATTCGTACGCTCGTTTTAGTATTCATTTGAAGTTTCGATTTTTTTAGAAACCACCTTCTTAGTAAACAGTTACATCTCAAAATTAACCATCATGTCAAAATTCCAAGCTTCTCGTCTAACGGTCTACCATCTGCAGCGCCGTGCAAAAGGGGAAGTGAAGGGGGCTGTCGTCCCGGGCGCGGAAATTTAGGGGGCGCCAAATTTATACTACCAACGTCATTTTTGGCATATTATAAGAAAAAATTGGGGGATGGGCGCCAAATTGAAACTTTGTTTCGGGCGCAATTTTCTCTTCGCACGCCCCTGACCATCTGTCTGGATGAGTCGCACCAACATAAAATGTCTATGTTGAAACAGGGACAATCACCATTTGATTGACAACATTTTGTTTGAAATTAGTTTGGTACATCCTAATATTCCATAGAAACGAGCTACAACCCAAGGTAATAGTGGCCAGCGCCGTGCAAAAGGGGTGGTCATCGCAGGCGGGGCAATTTAGAGAGTGAAAATTTGCTACCAACGTCATTTTTGGCCTGTCTCAAGAAAAAGTTGAAGGAGGGGGGGGGGGGCTAAATTGGAACTTTGCGCCGGGCGCAGTTTACTCTTCGTACTCTCCTGATAGCGACACTGGTATAAAATAAAGCCTGAGTATAATCAGAGAATGTCACGATCATCCATCCGAGGCACCAACCAAAATATGGCATAGGTATGTTCCCCTCGGAGGAAAACAACCCCTGTCAGCACCGGACAAATCAAAACCAAGACAATAGGCTTGAAAGCTACGGGCCCTAACAAAATATAAAATAAAATAAAAGAAAACGACGTGCCCTAGCACGCAAGAAAAATTATATGCAACTTAGAAAATCTAATAGACAGTCTTTTTTTTCTTTTTTTTTACCACCTTGCTCTTTTTTTTCTCTCCTTTTTTCCCTATCAAGGCATTTTACATACACAAAAGTCTATTTTTTGATGATCGTATATACAGAGAAAAAATTGTAAACTCAGACAAATTACAAAATATATTAATCTGGTAACTAAATTATATGAAAAAGCAAAGATACGTACAATGCGAAAACAAACATGATATTTCATATCCGAGCAAAAAGTACTATGAATATATATATATATATATATATGTGTGTAATAAATAAAAAAATTCTTTACTTTTCATAGACAGTTTTTGAAAGCAACATAATTCTTTGAGCATATTCCACAAACACAGAATTTCATATTTTTTCTTCGCTGCTGAACGATAAGAGATATACTCGATGAGATTCTGGATTTAGTTGAAATTCAACTATGTTTATAACAATGATAAATAAACTAAATTAGGACGCGAGGGGACGTCGAACGAATTGAGGTGGCACTTACAATATTATTGTTGAAATTAAGCACTAGTATAACTTTCTTCACAGGATTCCTCAAACTTGAAGTAATAAACAGATTATTGTGGAATAACACCTGATGATCTGACGAAAAGAAACTGTCGTCGATTAATGCGATGAAGGTCATTGGTCATAGGAGAATTTCTTCTTGATTTAGCGGCCGGAGTTAAGGCAGTGGAGATGACATGTATGGGAATTTCTACAGAAATAATGCAAGAGATCAGTTTTTAGTCCTTTAATCTTTTTGAGCACTTTCAATGGCTATTCCACACATCTTCAATCTCCACAAATTTATAATAACTAAAAAATGTTCTTAATTCCATCATGTCCATTAAAAGAGAATACCCTAAGTCAAATAAGCCATTTGTTGTAAGCCCGTATCACCACAAAAAGAATAAGAAAAACTCAAAGTAGACTTTGAAAAGAGACTGCCGTAAATACATTGCACTCCAAAAATATTCCAAATTATTCTGAGAAGGGACGTGAGTCTTAGTACTTGGAAGGTCAAAAGCATTCTTCTCCCTCCGACAAACGAAAATAACTCTCTCAAAAATTCTAAGCTAACCTTGCCCCTTCCCTTTTGACGTAAGGCTTTTAAAAAGCCACTAGAATTGTTTTCAAGGTAAAGGTAACCCACCTCGCGCTCTACTATTGGCTGATGGGCGGGACTAGATGCAAGGACCATTTAACAAATAGCGTAAACCGTAGAGTAATATGCCCCACGAAAAGCGTATGAATTTCACTAGCAGACGATTAATTAATAAATAAAACAAAATTAAAGTTTTGATAAATGATTTTAATTTAAAAAGGAAAATGGATTTGTGTAATGAATTTAAGATTTCGCAATAAGATATTGACATTCAAGAAACATTCTTGCTCTTTTTAAGGAAATAACCAATAGATTATTCTAAGTTAAATAAAATAAAAGAACTTTAGCCGTTAAAAATATTAATACATTACGGAAACTGAGAATAAAAGTATGTTCCTATAAAACTTCAGAACAAACTCAAGGCGGGAAAATGGCGAAAAAAATTATTTTTATTTATTACATATATATAACTTTAAAAATAATTAAAGTGTCTAAAATTAAAGCCGAAAACTGTACAATTAATTTAAAGAATGTCACCATTGATTCACAACCATTACATTTATAATCGGTTTATTATTTCCAGAGATGGCATAGAAATCGTATTTTAGGAATTTTTTAGAACGCTTTTTGCTTATTCTCTTTCTTCACAACTTTTTAATGTCAAATTTATTATCGACTGTTCTTAGAGGACATTTATATTTTATAAGTAACTACCATGCCACCTTTTATCCTCTTTATTATCACAAAAATCGCAATATAGAATGTTTTTTGCTCTTCTTGTACTAGTGGCACCGACACAAAATGTAGATTATGTTTGAATGGGTTCTATTATCATTTGCCACCATATTTTTAAAATCGGTTTAGTATTTGATAAGATTGCACAAGAACTTAATGTAGAACGTTTTTAAAACGTTCTTTGCCTATTTCATTCCTTTAAATATGGAATATTCTCTCGACTGTTCTTTGAAAGCATTTGTACCTTTTAAGAAATTACCATGCCAAATTTTAAAATGGCAGACCCGTTACTTGTACAAAAAACGCAATTTAGAACGTTTCTGGAAAGCTTTTCATGCATTTGGCTCCTTTAAAGTTTCAATTTTTTTAGATCCAATATGAGTAGGAGGAAAATGATATCGCTTAAATAATTTGACATATATTGTACAAAAAGTAAAAAAATAATTGTGGAAAAATTATAAAACTTGGAGGATAATTTTAAGTTAAAATTTAAAAGATATCATTTGACACCATTTGGTAGAAATAGCGTTAAATATGATACACATATCAAAATTGAAACCTACAACCCAATGAAATACATTAAATACATTTACTACAATTACATATGCAAATGTTATGATTAAGAAAATGCAGTAAAGCATGCTGGAAATAATGAAAGAGAGGAAACCTGAGTTCTTGCATGAACAAACTTTCCCTGGTATGCATCCTCATAAGCTTACATTGAGAAAAGGAAGTATCAAACTTGCCCAGGGCGGGAATCGAATACTAATTGAACATCTGGGTTCGATTTCCGTCCTTGGCATTTTTTCGTTCAGTTAGAAATACTCAATTCGTATCATAACTTTACTAATCAGTTTGATTGTGTTAAACTAATAGTATATCTATTTACGCATCAGTTTCCCCAGGTTACTTACCCCAGTTCCCTTTACCTGCAGTTTATTCTGTCGAGCTGTCTAATGACAGACCAGATGTTATAACCAATAAGGTTATCTGACCGACAAAATAACTTGCCAGTTGTCGCCCAGTTAGCTTAGTCAGTAAAGCATTGTGCCTTGTAAACCAAGGATCTGGGCTCGGTTCCCGGCCTGGGTAATTTCCCCCTCAGTTGGAAGTACTCAATTCGTATCATTATTCTACTGAGAAGCATGAAACCAAGAAAAGGACTATGCAATGGAGCCAGATTAATTCTGCACTCACTCAGTAATCATTTTATTGATGCTTTCTTTTAAACCGGAACAAATCAAAACGGTTGAGTTCACATACCAAGAATTAATTTGATTTGTGAAAATTCTCTACCTTTCATTCTTAAATACCGCCGATTTCCAGTTATATTGACATTTACAATCACGATAATTAAGTGACAATGACAAACATTACATATTTTTTAATTAATTTTCAGCAGTGAAATTACGTTTGAAATTATTGAATATTTATTTCAAGTTTATTTTATTGATAGCCAGTTCTAATTTTTTTAATCTATAATCCATTTATTAAATATTCAAAGGCAAACATTTTCTACAGTTGCAGTATGTTTAAAAGAAATGTATTTTTCTCATGAACAACTATATGTAAATATTTCAAGATGTAAAAACAAAAAAGAAGTTATAAAATTATGTCGAAGATACTGAAGAGCAAGGTCAACTTTTAAATAGTGAAATAATTTTTAGAAAAATCATCCTGAATCTTTGTGACCAAAATTTAATTTATATTTAAATTTCACTTTTTTAAATTCATTACTACACAGTTTTTCATAAAGTATTTCGTACCAATAAATTTCGCTTTTACTACAATTTTTTAATCTTTTAAACAACGCACAATTTCAATTTTTTATGTTATCAAATAGAAGAAAAAAGTGTTTTTCGAATGCAATTTATATGAAAATTGTATTTCATTGCCTTGATTTTTTTATGATTTTCAAATACAACGAGGATGGACTAGCCATACCCAAACACTTACAGAAAAAATTTGGTTCTTTTCTATGCATAGCTTCATACACTTTTTTATGGTACAATATTGAAAATTGCATAAAAATCGCTATTACATCACCCCCTTTCGGCAGAATATTTCAAAATCGAAGAGAGATCTGCTTGACACAGCTAAAAACATATACAAAAAATTTGGTTCAATTCTATACAAATCTTTACATACTTTTTGATAGTACAATGCCAGCATACGGACACACACACACGGACAGGCATTTTGTAAAAAAGTGTTTTTTAGAATCTCTGACTTCTAAAGCGTGTAAATCAGTCGAAAACCGAGAGTATAAAAAATTTCGATTACAATACTTTCTTCTATTGAAGATAGCAGAAAGTAAAAAATATAGTTCTCGCATCTAAAATCTAAATTGTATCTCTAGAAAATATAGTTCCATGTCATCCTTATATATCGCGTTCCTATGTTTTTTCGTTAGAATGGGCGTTTTTCGGTTACAAAGGCATTACTTATCATTGTAGTAATAAATTATGTCTATTTTACGGAATTTACTAGAAAAAAAATAATTCACTATTTGAAAATCAGTTTGTATGACTGACGGTTAGATTAAAAATGACGCTATCTTTCTGAATTTTATAACGACGCAAAGGGCAATATTCTTCTTTCAGGTTTTAGTTAAAAAATGCGTTTGGTTGGGAATAGCTTTTAAATCCATACACTGAAAAACATTATGTTTTAAGATTTTCTTCTATATTTTATGTCTTGATTGCATTTTAGCTATTTCTAGAACAATTACAGCTTATTCATCAATTATTTTCTCTATACTAAAACGCCTACTGCATATTTTCAGGTTATTTTTATCAAGTATATACCCCATTCCCACGTCCCAAGGGAGGTGGGAATGGGGAGGGTTCAAAAATTTGAATCCGGCCTTAACATGGCACAAAACAATGACATAAACAAAAATAAACATTTTTCGTTATAGCAGTTGCCGACAATAAAAAAATTGATAATAAAATTCTTACTACAGCAATTACTTTATTATTGCAGGATTTGCTCGTGAAAAATGAAAAAAATATAGTTTGAAGAATTTAAGAAAATTTGAATATTACGTCATATTGCAAGATTTCCACATGAAAACGGAAAATAAAATAATTAGTTTGATGTATTTTTTTAAAGCATATATTACGTCATATTGGAAATATAATGGACGAGAAGCAGGTAAATATAACGTGATGTGAGTTTGTAAAACGTAATGAAACAGAATAAAAACAAGACTATGGAAATATTGGCATATTTTAACATTTTGAAGTTCTCTGATTTAGTTTTGCCATTTTAAAATCTATTGTATATATATATATATATGCTTGTGTGTACAATCACAGAAAAAAAAATCTTGACACTCTGCGATTTTAGACGTTTTGTTAAACATCTAGAAATATAGATAAGGGATTATTCTGAAATTTCAGGCGTTTAAACAAAATAGTATATGTTATACATTTTTGCGAAGATTTTCCCCCGAAATCCCATAGGGGACCGTCAACAAATTAAAAAAGAACGACGATCTTTTGGATAACCCTGTCAAAACTAATGTAGCAAAAGCGTTCAAACTGCAGATTATGATTAAGAGGTTTATTATAATAAAATTTGTTCATTTTTTATGATTATAGCATGTATACTCGTAGAAAAATTAAAATTTTTATAAAAACCGTCCAAAATTTTGCCAAGTTTTTTTCTTATAATTTACAGAGTTCTTAATAAAAAACAATGTTCTTGTCAGAAAATATAACAATCAACATTGTACATAATAGTCTGTAATCAGAATTAAAAAGATTAATAATTATTCGAAAAATGAGCGATTTTACTAAATAAATTTTTACGGCGCATGCGTCAATTCTATAAAAATTTCATTTGCATATTGTGTTAGTTAAATGTATAGAACAACTTTTGTTAAAGTTTCAAAATCATACCTTGAAAATTCTGCAAATTATCGACGAAAGAATAAGAGCAATATCCGATATTCTCAAAATGAGACAAAAAGATGAGGGGCTGTATCCATATTCCATTGATTAATGTCTACACAGCACGTACTATTACATGTCTATTGCACGTACTACTATATTTGGATACAGCTCCTCATTTTGAGGACATTTAAGATGTCAAAGAGGCTGCTGAGAACTGGTTTCGGGAACAAGCAAAGAACATTTATTTGACAGGGCTAGAAAATCTGCAACAATAAGGTATAAGAACACCAGTCTCATGGGATAATATGCTGAAAAATTAATTTAATTTCGTAACTCTAGCCGTTTTTTTTTCTAGTCAAAGCCAGGAATTTTTCAACAGCCCGCTCGTATGCATTCATAAAATGTAGTGGCGTGAGTTCTCGACCAATGCTATTTGGCGCTATTAACCACCTATGTGAGTAAAAACGACATGCAAACAAAACTATGAAATAAGATGGACTAATGGCAAGTAAATTGTACAATAATAAAGGTATAAACTCTACATTCCCAGAAATTGATAAATTGAATTTGTTTACCATTAATTGTGATATTCGGATGATGTAATAATCATTTGATATTTTATTCCTCTGACATGTGAAAAATAGCAGCATTTAGGACATTCAAATCTTTTTTAACTTTCAACAATGTCAATAATTCAATAACATAAAGAAAAAAATTAAAAAAATTGTAAAAGATGTAGTTCTGCCGCTGTAAAGAAACATCCGGGTTAATAATTCTAATAGATGGTGTTATTACCTTGCATACATTTTCCACAATTTATTGTAAACTACAAGATTTCTCGCTAACACATCCAAAGTTTTTCACTTTATTTTGAAAGTATACGAGATACACTACAAATTTTTGTAATAAACAAAGTATTTCTTAATAAATATATAGTCTTAACATCACGGAAATTTTTGTAATAAATAAAGTATTTCTTAATAAATATATAGACTTTACATCACGGAATTTACCGAGCAAATTTTAGATCGAGCATTGACTCTTACGTGCTTATTCCAGAGATGAGATGCAAAAATGTAACAAATTAACTTCTAGCGGTTGTTTGTGATTCAGATGACTCAGTGCCTTTCAGCGCAGTACCCGTAGTGTCATTTCTCCTGAATCCTTCATAACTATGCGTAATATTAGCACTTGGCGCTATTATCCACGCTAGCGATACTACCATAAAACACTTTACATAATTTTGTTTTACCAAGAATTATTTTCATCTGCGTTGATTTGTTGGAAGTATTTGTTCGCAAACGTCTCCTTTTATTATGTAGCTATTATTTTAAGATGTCTAAAAAATGCTACCAATCACTTATCTTTAAATGACTTAACTTGCCTCGTTACAAGAAAAACATCAATATAATGAATTTCGTTTAAGAACGATGGACTACTTAGTTATTACAAAAAAATTTTAATCATTATTTTAAAATTAATTTTTTAAATATTTTTCAGCAGTGAGATTGCGTTGAAAATTATTGAACGATTAATACGTGATTTATCACACTGCTAATTAAGCGTAGAACAGAGTTCAATAGTCTTAACAACATATGTGAGTGAAATATACTAAGCTGGGCATCGTGTTCGAGCTTAAATGGTTGAGCACTTGGAGCGCTTTTCAAGGGTTCTGATTTTGATCCCCGGCTTGGACATTTTTCATATTGTTGGTTCTACGCTTAGTTAGCAATGTGATAAATCACGAATTAAATATTCGAAATTTTAATCATTAGTTTTGAAATGACATATTTTGTGTTTTTGTGTGTTTTTTATTTTATTTATTCAGTTGGGGAGTAAATTCCATTACCAAATTTTTAAAAATAAATTAAGAATTTTGGTCACTTTTGGCCACTCACTATTTGTTACATTCTTATGAATATCCGGTACTTCTAGGTTATCCCGTCGACCAATTTAGCCAAATTATACAAATCGCCAAACTAATAGCCAAATTATACATGTTGACATAATTTTTATTTTAAGTAACGAAAAAACAAATAATTAGTAGAATATTAATAAAAAGTCGAAATAAAAATCACTTAATGACATTTTAAACACTGAATCGCATTTAATGTCATTGAATGCAACATTCACGATCATCCATTATTAGCATTTAATCTTATAGTTTGGCGATAATATTTTGGTCGACGGGATAATCTAGAAGTACCAAACATCCTTATTGCTTCCATGGGGCCCCTCTCAAATGTAGTGTCTTTGACTACTGACCAGCATGTCCCTGCCATAATCAGTCTCTATACAGTGCCGGCTATAAAAATTCGTAAGCATTATTGTCGTTGGGCGTGAAATGCTTAAAGTTAAAAAAATAATTTTAAGTATATTTAAAATGAATTACAGTGAAACTTGGATAATCGAACTTATTTAACTCGAAATTGTGGCTAATTCGAATTTTTTTGTTGATCCCCAGAATTCTGTTTTAAAATAATGTAAAAAAAAATGTGGATATTTCGAATTTTAGTTGGATAATTCGAACTTTTCGTATGATTGCCTTTCAAATTTTGCGATAAATATTAATCCTGAGACTCTTTTCAGCTAAGGTTCAAAATAGTAAAACAGTTTATTTTAATTGTATTTTTACTTGGCAAAATTCCAAGACTTAACTGCACCCTTTTGTCTGGTGAATCTATTTCACTGCGCATTGAAAGAATCGAAAGTAGTAGGGAAATAAGAGTTTAAGGACAGCCGGCGGTGGGACGGTGGGACCGTGCCACCGCCGGTGCCGCCGCAGCACGCAGCAACCGTCCCACCGCCACCACCATCCCTCCTGGTTCCTCCTGCGGTGCCGCCGCTCGAAATCATACTATAAGATGAAGATTAAATTTATATTTGAATTTTGAACAACCGTAATTTTAATGAGTATTATTAATTAAGCGAAACAATTAAAAATCTCAGTTTTTAACCATTTTATTTAGATTTCTTCAACTACAAGATGAGATTATCAATTTAACACAAGAAAGTTAAACATTTATTTGAATTTTGCATGATAGACATCTTAATGAGTAGTATTAATTAAGTAAAAACAATGGAAAATATCAAGTTTTATAGAAAAAGACTGATTTCTTACGATTTTTATCAACTTAAAAGAGAAAACTTAAACGTACATTTCAGTTTTTCAACAGCTATTACCTTAATGAGTATCGTTAATTAAGTAAAAAACAATGGAAAATATCAAGTTTTATAGAAAAAGACTGATTTCTTACGATTTTTATCAACTTAAGGGAGAAAACTTAAACGTACATTCCAGTCTTTCAACAGCTATAACCTTAATGAGTATTGATAATTAAGTAAAAAACAATGGAAAATATCGAGTTTTAAAGAAAAAGACCGATTTCTCACGATTTTTGTCAACTACAAGATGAGATTATCAATTTAACTCAAGAAAGTTAAACATATATTTGAATTTTGCTTGATAGACATCTTAATGAGTATCGATAATTAAGTAAAAAACAATGGAAAATATCAAGTTTTATAGAAAAAGACTGATTTCTTACGATTTTTATCAACTACATGGTCAATGTATCGGCTTAAAACTTAAAAGTTAAACATACATCCTAGTTTTTCAACAGCTATAACCTTAATGAGTATTGACAATTAAGTAAAAAACAATGGAAATTATCAAGTTTTATAGAAAAGAATGATTTCTTACATCTTTTCAACTCAAACTTCAGAATATCAATTTGAGATAAAGAAATTTAAACGTTCATTTCAGTTTTTACGTGGCTATCACTTTAATATCGTCTTAATGAGTTTTGTTAATTAAGCAAAACAACGGAAAATGCCAATTTTTAAAGAAAGAAAACCAATTTCATCATACTTTTATAAACCAACTAAGTAGAATTTTAATACATATAAATATGATACATATAAATATAAATATGAACATTTTATAATGACATTCAAACTTTTAAAAATAGTTAGTTTGGCAATATATTGTAATAATATATGTAAACAAATGTATTTCAAAGTAGAAAATTTGTGTAAAAAATTGTCTTTTCTTGAAAATCGATATTTATTTTTGTTTAATTAATGATACTTATTATTTTTCTGTTGTTAAAACCTAAAATATACGTTTAATTCTTCTGTTAAAATTGATATATCCGTGTTGAAGATGAGAAAAAATAGTGTAAAACTAATAAAATTTGTTTAAATTCGTCTTTTTCCTCTTAAAATTATTATTAAACTAATGTAAAACTAGTAAAATTTGTTTAAATTCATCTTTTATCCCTCTGAAAAATTAATATTACTATTATTTTGTTTAGTTAATTACACTCATTATGTCTTCCAAATTTTAATTTTGAGATATTGTGGTAACTGTTATAAAACTAGAATGGATAAATAGTTTAAATCTCTTCTTTTTTTCTCTCTATGTGATACTTTTTCTTGAACGTAAACATTTTGTTGTATACTTTGTAAGTTGTGACGTCAGAACTCTATTGTGTGTTTCCCCTACTTGGAATGCATGGGTGGAGGGGTTGCAGAAAAAAGTTTTAGTTTGGATATGACGTAATAAGGAATGCTCCGTAGGTTCAAATGTGCGTGTGTGTTGATATATTTCTTTAAATGATTCGTTTATGTATTAAAATTCTACTTGGTGTATAAAAGTATGATGAAATTGGTTTTCTTTCTTTAAAAATCGGTATTTTCCGTTGTTTTGCTTAATTAACAAAACTCATTAAGACGATATTAAAGTGATAGCCACTTAAAAACTGAAATGGACGTTTAAATTTCTTTATCTCAAATTGATATTCTGAAGTTTGAGTTGAAAAGATGTAAGAAATCATTCTTTTCTATAAAACTTGATAATTTCCATTGTTTTTTACTTAATTGTCAATACTCATTAAGGTTATAGCTGTTGAAAAACTAGGATGTATGTTTAACTTTTAAGTTTTAAGTCGATACATTGACCATGTAGTTGATAAAAATCGTAAAAAATCAGTCTTTTTCTATAAAACTTGATATTTTCCATTGTTTTTTACTTAATTATCGATACTCATTAAGATGTCTATCAAGCAAAATTCAAATATATGTTTAACTTTCTTGAGTTAAATTGATAATATATAAATTTAATCTTCATCTTATAGTATGATTTCGAGCGGCAGCACCGCAGGAGGGACCAGGAGGGATGGTGGTGGCGGTGGGACGGTTGCTGCGTGCTGCGGCGGCACCGGCGGTGGCACGGTCCCACCGTCCCACCGCCGGCTGTCCTTAAACTCTTATTTTCCTACTACTATCGAAGTTTAGGTGTTACAATCCAGATTTTCGCCAATCATTTCTCCCCCCTTTTCCCACCAGAAGTGCCGCTACATTAATTTCTATCTTAGAGTCTCGTGCACTTTCGCGGTGTGAATGATTTAATGTGGTTGTAAGTTTTTGTGCTTGTGCTTTAAGAGCGTACACTAGTCACGCGGTAAAAGCCGAGCGCTAATGTAAAGTCTATGGGGCGTTCTTTTCGAATATCTCGCTCAAATTTTAACATTTTTGCATGATTTTTTTGCACAAGATAGCTGAGGACGATCCACAACCGGCCTAGTTTTTACTTTTTCGGTTTTGCTTTTGTATTTTTTACACTACGATAGTTTGAGTTTCAGAACCGGTTTAAACCGGTTCCGAAAGATTAAGTAATTGTTTAAAGAAAATCTGAAACGAAAACTGAAAAAGTAAAAACTAGGCCGGTTGTGGATCGTCCTCAGCTATCTTGTGCAAAAAAATCATGTAAAAATATTAAAATTTCAACGAGATATTCGAAAAGAACGCCCCCATAGACTTTACATTAGCGCTCGGCTTTTACCGCGTGACTAGTGTGTGCTCTTAAGTATTGTTTCTATGTTCTTTTACTATGGCGTTGTCTAAAACTAAAACTCCTTATAAGTCATTAACATTAGCTCAAAAGTTAGCGGTGATTAATGAAGTAGAAAAAGGCCGTAAAATGAAATTAGAAATTGCCAAGGAATTTGGTATTCCACCCAACACATTATCGACATATTTGAAGAATAAAGATAAAATTTTGAATAGCGAAAATCGCACTGGGAAAAATAAGAAAAGAACGAGAGGACCTGATAATCCAGATGTGGACAGTTGTGTTCTTAAATGGTTTAAACAAGCACGGGATAAGAACATTCCAATTAGTGCCCCTCTTATGAGAGCCAAAGCTGAACAATTTACCGCTTCATTAGGTATTCAAGATTTCAAAGCCAGCACGGGTTTGTTGAATGGTTTCAAAGATCGAAACGATATTTCTTTCAAAGCAGTGTGTGGTGAAAGTGGTGGAGTGGATATTCAAGCATCTGATGAGTGGAAAAAACATTTAAAAGAATTTATTCAGAATAAGGAACCAAAAAATAACGTCGAACGTTTTTAACGTCGACGAGAATGGACTTTTTTATAAGCGCACTCCAAATAAAACTCTTGCTTTCAAAAGAGAAACATGCAGTGGTGGAAAACTAAGTAAAGAGCGAGTAACACTGATTGTTGGAGCAAATATGGATGGGTCCGAAAAGTTGCCATTATTAATGATTGGCAAATCAGCTAATCCACGTTGCTTTAAAAATGTTAGATCTAAACCAGTGTCCTAGGAGTCAAATACAAAGGCATGGATGACGTCCGAAATTTTTCAAAAATGGCTTTTAAATATAAACAAAAAATTTGAAAAACAAAAACGACAGCTTGTCCTTTTTATTGACCATTGTTCGGCACGCAATAGCATTTCTAAAATGAAAAATGTGGAAGTCACTTTTTCCCGGCCAACATGACTTCTGTTTTTCAGCCAATGGACCAAGGAATCATCAAAAACCTTAAAGATTTCTACGGACGTCTATTGGTTGAAAACATCCTCATCGGAGATTTTGACATCAAGAATCTTAACGTTCTTCATGCTTCAAGAAAGTGTAGGCAGGCATGGGACAAGGCCAGTGAGAGAACGATTATGAAATGCTTTCAGAAGACAGGATTTGTAAAGAAAGAAACAGAAGGAGTAAATGTAGTGGAAAACTTTGAGGAAATTGATCCTGAGCTTACTGTCGATAATTGGGAAGTTGTAAAACCTAATCAATCAATCTCGTATGAAGACTACGTCAACGTGGACCAAAATGTCGCTGTGTATGGCGAGTTAACTGATGCGGACATTGTTGCTCAAGTGGCGGAGAACAACTAATCTGTGGACGGATTATCTGAAGATGAACAAAACAAGGAAATACAAGAGAATCCCTTACCTAGTTCCTTAGAAACTATGGTGCATATGCATGAACTTCGACGATTTTTTGAAGGTCAGTCCAATGTAAAAGATTCTCATTTTGTGTTAATTGATAAGTTGGAATCGTATGTTATGACTCAAAGATTGCTTTCGAAAAAGCAATAAAAAGTAATCTGATTTTTTCCCTAAAAGTAATAAATAATTAAGCCAGTAAAAAATGTTTGATTTAATGAAAAAAAAATGTAGCAGTATCCTTAGATAAAGTTTATGTGTTAAACATTTCATTGTGAAGTTAATTTTTTTTTTTTATTTGTCACTTCTTTTTGAGCGAGTATATTTAATTCGAATTTTTGGATCTTTCGAACTTTTCTTTTGATCTCTTGAACTTCGAATTATCCAAGTTCGACTGTATTATTTAGCTGTTTAAGAGATATTTCAAAAATATTAATATATTGATGTACAATACAGTATGATTCAAGTAAAATGGGATACAATGACTCTAAAAATAGTAATTTCTGGATGTTCGTTTTTAAGTTGTGTTATATGTTTTCTACCTGAATTACATATCAATTTAATATACGACACGTAAAATAATCTGTACAGAGACTGCATTTAAGATTTAGAATATATTTCCGTCTATGGCAGAACTGAATCTTCGGCTATGTCATGCGTGAAGCTAAATTAAATTTTAACATGCTGAGTGGTGTATATATAAATCAATAGATCGTATACAGGACTGACCAAAGAATCTGAATAAACTACTGATTGTTTTAGGGGATGTATTTTCCGAAACAGACTTATTATCTATTTAATAATTTTTTTTAATTGTTTATTTAGATTCTTTTTTTCAAAATTATCACATAATGAAGTTTCTTTACGGTAATGTGAGCATGTTAGAAACTGTTTCATAATATACATGTGACGTATCCTTTACCTTTTTGAAAAAGAATAGAAAAAAGAATATGTGTAAATTCTACCGTCCTTTATTAAATTAAAATTTAATGATCTCAAATTTAATTAGAGTATTTTGTTTGAATTCAAAAGAAATTGAGACAAGCGAATTTGAAGAAATTAAAAATGCAAACATTAGTCTATAAAAGCGTAAACTACTCTCATTATTTTAGTTTTCTATATTTTTTATGAGTATAATTAAGTTCAAAGAAATATTTTAAATTGTACATTCTTATACAACAAATTTTAATTGCTTTTAATTATTTTCATTGCGTCACTGGATATCTTCTCAATTCCATTTTTAGGTTTGTTATCAGAAATATCAATATTTATAAAAAGAACATCAAAGGCTAAATAAAATAAAGTTAATTAAAAATGCATGTGTTAAATTAATCTATAAGGACGTAGAAAATATTTTACAATGTTTAACAAGTGTATCATTTTGAGCGCAAAATATTTCACTCGAGAAAAATCTATTATTAAATCCTTGAAAGATAATTGCATTAAAATAAGGATCTTGAATTACTAAGACAACAACATTTTCTGATTATTAATGCGACTTTATACTCTTGAGAAATAAATAATTTTTTAAGATTTTTTTGGAAAACAATATCGAGAGAGAAGAAACAAGAAAATTTAATCTAGGGAGATTTAAAACAAAATGTAAGTAACAGGCGAAGCAAAGAGCGAAAACGCACTTGTATATTAAATTCGTTGTCGTGCATTTGTCTTTTATTTTATATCAGATTTTATTTTAGTTTACCGTATAAATTCTGATAAAAGTTCTATTTATATACTGGGGAACAACATAGATTGCTTTAATTATAACGCTGAAAATAATTTTGTATGGACTAAAAGAAAAACTGTATAGGGTTAACATAAATTGATTATTTTTTTCAACGGTAAAATATAATTCAGAAGTATTGTGGTATTTTGTTCAATTTCAGATGTTTAATAAAAGATCATTAATTTATTAAATTTATATATTTTTTAAATGAATATTTGATTTTTTTTTAAAAACGAATGACACTGCAACAGTGGTATTTCCCCCATATCATATAGACAAGGAGGCGGCAGCACAGACCGCCATATCATCGAGTTCACGGATGAGAATCTAGGCTTAGTTAAATCTCGATTCGCATATCAAAACGCAATCGGTCTGCCAAGTCATATCTTGGAGGAAAATACATAAAAACCCGATTTTAGTGGTCGACTCTTAGGTTCACCGTTATCTTTCCTTCTCCCAATTCTCCAAGCTTTTATATTTTTGGGTGCGGGAAACTACAATGTTAAACCTACGAGTCAGCCACTAAAATCGGATTTTTAGGTGTTTTCCTCCAAGATATGACTTAGAAGACCGATTGCGACCAGTAGCTTATCAACAATTCTTTTATACTGTTTCGATGATAGGTAACCTCAAGCGTTCCTCAACACCTTTGCTGAATGCTTGCAAATCAAAATTTGTGTGACGGAAAAATGAGGTTTTTTTTAAAAGCTATATGACTTAAAATAATCGCGATAATTTCCCTACAAGGATTAAATTAATTTCTACAACAAATAATTTTCCATAATTGTAGTTTCCGTAGATTCGAAAATGGAGATGCGGGGAACATACTTTTGTATTACATTTTCTTAGATATCTTTGAACATACACAACACCTAAAAATTAGAAGAAATATATTTTTGAGTTCGTCGTTACGAAATTTTCACACGATAACAAAGAAAACTTTTCTTTTCAATTAATTTATTATGCCCCTCTACTTCTTCCTTAAATATATTTGGGAATGGTTAATAATTTATGAATATGGGGGTCAGTGACCTCTAGCCAATTTTAACTTTCCACGTTTCATAATTTATGAAAAATCGCTGTGATAAGCACAAGAATTATCTTATAAATGTTCTGTTTTTATTTATTTAATACGGAGCGCTTGAAAAAATAGAAATAAGAGGTTCCAATTTGCAGCATATTTCGGGCACTCTCAAACGTTAAGAGAGATACTCGTGCTTTATATGCCTTTTGAACAATCAAGCCCTGAGCTTCAGTATCCTGCTTTATCATTTAATCAAGTACACCAAAATACACCAAATCAAATGTTATTTTCATAAGTTTATTATGGACATATTTGACAAACGAATATATTTCTCTAATGATATGAAAAATCACATGCATACATAAAATTACTTAAAAATTAATGAAAGGCATTTACTCAATCAAAACGTAAATACAGCTGAAGTTTTACTGAAAAAATTTTACTAATATATTTTTTGTGAACAATTATCTACTGAAATTATTCTTAAAAATATTTTTTAAATGTTTCGATGAAATTATAAAGAATCTTTTTATAACTGTGCATAAAATTAAAGCTATGAAATCTGTAAATTCTGTTTTTAATTTAAAAAATGTCTTTATGAAAATTTTTCTATTTTTATTAAAGTCATAAAAAAATGTTTTCTCTTTAGACGCAGTTTTTTTATGAACCCATTAGTTGCATTTATTTAACTGCATAACTGAAAAACAATCTGTTTTAACTTTTTACCTGTTTCTCTAACAGTTTTCTGGAATACGTCATTAAGCTGTGAAATATAACCGTAACATTTTGTAGAATTCATTTTTACTTAATTGCAAAATATGTTCTTAAATTACTTAAATATGGAAATATTTATTTACTTATATGTATTTTTTTTCATTTTACTTTCAGTTATTTTTAAAGCGGAATTCAGATTTAAATATTCTTCTCGTAAATATTCAGTTTTTTGTAAAATTAATCAAATTTAATTGCTGCCGTATAAAATATCCTGCAGCAACGACGTTAAAAATGAATTAAGTGCACAGCTATTACCATAATTTAGTACAATTATTTTAAATCGCTGTGAGTTTTAATGCATGAATAAAAAGCAATACATGGAAGGAGAAGCATAAAAAATATTTTTAACGCCACATTAAGTAAACTCAAAATATTATTTTTTTCCTTCACTAAAAATTACCATGCAAATGATCAATGACGTTGTGGGTTTGAATGTACTTTTATGGATATTAAAATTTTTTTCTCTGATTATTTTAATTGAATGCATTTACATAAGTCAAAATTAATTCTTCACTTTTTTCTAAGCAATATTTTGTACCCAATAAAGCACTTTTCAAATCTGTAAACAATGTAATACATATTTTGCAAAACAATATATTTCTTTAATGATATGCATACAAACATACATTTACATGCATGGATAAAGTTATTCAAAAAATAATAAAAGGCATTTGTATAATCAAAACTTAAATACAACTAAAGTTTATAAAAAAATAAATTTTACTAATATTTTTTATGAACAATTATCTATTGAAATAATTCCTGAAAAATATTCCTTGACTGTTTCGATGAAATTATAAAGAATCTTTTTATAACTGTACATAAAATTAAAGTTATGAAATCTATAAATTCTGATTTAAATTTAATAGTTTTTTTATTACAATATTTCTATTTTTATTTGAGTCATATAAAAAAATTGCGCTTTCTTTTTAGACGCGGTAATTTCATGAATCCATTAGTTATATTCATTTTACTCCATAACTGAAAAACAACCTGTTTTAGCTTTTTACCTGTTTCTCTAACAGTTTTCTGGAATACATCATGAAGCTGTGAAATATAACCTTAACATTTTGTAGAATTCATTTTCACTTAATGCCAAAATATGTTCTTATATTACTTAAATATGGAAATATTTATTTACTTAAATACATATATATTTAGTTTACTTTCAGTTATCTTTAAAGCGAAATTATGATTTAAATATTCATCTCGTAAATATTCAGTTTTTTGTAAAATTAATCAAATTTAATTGCCGCAGTATAAAATATCCTGCGGCAACGAAGTTAAAAATGAATTAAGTGCACAGCTATTACCGTAATTTAATAGAATTATTTTAAATCGCTGTAAGTTTTAATGCATGAATAAAAAGCAATACATGGAGGGAGAAGCATAAAAAATATTTTTAACGCCACATTAAGTAAACTCAAAATATTTTTTTCCTTCACTAAAAATTACCATGCAAATGATCAATGATGTTATGGGTTTGAATGTACTTTTATGGATATTAATAATTTTTTCTCTGATTATTTTAAGTGAATGCATTTACATAAATCAAAATTAATTCTTTTTTTTTTTTCTACTAAGCAATATTTTATAGCCAATGAAGTACTTTTCAAATCTGTAAGCAATGTAATGCAATGTAATAATAGTTGTATAAATAATAGTTTAAAGTTGTGAAATTTTAGAGTCTTTGAAAATTTTAAAGTTAGCAGATAATTGCTGTAATGACGTGTTATCATACGAAATTCCGCGTGTCTGGTTTAATTAGCTTGATATTACAGGAGAATTTGGTCTCCTAAAGGGTTGCGTTTTCTCCACCTTCCTGCATTTTCATTCATCAGATAATATCAAAACTTGAACACTGATATTTTGAAAGTTTAAAAGTCCTTTGCCCTCTTAATAATGAAAATGTGAGAAGGTATAGAAAGCTCAACCCTTTAGGAGACCAATTTCTCCTGTAATAACAAGCTAATTAAACCAACCATGAGGAATTTCGTATGATAATATGCCATTACAGCAATTATCTGCAATTATCATTCATCTTCACATCCTCAGAATTAATTCTTCATTTTTTAAAGTAATATTTTACAGCCAATGAAGTACTTTTCAAATCTTAAAACAATGTAATGCATAAACAAATAATAGTTGTATAAATAATAGTTTAATAATTGTGCGATTTTAGAGTTTTTGGAAATTTTAACGCAAGCAGGCAATTGCTGTAGTGACGTATTATCATGCGGATTCCGCGTAGCTGGTTTAATTAGCTTGATATTACAGGAGAATTTGATCTCCCAAAGGATTGAGCTTTTTCTACCTTCCCACGTCTTCATTATTGAAGGGGCACAGGACTCTTAAAGCTTCAAAATTTTCGAAATTTAAATTTTTTTATATGTTAAACTGCTGTTTTTTCTGAACATTTTAATGTTTTTCTTTCCTTGAAATTCTCATTAGAACAAAAGTTATGGGTTTTAGAATTTTACTCGCTCAATAGTTAAAGCGGCGTTTTCCAAACTTGGAAGTCATTTTTCTCCAAATGAATTTTTTTTTTCATAGCGCGCATGATATCTCAAAATCTTGTAAGTATTTCACATAAAATTTGCAAAATATATGTTTCATGTTAATCTGTATAAACTCAAACTAAAACTTCCTTTTTATTGTTCGAAAAAGTTTATTTCTTAGGTGATTATGTTGTTGAAATTTTCAAAAATTTCTATTGGTTAAATACAACTTTGTATTCAAGATAAAAAAAAATGCTTTAAATATAAATTTATTTTGGTTCAAAATATCTATTACAATCTCATGTATATGTCTGCACCAAAATTTCCGCTCTAATTGCCATATTTATTTTGCAATTGTGCGCATAAGCTATTATACTAATTTTCTGCTCGTCAAATATCTGAGAGATTGTAGTGCCCTGTAAATGCTAATTCTGCTCCTTGCAATTTTTTAAAGACACAAAATGAAAGAACATACTTATATCTTTCATCTCAATAAAAACTGTGTTTTAATATCATAAAAATTTTAAGATATTAAATGTTTAAGATGATCTCCATTTTAAATTTTTTCCGATTTTAAGAGTCCCGAGACCCTTTAAGGGGGCACAGAACCTTTAAAATTTCAAAATATCAGTTTTAAATTTTTGATTTAATCTGAATGTTTTAAAAGTTCTCAGCAATATTCAAAAAGCCCCATTCAAAAATCTGCATTATTTATTGAGTTACAATCATTTATAGATGGTGAATACAATGAAAGGTTCGTAGATATTAGAACTTTAAAAACTGTTGTTCTCGGATTAATAAATTTAAGGTTTGTGCGCAGCATTAATTTTAAAATGTGCATGCTATAGACTAAAAAATTAACCAAATATGCGTTATTTTATAATCTACATGCTAAAAGAATAAAAATAATAATGCACATTTTTTTGTATTTGAAAAACTTGAAAACTATTTTCAACTTTTTTGCTATTTTTTTTTTTAATTTTGTGATAAAATTAAATTTTAAACAAAACTGTTTGCATATATTTTGGTTTTAAGTTAAAAGTAGGATTTTTAGGGTTCTATTTTGTTAAAAAATTGTTTTTATATGTATAATTTAGAACTTTATCAAAAGCGTAGCTTTAAATCACTTAATAGAGAGATGAATTTTTAAATTTTAAATTTAAAGATTAATTTTCGACATACAACATTTTTTTCTCTGGGTAATGTAGTTAAGGATATATATCTTAGATAGAATGAAAAAAAAGAGTCTTAAATGCATCTTGATTGTGTTTTGGTACCTAGAAAATGTTTGAAACCATTTTGGCAAATTCAAAGATCCCGCGCCCCCTTTAATGATTACGACCACATGCGGGAAAGGGTTTCCGTTCAATGTGTATCCGTGAAAGTCAAGCATCGAGTGTTTTCTCAGTCATATTTCTTCTCCTTAAAAAAAGGCCTTGTTTAGCGATGAAGTTATGAATAAAGAGTTGGAGACATATAGTGTACTGTCTATCAGTTACGAATGGAGTAAGAGATTGCCACAAGATGGCAGGCGGTTTTGTTTTAATCGGAACAACAGTTTTAAGTACCGTTGTTGGTGATAATCGTCGCCAGTTAAATCAAGCAGGAAATTTCGTCTAATTTTAGCGCCTTATATATGAAAAATATTTCTCCAAAATATGTTAAAAAATTTCAATTTCTTTTTAATGGTATCAATTTGATTAAGTATTATAATCTTTTAACTGACACGGGGAGGAAGTTGTCTTGGTTGTTACAATGTGGCGGAACTACTACCGCTATAATACATTCTCACCAGTAAAAATGAATATCAGTTTTTGCCATTGTTTTTGATCGAAATTTTCCATTAATGAAGCATTTAAATAAAGAGAACATTTCTACTTAAATATACTGGTGGAATTTTTCTGCTGTCCTAATGAATCACAGCGAAAGCGGTTGCAGTTGATGCTTCACCATTTTAAGGATATGTCATTTCCTCATTATTAGTAGTTCCATGTGTTTAGCCAAAGGCTTTTGGAGTAATTTTTTATCCCTTAAATACCTAATGCTTTTAGTTTTGAAAAAAAAATGCATACATTTTATCACATATATTTAATAATGTGTTTTGACGAAGAATTTTTGAAATGTTTCTATGTTTTCATATAATAAATTAAGATGAACCTGGCCTTCCAGAATGGACTATTTGTAAATTCAATTTATTAATGTAATACATAATTGGCTTTTTCTTGTAATATGCAATGTTTCCGCAAAATGAAGAATTTTATGAAGTTGGAGAAATGTATGAATGTTCATTTAATACTATTTTTGAATTCAATTTTTACACATTGATTCTTCTACATTTTTATATTAAACTACCCCACGGCTTTGCGCGCGTAATTGTTGATATATGCCAAGTGATATTTGTATGTCAGATTATTTGTTTCCCCCCCTCCTTTGGGGTATTGATACCGACATGAGATATAGCCTATATTGGAGCGAAGACTTTCACCATCATTTTGACATCATTAATTTTGAAATAGGTTCATTACTCGCTAAGATTGCTTAAAAATTGCAATTTAGAGCGTTTTTATAATGTTTTTAGCTCACATTTTCAGCACTTTTAAATTTGTATTTTAGAAGAAATTTTGTCAGTGATCATTTACATCTTATAAATAATTAACAGGCCAAATTTTATGTATCTAGATCAATCAAAAACACAAAAGTTGCATTTTTAGAACGTTTTCTGCTCTTGCTCCCTTTGGGGAGTAACTACATACGATATAATCTATGTTGGCGCAAGGATTGTCACCATCATTGTGACATCATTATTTATTAAATCGATTCGTTATTTTCCGAGATTGTTGAAGAATCGCGATTTAGAACGTTTTTAAAACGTTTTATGTGCATTTTCACCCTTTTTAAATTTCATATTTTTTAGCAAATGTTCATATTGATCATTTACATCTTATAAGTAATTTACATGATAAATTTCAGATTTCTAAATCTTTCAGTAACACAAAAATCACATTTTTAGAACGTTTTTTGATACTGCACACGCTTTAATCTGTGGCATCGATATACGATATAGCCTGTATTTGATTCTGGGCAAACACCATTATTTTGGTATAATTACTTTTGAAATCGGTTCGGTATTTCCAGAGATTATTCCCTGCAAATAAATAAACTTTACCTCTTTATAATATAGGTACAGATTATGAAATAATACGGTGAGTGAAAAAGAACATTCATGTCTTTTTTTAAAACGGAACGATAGAACTTAGAATTTAAGTCCATAGATGAATATGCAAACACCACTACTGATAGAATGGAATATGCATGCAATTATTAGTAGTAGCAGTGAAGAGCTTTTCGTATTCTATATACCTGAATTTGACGCATCATAAGTAAAGAACATTACGGGGTCTCAAGATTCTTACTTTTTACCTCGCAGTGCAATTTAGCAACATGTCACATTTAACTTTTTTTTCTCAGTATCCTTAAAACATAAATGCATAACATTTTTAATATAGAGAACTATAATATATCTTCAATTTAATTTTTTTTTTAATATTCTACACTGAATTTTATTATTACTTACCCGTCATACGTAGTATAGGGTAAGTCTTGCAATCGTTTTGAAAATCGAAAATTTTTTTGACGGATTTACACGTTTTCGATAGTGGAGATTCCGAAAAACATATTTTTAGAAAAAAAAAATTTGCCGTCCGTCTGTCTGTCTGTCTGTCTGTCTGTCTGTAAACGCTCTATCTCCCGAACAAATTTAGATAGAGACTTGAAATTTTGTATGTAGTTAGTATGTAAGAATGGGACGAACCCTATTTAATATCAGCAACCTCGATTATCCGGAACTATTTTTTTCGGACCCTCAAAAAATTCGTTGTGATGAAAGGTACATAAAAATTTTCGAATTTTTTTGTTTTAAGGAATGGACGTAAAAGGCAATAAAATGACACACATTTTGCATATAGAACGAAGTCGATCGGATTATTAGTTGCCGAGATATTTGTAATCCTGTTTTCCACATTCTTCGATTTTTCATGACCCTGTATTTCATTCAAATTTCAATTCAGAGGTATATTTTAATTGGAAATAAGACGCTTAATCCGACACAGTTAATTGTTAGTTAATAGAATTATTACTTTTGGAGTTTTAAGGATGTTTCTTTTACGCAATTCAATACTACTTGAGTAGTTTGGCGTTTTATATAATTTGTCGAAATTGGGACATCAGCAGTTCTTTAATATAGCATTACTATATATATTAACAATATTTAAATTTTGTTTATGAATTGCAATGCATTGTATAAATAGTTTTCACATGTTTTATTTTCATATACATATCCATGATGGGTAAGTATTACGGTGGTCCCCAACGACTAGTTTTTTACTTACCCATCATACGTAGTATAGGGTAAGTCTTGCAATCGTTTTGAAAATCGAAAAATTTTTTTTGACAGATTTACACGTTTTAGATAGTGGAGATTCCGAAAAACATATTTTTAGAAAATTTTTTTTGCCGTCCGTCTGTCTGTCTGTCTGTCTGTAAACGCTCTATCTCTCGAACAAATTGAGATAGAGACTTGAAATTTTGTATGTAGTTAGTATGTAAAAATGGGACGAACCCTATTTAATATCAGCAACCTCGATTATCCGGAACTATTTTTTTCGGACTCTCGAAAAATTCGTTCTGATGAAAGGTATATAAAAATTTTCGAATTTTTTTGTTTTAAGGAATGGACGTAAAAGGCAATAAAATAACACACATTTTGCATACAGAACGAAGTCGATCGGACTGTTAGTTGCTGAGATATTTGTAATCTTGTTTTCCACATTCTTCGATTTTTCATGACCCTGTATTTCATTCAAATTTCAATTCAGAAGTATATTTTAATTGGAAATGAGATGCTTAATCTGACGCAGTTAATTGTTAGTTAATAGAATTAATATTTTTGGAGTTATAAGGATGTTTCTTTTACGCAGTTCGGTACTACTTGAGTAGTTTGACGTTTTATATTATTTGTCGAAATTGGTATATCAGCAGTTCTTTAATATAGCATTACTATGTATATTAACAATATTTAAATTTTGTTTATGAATTGCAATGCATTGTATAAATAGTTTCACATGTTTTATTTTCATATACATATCCATGATGGGTAAGTATTACGGTGGCCGCCAACGACTAGTTTTAATTTTCAATTTTGATAAACAGTTAAAATTGATTTTTGATTTGCATCCACTGTGCGCAAGATTGTATTAATACTACTATTGGTTAGAGAGACCCCCCCCCCCCAAAAAAAAAATAAAAAAAAAATACTGATATACTTCCTTTGAAATCAATTTTTTTGTTTATTTATTTAAAATTTAGATTTCAATTTTAAAATAAAAAAAATCCTTTTTATTGGAAAATTGCTAATTTTAAATAATCAATGCAGCTATAATACTAAGTTTCAAGTATACGTTATTCTTTAAGATAAAATGAGATATTTACCAAATTCGATGCAAAGTGCTTTATTAGATTTCGAAAAATTTGAACGCAGTCAAAGAACAGTTCAATTTTTTAAATCAAAATTAAATATAAAAAATAATAAAATTTCAATGTAGAATGATAAAAAAATTACTTTTAATACAAGAAATATTAAGTTGTCTATATTAAAATTTTATGCATTTATGTTTCATAGGTACTGAAAAAAAATAAATGTAACATGCTGCTAAATTGCACCCTCAGGTAAAAAGTAAGGCTTTGGAGACCCCTTAAACAGCGTAAGTATTGTCGTGAGACTTCTCACGAAGGAAGGGGAAAGAGGTATTAAAATTTTTGCTTTTAAATACAGATGTCTAAAAAAAAAGATTATTTCTCGAGAAGGAAATTTTCTTAAAGTAGAAATTGCTTCTATTAAATACAAACTACTAAAAGAAATTAAACTTTTAAAAAGAAGAAAAACTTTTTACAATCACAAATCACTTGGTATTAAATAGAAATTCCTGAAAGAAATGAATTTGTTTAGAAGAAGCAAAACTTTTTACTGCCTAAAATCTTGATCTGATTTATTATTACGAGTTTTAACATACCTGGGTGTATCACTAACTGTTTTGAAAAGTATAGCGATATAAACAGGTTTTACTTTTTACAGGTTACTTAAGTTGTAAATTTTAGACCATCAAAATAAATGACAGAAGATTCGATTATACGTGCCAGCACTATGCACTTGACGCTTCACTTTTTGGATTGTGATTACCATTTTATACGGTATCATTTATTTCGTGAGCACCTTGTTTTTGTAGAAATTGTTTTTATGTTATCACATTTCATGCCAAAAATGTACTTACATTTTCATTGCAGCATTTTCATTTTTTCTTAAAATTAATATACCATCAACCGGAGTTCAGTTCGGATGAAACACCCCGCATTAATAACTAAATAAGTGGTTTTGAACCACATGTTCAATGTAATTTTTTATCCTCTTGATGTATACTATCAGTTCTCTCAATTTGTTGGTCGAATTTGGAAATACCCTGTATATATTTTACAATAAAAAAGTTTAAAAAAGAAGGAAATTCTCTCGCACGTTATGAAATTCATGCTTCATGATCTTAAATTTAATTAGCTTGATGGATTTTATTTTGAAATAAATTTAGACAAGTTGATTTGAAATACCTACAGACGCCATCATTTGTCTAATTAATATCATTATTTCGTTTTTCTATAGAAATTGTTTTTACGGTCATAATTATATTCAAAACAATATTTCAATTTGGAAATTCCACAAACACAAAAAAAACATCTTTAGTTGTTTTATATTTTTAGTTCAGAAATGGATTTATTTTAAATGGATTCCTTATAATTTATTACTTAGTTATCAGAAATGTATGGCTTCATATAAAAAAAATTCAAATACTAACAAAAATAATATTAATTAAAACACATATGCCAAATGAATCTTTCTAAATAACAACACGGGAAAATGCTTTTAAATATTTAGCAAATGTATGTATTAAACCTAAAATATTTTAAATGAAAAAGATCTATTATTAAATCCCTGAAAGATAATCATGTCAAAGTGTGCTCTTGAACATTCCAAAATTTGTTTTTATGTTGCGTTAAATCGACTTTGGTTCAACTTCTATTTATTATTCTAAAATCACAATTTTTTAAAAATATGTATTATAGAAAAATATAGAAACAAGAAAATATGTCCATTATTTTGCTAGTTATTAAATTAAAACATCACGATCTTAAAAGTTATTTACATATATTATTTATAATTTAAAAGAAATTTTTGAAATGTTGCCTTGAATCAATTAGAAATGCAGATGTATTTTAGGTAAAACTAAAATTATCAATCCCTGTCTTAAGTCATATAAATATTGTTTTTTTTACGAGCATAATTGTATTCTAAACATTGTTTCAAATTATTTATTTTTAAATATCTTTAGTTGTTTAAAATATTTTCAATTCATAATTGAATCATTTTCAATTCTTTCCTTAAAGAATATTAACTATAAAGAACTAACAGAAATGAGGATATTTTAAAAACAACCTCGAATTCTAAGATAATATCTTTGAATTAATGTCGCATCTAAATAAATCCATTCAAATCATATATTTTAATATGTAACAAGTGCATCTTTTGTGCATAAAATATTAGAAGCAAAAAAGATCTACTATTAAATCTCTGAAAGATAATCATGTCAAAATATGCATTCTGGACATATTGAGGCAGCGACATTTTCCAAATATTAATGCGATTTTATTACCATGGGAAATAAATATGTTTTTTCAGATTTTTAAGAAATGAATCACAGAAAGAGACTACTCAAGAAAATTTAATCTGCTAAGATTTAAAAGTAAAATGAAAATGAAATAACTGCGATGCGCAGAGAAAAATTGTATTTGTATATTAATTTTGTCCCTCGGTATTTTCATTTTCATTTCATTTTATTTCAATTAAATTTTGGTTTCGCAATGAAAATGCCATTATTATTTTTTCTTTATACTAGAGAAACAAACTCAAAAATTCTTTTGGTAGTTATAAGGAATAAACGTATTTTTAAATGAACTAACACAAAAACTGCATACTTTTAATTAGAATTAAGTACAAGTTTTTTTTAAATGACAAAATACAACTAAGAAATACAGAAACCTGTTGTTTAATACATAATGCTTATTCCATAGGATGATTTATTTAATGCGAAGTCTGATTCTGGAAAACAGATGATCTGATGTTATTTTATCATAATACAAAAAAAAAAAAAAAAAAAAAAAAAAAAATCATTTTGTTATTTTAAATTACTAGTATCCTTTATTCAGCGCGGTTTCAGCAAGATATAATATTGGTTATTTTTTTTAGATATCCCTCTTATCAGAGCGTAAAAAAATTCTTTTAGTTTACAAAGCACAAAATTGGCGCAGTTTTTCCCTCGACGATTGAATTTGTAAAATGAAATTTGCGGAAAATTCCGAAAAACGTATAACTTTAAAATAATTCAAAGAAGCTTTTCAAAAATTCGAATCAATCAACATTTTATAGATATAGACCCAGGCATATCAGTGGATATATCCAAGTGCATTGACGATTAGAAAATCCAATTTTGTGTTATTGTAAAATGCATTCCAAAAAATATTTAAAAAAATATGCAATTAGAAATAGATAGGTTTTTTCTTAAATAAATTAAAATACTTGTAGGTTTGAAGTAATCAATTATATTTCACCTATTTTTAATTATTTGTATAAATTCTTAATAATTCATCTAATTGTAAGTAGAGGAGGGAAATAAACTTACTTTTGGTTATCTAGTTGCATCGTTCCTTAGTTTCACATATAACAGTTTCCAACACACTTTTATTTTTCTAGTGTATAAGTAATCATCAAATATTCTGCCACTGGACGTTTTAATTAAAACCCATAAAATAAAATGCTTTAAATAAGTTCAAGAAGTACAGCTGCTGTTTTCTTTAGAAATTGACGCCATTAAAATCTGTTTATGATTAAAACATAATTTTTGCAGACCTAATTCTACCTAGTTATGTTACTTTAAATACCATGCATTTTAGTAATTTTAGTCTTTTTTGATACTAAATACATGTACTTCCATTTTTGGCGAGTAAAACTCTAAAAATTCATTTGATTTTATGTATAATGTAAGTTTTGGCCACAGAAGAATGCATTTTCACTTCTTTGCTTGTTAGAACGCAGAGATGTTTTCCAAATAAAACTTATAGGACTCAGGGTAACTTTTTTGGAATATTTCATCCTTTTGACAGCTACTTTTGATATTCCTCTTAAATCGTGTGTCAAATTTGGTGATTACCTGTATATGATGTCAGTTAAATACATTATTTAATCCTTTCAAGTCCGATTTTTTTTCAATTTTTAGAAAAAAAATACCTTTACATTAATAACAAGAACACTAGCTATAAAAACAGATTAATTAGTGTTTAACGAATATTTAATTGTTTAAAAGATAATGAATGTTGTCAGTGTTGTTGTCTTGCGAATTATTTACTTAATATTCATATGACAACTAGCTAAGGAAGAATTTTAGGAGATGTTTATAAAGTATCGTATTACAATAAGGGGTTAAACTTATATTGCAAATTTCTTATACTTTTTGCGCTTTGTTACACACGATTATTTCAGTAAAGTAACTTTTATTTAAAATTTAAAGAGTGAAATATATGTTTAAAATAAAAGAATTGCAAACGACGCTAATAGAATTAAGCAAATATTTATTATTATTATTATTACTAAATGTCTAAACATAAATGAAGTCGTCAGTAAATGCATAGACATATACTAATATTACTACATGTAAATAATCGCTAAAGTATTTCTTGAAACAAAATAATACTTATGAAAAATCATGTACTAGTACATTAGACCCGAAAGGGTTAAAAGCACTTTCTTGAGTTACGAAAGCAAAATAATTAGACAACACAACGCTTTAAAAGTAAAAGTTATAAAATTTTAATAAAGTACATAACGAATCCGATGTTTTAAATATTGTATCGTATTCTTTATATTTATCCTTTTATATTTTAAAGAATGAAATAGGTACTTGAGTTAATCATTATTCGATAAAGTGTTTCTTGAATTAGGAGTTCAAAAGTTAGCAGTCTTTAATTTCGCATTTGTTCTTTAGAAATATGTTACACTCAATTACTGTTTAAATTATCAAGTTGTGATTAAAGTAGACGTTCAGATTTGCTTTATGCAGTAAAGAGACATTCCAGCCCTTTAAATCCCCTTGAAATATGTATAAAATTAGCATAATGATGAGATTGTTTCGCAGTAACAAAATTACTTTGTTAATCGATATTTCATGAAATATTCAGTAAAGATCTTAAAAGATAATTACTTTTAATAGCATATTCTTGCTATATTAAAATATTTTCCTTTCAGTTAACATATAAGTGATGAAAAGAGCATTTTACGAAGATGTTCGTTTACACTTTATGTAGTAAAGTTGATATATGAAACCATCGTAATAGTTTAAAGAGTACTTTTTGTTGAACTGATATTTAATGGTTTTTTCTATGAAATAAAATTTCTTTGTTAATCATATTTATCGTACTTCGACTATATGTGTTCCAAAGTTAAAATTTTACAATGTTATAAACCTTTTATAGAAATACTTTAATCGAAACCATTTTACAAACTAAGAATAATTTAAGTACTTGTCATTTAATGCTTTATTCCATAAAGATTTTTTTTAACGCTTTCAACTACTTAAAAAATAAAGTAAGATATTTAGTTTTTTTAAACAGTAGAACCTCGATCAATTGTTTTTCAGGAGGCGCATGGAAAAAAACAATGAATGCAGCGTCAACGTCAAAATACACTAAAAAAATAATGTTTATGCATTATTAATACATATAATGTATACAATATACTAATATATCCCAATTTGTCACTTACTATACAGTAAAAGAAATAAATGGAAGTCGTAGAAAATTGATATTTATTTTAAAAAAATCAGTGACTTAATGTTGGGTTTTTCGTTTATTTTTTAAATTAAACAACATACTTTCAACATACAACATATTTGTGCAACATATTTCTGGTCTTTTTCTTTATTTTCATGTGTATATATAAAAGTTCGCACAGTTTCAAATGCCGTAATTACTTCAGACAGATTTGGCACTGATGCAGGCTCAACTTCATCGACTTGAACATTATCACCTGCTTCTACGCCATTAGTTTCATTTTTTGCATCACCACACACTTCTATGCTTAGGATACAACATGTCACAATTTCGATCAATGAAAATATTGTTAAAATTTCCATTAGATACCTCTTCTGCTAAACTCAACTATACTTCACTTGCATTATTGTCACCATCGTCATTATTTCTTTTCCCTTCTGTTGAGTATTTTTTATTAAGTTTTCACTGAAAACCGCATTTTACAAGACGATTCAGGATAACTGAAGAGGTTACTTCATGCCATGCTGAAAGTATAAAATGAATAGCCTGCAAAATATCTATTTTTGGTTTATGTTCATTTTTTTGTTGTTGTTCTGAGAAATATAAATACCGTTTTACTATCTTCATCCTATAAAACTGCCTAAAACAGTTGATTATCCTGAAAAACTGATTTCTATATTTTTCAAAGACGATGCACTTGGTGGATAAACTAAACGATTGTTAATAAATAGAATGATTTTTCTTTTTTTTTAGACTCAGAATGATCAATACAAGTCATGAAGAAATTTTTTAAAACTATTATTTTTCAGCCTGCTCTAGCATTCGAGTGGTAGACTACAGGCAGTTTCTTTACATTCTTGAAACATCGAGGTCTAGAAGATTTACCAATAACAAGGAGTACTTGTTTATCAAAACCGTTCTTTGTGCATATTAGCACTGTAAGTTTTTCTTTGCAATGTTTATCAACATGACAACACACTCCTTTAAACACTAGCATTCACTCTGGCAAACATTTATAAAACAGGCCTCTTTCGTCTGCATTGTAGATGTCACAATCCTTGTAGGGTCATTCCATGTCAATTCAACCAGACCTTGTAACCCGACCCACAGGGATTTTGATGAAACTTTGTGTACACACTAATTCTATCATAAAATGATTTCATCAGAAATTTTTCCTTCCTAGACCTCATACTTTGTGAGATATAGGGGGTCCAATTCTTGGGGGTTTCTCAAATCGCACATTTCTGAGTCTGTATTTTGAGATTGCAGTTCAATCTTCAAAAAATTGTTTCTCTGGATCTAAAACGTGAATCATCTTAAAAATATCACTGTAAGAATATAAAAAGATGCAGATTTTTATAAAAAAATATTTAAAAATTTACTTGTAATATTTAGGAAAAAAAAAAATTAGCCAAAATTGAGAGTTGTGGTTATTTTTCCAAATTTTTATGACTTCACCAAAAAGGCTGTACACAAAAAGGCAAATTAAATTTCCAATTTCTTTTTGTTTTAAATAAAAGTTTACACTTTGGGCTTTCTATTTGTGAAATAAAAATGATGTCTTTCGCATGGCTTATACAAAAATTTTGGGTACTTTCCACTTAGCCGGATGCATGTTTTATTTTTACATATTACATATGCACACAAAAAGGCAAATGAAATTTCCAATTTCTTTTTGTTTTAAATAAAAGTTTACACTTTGGGCTTTTTATCTGAGAAATAAAAATGATGTCTTTCGCATGGCTTATGCAAAAATTTTGGGTACTTTCCAATTAACCGGATGCGTGTTTTATTTTTACATATGTACATATGTATAGATCTATATAAATGCAGATGTATTATACATGTACATATGTATGTATATATACAGTATATTAATATATATATGTATAACACTGGTGCCCGTCTAACCGAAAAGTACCAAATTTTGCCTTGTTTTGAGAATCTGCACCAATTAAGAGGAAAAAAATCTGACTAAGTTTAGCTGTGGTACTTAAATAATTATTGGAATTTCTATGAGTTATTGAATTTAATGTTATTTGATGCATGTTTTTTTAATTTGCAAAGTAAAATTTAGGCTTTGTTTTTTCTGATTAAAAAAAATCTGACTGTAATATGTTTCCCCATTAAATTTAGTGAATGGTCCATATATTTCATTTAGTATTTAATAATGGGCATTTTTTGCTAATCTAAAGAATCTCTTACTTTTATTTTCAATAATTAAATTCAAAACAGTTTTTTTTTGTACAGTATAAAATAGATAATTTTTTCTCCTCACATTTCCATTCTTTCTTTCGAATGCTTATATATTAATTATTTGTGTTTAAAAAATGTTCAAAACCTTGTATTTCCTGTCCTTGGTTAATTTTAATCAGTTTAAATATTTATATTGGCAAGTTTAAATACACAAATGTTTAACAGAACTTAAATTTGTTTCTATAGTCTGAAAGATTTAATTGCACCTGCCTTGTATTAACACCTTCTGATAAAGGCAGGGTAATGTTCGTTAGTATGAAAGCAGATGTTTTGAAATCAATTTAATAAAATTATTGTCATTCTGTTGTTTCTTATCATAGAAGAATGATCTAACTTTTACTGTGCTACTAAAAATATAATCTGATTGTTACATACTTTATAGTTTATGATATGTATAAATATTTTTTTGCTTTATTGTTTTAATATGGAGCCTGATATTAAAACCTTCTACTAGTATTCAGGCTTGCAGTATTGTAATATTAACTGGTTTAGAATGTCACAAAACTAGCTATAGAAATAACAGAGAAATAGACTACATTGATAATCTCTGTGATTCAGAAAAAGAACTTTTATTAGTTAGGACTATTGCATTTATAAAACAAAAATTAAGTGAAAACCGTTTGATTAATTTATGTGAGCATCACAGAATTTCGCTCTTAATGAAATATGAATTATATAAATGTGGCGATTCATTTAAGCGGCATAAAAAGCAAGTGAAAAAAACAATTAGGGCAGTTAATAGAGATTTATATACGGCGGAAAAAGTGAACCAAAGTTGAAAGTTATGATTATTTTTCCAAAATTTTGTGACATTATGGAAAAGTCTCTACACAAAAAGGCAAATGAAATTTCCAATTTGTTTTTGTATCAAATAATATTAAATTTAGTAACTCATAGAAACTCCAGTAATTATTTAAGTACCACAGCTAAACTTAGTCAGATTTTTTCCCCTTAATTAGAGCAGATTTTCAAAACAAGGTAAAATTTGGTACTTTTCGGTTAGACGGGCACCAGTATTATACATACACTGTAAAAAAAAATTCAAGAGGTTACTAAAAATTTTTTAGTAAATTTGTATTCCACAGCATTTTTTAGTAACCATTACAAACTTTTTTTTTGCAAGTGAAACAAGCATTTCTTTTGTAAACTGAACAAAAGAATATTTTGTATAACTAACTTAAAATTTTTTAGTATGAGCCACCAAGCAAATTTTAGTAATAGCTCCAAAATTATTTTTAATAACAATTACGTGCGTCCGAAGGGCAGGAGCTTCCTTCGAGCTGCATCCAGACTTCTGAAGCGATAGATTTTAGGCAAAAACGCAATAGATGGCAGCACCAAACCTTCCTACCAGCTCCAACAGGAAATTCATAACCCCTTTATTGTAGAGTACTTACGCTACATACATTCGGGGCGTATTTGGCGCTGTCCAGTATTGAACCCGGGACCTTTTAGCCTGGAGTCCGTTACTATAACCACTATGCTATCGAGGCCACGCCAAGTGAGTTTTAGTAATAGCTATTAAAAATATAAAACTATTAACTCTATTCGTTGCTAACTTTTTTCTAGTAATTCTTACAGATTTTCTAGTAACCGACTAAGATTACTAAACATTTTTTAGTAATTACAAGGATTACTAAAGTTTTTTTAGTAGATCGACCCTTTTTTTTTACAGTGTATATATATCAATATACTGTATATATACATACATATGGACATGTATAATACATCTGTATTTATATAGATCTATACATATGTAAAAATAAAACACGCATCTGGCTAATTGGAAAGTATCCAAAATTTTTGCATAAGTCATGCGAAAGACATCATTTTTATTTCATATATAGAAAGCCCAAAGTGTAAACTTTTATTTAAAACAAAAAGAAATGGGAAATTTCATTATCTTTTTTGTGTGCATATGTAATAACAAAAATAAAGCACTTATCCGGCTAATTGGAAAGTACCCAAAATTTTTGGATAAGCCATGCGAAAGACATCATTTTTATTTCACAAATAGAAAGCCCAAAGTGTAAACTTTTATTTAAAACAAAAAGAAATTGGAAATTTCATTTGCCTTTTTGTTTGTATATGTAATATGTAAAAATAAAACATGCATCCGGCTAATTGGAAAGCACCTAAATTTTTGCATAAGCCATGCGAAACACGTCATTTTTAATTCATAGATAGAAAGCCCAAAGTGTAAAATTTTTTTTAAAACAAAAAGAAATTGGAAATTTAATTTGCCTTTTTGTGTACAGCCTTTTTCGTGAAGTCACAAAAATTTGGAAAAATAACCATAACTCTCAACTTTGGCTGCCCTTTTTTATCCTAAATATTACAAGTAAATTTTTTAAATATTTTTTATTAAAATCTGCATCTTTTTATCTTCTTACAGTGATATTTTTAGGATGATTCATGTTTTAGATCCAGAGAATTTTTTTTTAAAATATGGAACTGCAATCTCAGAATACAGACTAAATTTGAGAAACCCCCAAAAATTGGACCCCCCCATATCTCAGAAACTATGAGGTCTGAGAAGGAAAAAATTCTGATGGAATCATTTCATGATAGAATTAGTGTGTACACAAAGTTTCATCCAAATACCTGTGGGTTGGGTTACAAATGGGGGGAAAATTGGTTGAATTGACATGGAATGACCCTATCCTTCTTGTAACTTTGGATCACAGTTTGTTTTCATCAATATTTAATACTGCAGAACTTTTGCCACATATTTTTCTAGATACCAATAAATTGCGAATTCTAAAACGTGCAATCCACCCATTTGATGCAGAAAAAGTATCCATGCCAGATGAGGCTGCTTTTCAAGTGCCTTCTTTCGAAGAATATTCTTATCCACAGAAATACTTGACGCACGAGCCTGCTCGTGCTAAGCAAAGGGAATTCTTTCTAATTCACTGTAAGAAGGCACTTTGCTAGTTGTTCTCTTTTTTTGCAGGAGCTCCATACTTAACAAGCTGCTCTCTTCTTTGTTTCTTTTTGGATTTTTCGAATTCGGAGTTGAAGGTGGTATACCTAAACGTTTAGTAATGCTATTTTTTTTTTCTCAAAAGGATTCTTTTCAACTTCATCTATGATGTGAAGTTCTTTCTTCTTAGTTTCGGATTTGTTTTGCCATTCTTAAAATTCACAGAACGCATAAAATTTAGCGAAGAATGCATTAAATTCTAAATGCTCACATTTTTTTAATTAAACACGTGCATCATGCGCAGCAGATTAGCCAGAAATGGGGCCAGTTGGCTGAACAATCCATCCATCCTCCCATTTACACAGAATAGAATAACCCATTCTTCAAACAAGAACACCTGTTCCACATTACATACATATATGTCACAAAATCAGCGCTAATCCTTGTTTCCCCCCCTTCTTAAAAAAAAAAAACAAATGAGTCAGTTTAAGATAAAAGAAATAATTTCAATTTGCATGTGATATGGATGTGCTTGACATTCAATTTAATTTCGGTGAGGAGAAAAATTTTATAACGATGAATGCGGGAAAACGACTTTTTAAAGTACGACGCATGCGGGTTTCGTTAACATTATTTTAATATAATTTGTGCGAGACTATCGAAATAAAACGATCAGTGCGGGAAACGATGGATGTGGGAACGATAGATTGGGATTTCACTTATTACATTGTAGATGTAAACTTTCTTTTGTTTTGAAAAATTACTGATCTTACCTTTTTGAAATGTAATTATTTTATTTATTTTACATTATTCTTTTAATAGTGTAATGATTAAATCATATTTATCATTTTTAAGAAATTATCGTAAAAGTATTTATTACTATATCATTTTTGTCGAAAGCAGGTGTCATTTATATAGGTAGAGACACAAAATTGTCTTCTGTATTGTATAACATCTTTAAGGTACGAATAAAGGGACCGAGAAAATTTCTGAACTGAAGCCGAATCGTATCCCATAAGGGTAATTTTACCCAAGTTAATTTTTCAAGAGAAAGCAGATCATTCGTATCTTAAGTAGGATTGTATATTAAACGGGCGTATCTTGTTAAATTTACATGCATTAAATTGTTAGTTCTAAGAAAGAACATTACAGAGAGGATGGATCGTTACACCACACTACACAGTTATACATCTTGTAACATTGAATTTTTGAATAACCTATTAGTTGTTTTTCTTTTTAAAGCCCTGTATCTGATTATTTATTTTATACATAACTATGCGCTGTTAAAAGAATGAAATATTTATATTTCTAGTGAATGCGCATTTGACTTCAATGAGTTTTAAAATAAATAATAAAAAAATTCTATAATGTCCCAAATAGTTAAAACTGCTTTCTGATCCTCATTAAACAAAATTATGATGAAACTTTTTTTTTTTTTTTTAAATAATTTATATTTGATTACTCACAAACAAAAAACACATTATTTTCAAATTCATATTATTTATCGCAATTATTTCAGCAAATATTTATCTTTATTTGAAGGAAGTGAATTAATGCTTATGCAATAAAATTATTTTCAAACTTCATTCTCTTTATACAGACTTTGTTACATGCCTAATAAAACATTTGCGAGCAATTTACATACAAAGAATAGCCGACAAATTCTAAAATAGATTCCAAGAATAGAAAATGCTACCCTAAGATGTTATAAAGGTTTGGTGGCATGCATTGAATTTCAAATGAAAAATGCATTTGATTAATGACACGTCTGGATTCCACCGAGATTTAGAAGTTTGTACTGGCATCATATGAGTACATTTATATTACACTGTCTTTCAATGACTTCTCATCAATCACACTATACATTGGCTAGCATTAAGATAAGATATTTTACACTGATCTTTCTTTGAAACTCAAGTAAAATGAATTTTTCTCAGCTATTTTATCCTTATCCGAACTTTTAAGAAAATTACCACGCTCTTATTTTTCTCTCAGTTATAAGTCATTTTTAATTTGTAGTACCATATAAAATGATGCTATCTTGTTTTGCTTTTATTATTTAATACAAAGAGACAAACTCTCGCTTTATAAAACAAATTTATCTAACGATTTTATGAAACGAGTTTCTGAAATTTCTTTGAAACGCTTGTTTATAGTATGCTGACAGTGATGTGATTGTAGTACTAGTGAATAAACCACGTAAAAATGAACGGAATGTGAACGGCAAACCTTCAAACCAATGTTTAGATCATAAAGATAGAATATAGAGACGAAGAAATAAAGATAGGTTTTCTATCATAAACTTATACTCCAAAATAATAATCACTGCGTGGCGCTGCTGCTCCCTCTAAGTATCATGTGATAATTTGTATTTAGATTTGATTTTTGATTATGGGGGCAGCATTAAATGTCATTAGATATTAAAGATATAAAGAATCTATACAAAGATAACTTACAGCCGACAAATACTAAAATAAATACCAAAAAGAGAAAACGTTTGCCTTCTAATATTGTAAAAGGTTTGAGGCATGCGATGAATTTCAAATGAAAAATGCATTTGATTAATGACACGCCTGGATTCCATCGAGATTTAAAAGTTTGTACTCGCATCGTATGAGTTCATTTATATTACACTGTTTTTTCTCACTTCTCATCAATCACACTATACATTGACTAGCATTGAGATAAGATATTTTACACTAATCATTCTTTGAAACTCAAGTAAAATGAATTTTTCTCAGCTATTTTTTTCTTATCCGAACTTTTAAGAAATTTACCTCGCTCTTATTTTTCTCTCATTTATAAGTCATTTTTAATTTGTAGTACCATCTGAAGTAATGCTATCTTTTTTTGCTTTTATTATTTAATATAAGGAGACAAACTCGCGGTTTTTAAAATAAATTTATCTAACGATTTTATGAAACGAGTGACTGAATTTTCTTTGAATTCTTCTTTATAGTATGTTGACAGTGATGTTATTTTAGGACAAGTCTATAAACCCCGTCAAAAATTACGGAATGTGAACAATAAATCTTCAAAACAATATTTAGATCATGAAGATTAGAACATAATGAGGAATGAATGAAGATAGGCTTTTTATTATAAGACATATTAAGAAATAATAATCGTTTCATAGTGCTGCTGCTCTCATTAAGCATAATGCGACCATTTGTATTTAATTCTGATTTTTGATTATATATGGCACCATCAAATGTATTCAGATGTTTTATTATTTTCTTTCTGAGATTACAAAAATCTAAATGATCAATAAATATGAATGAAAATAACAAAAACTGCAAACAGACATTTTTCGTTGACAGAGATATAGGCCTTGTTTTTTTTCTTTTAAATTTAAGTTCACAGCAAAACATATAAACGTTTATCAAAAGATGTACTTTTTTTGGTGACATTTAATTAGGAAAATTTTACACTAAAAAAATATTTTTGTTTATTTCAAGGAAGTGAATTAATGCTCGTGCAATAAAATTATTTTCAAATTGTTATACAGATTTGTTATATGCCTAATAAAACATTTGCCAACAATTTACATACAAAGAATAGTCAACAAATACTAAAATAGATTCCAAAAATAGAAAATGTTTTCAATTTAATGTTGTAAAAGTTTTGGGGCATGCACTAAATTTAAAATGAAAAATGCATTTGATTAATGACATGTCTGGATTTCACCGATATTTAGAAGTTTGTACTGGTATCATACTAGGCCGTTTGTTAGGCACTGCTTTTCACTGAATTCTCACCAATCCCACTATACATGGGCTAGCTTTAAGATAAGAATGATTCTACACTGATCATTCTTTGAAGCTCAAGTAAAATGATTTTTTCTCAGCTATTTTTTTTTCTTAGCCGAGCATTTAAGAAAATTAACACACTTTTGTTTTCCTCTCACCTATAAGTAGTTTTTAATTTGTAGTACCATCTGAAATGATCTTGTTTTGCTTTTATTATTTAATACAAGGAGATAAACTCGCGCTTTATAAAACAAATTTCTGAATTTTCATTGAAACGTTTGTTTATAGTATGCTGACAGTTATATGTTTTTAGTACTAGTAAATAAACCACGTAAAAAATGAACGGAATGTGAACAACAAATCTTCAAAATAATGTTTAGATCATGAAAATAGAATATAGAGACGAAGAAATGAAGATAGGCGTCTATCATAGGACTTATATTCCAAAATAATAATCGTTGCGTGGCGCTGCTGCTCCCTTTAAGTATCATGTGATCATTTGCATTTCGATTTAATTTTTAAGTATAGAGGTAGTATTAAATGTTTTTAGATATTAAAGATATAAAGAATGCATACAAAGATAACTTACAAAGAACAGTCGACAAGTACTAAAATATATTCTTAAAATAGAAAATGTTTTCCCGCTAATGTTGTAAAAGTTTTGGGGCATGCATTGAATTTCAAATGAAAAATGCATTTGATTAATGACATGCCTGGATTCTATCGAAATGTAAAAGTTTGTATTCGCATCATATGAGAGCATTTATATCACACTATCTTTCACTGACTTCTCATCAATCACACCATTCATTTTCTAGCATCAAGATAAGGTATTTTACACTGATCATTCTTTGAAGCTCAAGCAAAATTAATTTTTCCCAGCTATTTTTTTTTCTTAGCGGAACTTAAAAAAAGAAAAAAAAAAAAAAAAAAAAAAAACACGCTTTTATTTTTCTCTCCCTTATAAGTTGTTTTTAATTTGTAGTAACAACTGAAATGATGCTATCTTGTTTCTTTTTATTATTTAACTAGCTGTTATTCGTGACGTCATTCACGTAGATTTAAAAAAGAGATAAACGCTTTAATTAGGAAAAGTATTTCACACAAGGTAATTCAAGAAATATATAATTAACACACATTTTTTTTATATTTCATAAGTGACGATATCGTAGCTCTTATTTTTAGGGGCTTTAACAAAAGTCACACATTTAGTTTAATAAAAGGAAAATATTGTGCCAGTTAAAATTAACAATCGAGAAAGTGAAACTGCAACTGTACAACCTCATGTTCTACAAATAATGTTTCAGTGTACTTCAGAATTTCAAAACAAAGAAAAAAAGTCATGCATCAAGCCTAGATGATGAAACAATACCCAAAACTTCCAAACTACGTAAACAAAACTTCGCCGAACCATTCTTTTGTGCAACTGTGCGTATGATCTATAATGTTTTTATACATTTTAAATAGAATGCTAAAATTTAGTTTAGTTATAAAAGCACAACGAAGATTAAAATTCATGCTTTAGCAATTTCGAATAATCTTGAGACACATAATTGAAAATTTTTGTACCAATTTGTACATTAAGTGGAGATTTTTATACGTGCCACATAATTAACTTAAATGCTAGGATATCTATCTATACTACATGCATACATCCAAGGCAATAAAATCTTTATATGTATTTACGCGACCTGCGGGCCATTACACTCTATTACACAGTTTTATGTCATATAAAATTAAATTCAGCATTCTGTTTTTTTTAAACAATTTTATATTGTTTATTTTATGCGTAATTGTACATTGTGAAAGTAATAAAAAACGTTACATTTTTAATGGATGCAAGTCTGACTTCAATGTTTTTAAAAATAAATCGGAAAAAATAATTACGCGTTATGTTTTAAATGCAGGGTCGTAAATCCCGGGGGGAGGGGTTATGAGGGTGTGGTACCCCACTCCCTTGAGAAAATCAGTCGGAAATTTTCGTGCTTATCGGTAAAATAATACACTTTGTTGGAAAAAAATGGTATTAATCTATAAAAACTTATCAATTGGAAAAACGAAAAAAATCAGTCGGGAAAATGTCCGTTTAGTTGGAAAAATGTTATTTACTATAAAGACTTAGAAATTGGAAAAAAGAAAAAATCAGTCGGAAAAATTCCCGTTCGATAGGTAAAATGTACGTTTAGTCTTAAAAATGGTATTTACCTATAAGGACTTGCAAATTGGAAAAATGCTCGTTTAGTCGGAAAAAAGTTATTTACTATAATGATTTACAAATTGAAAAAACGAAAACATCAGTCGAAAAAATTCCTGTTAGATAGGAAAAATGTATGTTTAGTCGCAAAAATGGTATTTACCTAGAAGGACTTACAAATTGAAAAATAAAATGTTCGTTTAGTCGGAAAAAAATTATTTACTATAATGACTTACAAATTGGAAAAATGAAAAAAATCGGCCAGAAAAATTCCTATTCGATAGGAAAGATGTATGTTTAGTCGGGAAAATGGTATTTACTATAAAGACTTCGAAATTGGAAAAAAGAAAACGATCAGTCGGAAAAATTCCTGTCCGATAGGTAAAATGTACGTTTAGTCATAAAAATGGTATTTACCTATAAGGACTTTTGGAAAAATATTCGTTTAGTAGAAAAAAGCTATTTACTATAATGACTTACAAATTGGAAAAACAAAAAAATCAGTCGGAAAGATTCCCGTTCGATAGGAAAAATGTATGTTTAGTCGGTAAAATGATATTTACCTATAAGAACTTACAAATTGGAAAAATAAAAAAGTCAGTCGGAAAAATTCCCGTTTGATCGGAAAAATGTACGTTCAGTCGAAAACAATATATATATATTAAATTGTAAAAACTTATGAATTGGAGAAATTTTTTATTATAGTTTATAATATGAAGAAAAAAAAACAATTTTGAACAAAGAAAACTTACATAAATTTGTTCTTAGTCGGAAACATTTCAGATTTTTTTTTTTTTTTGATAAAACTATAGTACTTATAAACTTTGATTTGCCGAATATTGTGAACTCAAAAACCTCGATTTGACGAAAAAATACTTACAAAGTGATCTGTCCGACGCATATTTCTAACAGAGGCGAGACTGGTGGTGAAGGGGGGTGGTTAGTATTCCACTGAACGTGGACATGTGATGCGGGGGTGGGCGCTTGACCAACGTTATTTCACACTTGCACCCCTTCAATCAAGGGGAAAGTGCAGGTGGGATTCGGTGTGTTTCAAGGACGAAGATCGCCGTAACTTTCTTGTGTGTCAACTAATGAGATGCCCCCTCCTTCCAAATAGTCTGTTTAGGATAAAACTGAAACTTTAAGAAGTGGAGTGCGTGTCAGTTGTTATCAGTTAAAGCCTGTTTTAGTTATTTTATTTACATTATTTAAAAGTCAAATTAAGAAATTATTACTATTATTATTTTGTAATAGCAAATGAAGATTTTGATCACAGATATGCTCCTTTTTATTTACTTTTTAGTTATGAAAGACACAATGAACATCAGATTTATAAAATATATTCAATAATAATATATTTAGTATTATTAAGTGGGGAAAATTTGCGTAAAATGGTTGTTTTCCACGTTTCATCGACATACGGTGTAGTAATTCACGTTTTTCAGAATTTTTTGCTTTTCACACCCATTTTACGACTGTCTCACGGCTAAACCATTGATCAGAGAAAAACACTTTTGGTACATAAAATGTAGGAAATTTTGTGCTCATTAATTTATGCATGGATGACTTTTATTTAAAATTCATAATTTTGAAGTTATTTAAAAAAAACGAAAAAACGCCAGTTTTTTGCACGTTTTTTGTCAAAAAAAAAAAAAAAAAAAAAAAAAAGTGTCTCTGGGGAGAAATTTTTTTGGATAATGCCAGATACGTGTTCAGCGACCCAAAAAGCATATAGGGAACCAAAAATCAAAACTACACCAAAACTTGCATTTACTTGTCCTTTTTAAGCACTTAATGCCTGGACTATTAAACCATTAGTATTCTAGATCATGATCATGTAGCATGAAATCATTAAGGCCGTTAATCGTTATATGTTGTTACTGCTGAGAACAGTTTTGTAAATATTTAATAATTCAATATTTACTGTATCAATTATGCCACGTCCTAAAGGAAAATAATTTAGCCATATTTCTGCAGTCGTTTTAGGTAGGAACGTGAAATTCAAGAAAGTAAATCGGCTAAACAAATAATTAATAACGTATTTTAGTATATTAGAAATTGTTTCCCTAAAAAGGTAAAAAAGGTCGAAATTTTTTGAACATTTGGTATATCTCATCAACCGTTTTAAATAGAAGTGTGGAATTAATGAAAATAAAACCACTAAAAAAATAAGTACGTATTTCAGAACTGCAGAAATTGCTCTCTAAGTGAGTTAAAGGGAGTCAAAAACTCGAAACCTTTTGTCCATATACAGGCAGCTGTTTTAGATAGGAGCATGAATTTCAAGATAACAAGCTAATTTAAAAGTAATTTTACATTACATTTCAAAGATTTTAGAAATTCTCCTAACTTTAAAAGAATTAAAGGGGAGGATATTGAAACTCTTAGATCATTTCGCAATATTTCTGTCTTAGATTAATGATGAGATTCAGAATAAATAATCTACTAAAACACACTTAAACATACATATTATTGATTTTGGAAATTATTAAGTAATGAGGTTTAATGGAGATGGTAAGTTTTAGGTCGTTTCAACATATCAAAGGACAAATTTTAGACAAGAGCGGGAAATTCAGTGTAACAAAACTACCAAAAAAATATTACGTACAGTACTTTAGTGATTTTAGAGCTATTTTGTCTATTCTATCGCCAACATCGACTTTGAAGGGAACGTAAAATTATTAGTCCGTTTTCTAATTACATCCCGTGTGCAGTTTTATGATTAATTATCGTGAGTGGTCTCATTTTGTTCCTTAGACTAAGAAAGGCGATGGTGGACATCCGGGACCCGCGACTGGGGAGGGGGAAAGGGAGGGGAAAGTTTGAAAAGTGCAAGGGAAAAAAAATTCCATTTCCTAAAAAATAATGAAAATTATGTATAAATATCACTGTTTTAAACATTTATAGATTAAGAAAAACATTTGTGGACATCCGGGACACGCGACTGGGGAGAGGGAGGGGGCGGGGAAGGGTTGAATTGTGCAAAGGAAAAAAATTCCATTTCATAAAAATTTAAGAAAATTATGTATAAATATTAATATCTAAAACATTTATAGATTAGGAAAAACATTTGTGGACATCCAGGACATGCGACTGGGGAGGGGGAGGGGGAGGGGGTGGGGAAGGATTGAAAAGCGCAAGGGGAAAAATTCCATTTCATAAAAAATAGAGAAAATTGTGTATAAATTTTAATATTTAAAACATTTATAGATTAGGGAAAACATTCGTGGACATCCGGGACCCACGACTGGGGAGGGGGAGGGGGAGGGTTGAAAAGTGCAAAGGAAAAAATAAGTAATAAGGGTAACTGAAAAGGAACTGAGTGATGCTAAATACTATATGATACAAATTTTTTAACGCTAAATATTATTTATTATCTTTGTATTGTTATTCTATATTATACATCATATACTGAAATGGTAAAAACTTTCAAATTTTAAACTGCAAGTAAAAGTTTAACGTCAAAACAAAGTAGGATCAGTGTTATCATTGTCATCATAATTTACATCATCAAGGCCTAAAATATTATCACATTTACAGGGCCTGATTACTAACGGGGCACTCTCCCACCAGGAAAAAGAAATAAAGAATTTTTCCTTATTCATGACAGTAATCTTGTATGAAAAGGGCGTTTAAAGAAGACGAAAATTTCTATAAATTTTTTCTGGTGAGAGAGTGACCCGTTAGTAATCAGGCTCTGCACATTTATCAGTCTCACCCGAGCATGAACACATTTCAGTACAAGGTATTTCATTTTGTGAACATTTACAAGATGCTACACATCTTGACTTGACACACGAACAACGCACCGATGAAAAGCAGTTCTTGAGGAGCACATGGCATGTCACACATGACAGGTGGGTATTCTTTTTCGTTTATTATCCAACCAAAATCAGTTGGGGGTGGAATATTAGGTTTTAAAATGCGTGCTTTTTGCCATATTATTGCTTGGTAATGAGCTTTTCTTATGGCTGGGTAAAAAGCGGCTTGAGTTGGAGACATATTTGCTACCTCAGCTTGCTTTTTTGTAAATAACCACTATCTTAGCTCACTCAATGCTTTAATGTTTAGTTTTGGAATGTACACTGATCATATGTATTCTTCAAGTGCAATATATGTTTCATCTCAAGGATATCTGTTTGACCTAATGCGGCAAGTGCTTTCAGAATTCTGTCGTTAGCATTTATGAAGCTCTTCCAGAAACTGGTTTTTGATTTACCGCTAAATGAACAAGTGGTGTCAGATCCAGAAAGAGAATGCAGTCCCAATAGAGCCCAACAGATTTTTCTGACTTAAAGATTTATAAATTAAGCCAACAGAAATGTTGCGCTTCTGAGGACCAGTTAAAACTAATGTTGTATCACTTGGTAACTCTGGATATTTATTGATCGCCAGTATAAGAACGTCAGTATCTGGCGAAAAAATTGTTAATTTTTGAGCTCCTCTTTGAGTTGCAAGTACTGCGTGTAGGATTAACTTTTTATCAGCTTCTTCTTGTGAAATGCTGATATCTCCTACCATTGTTTTATTTGATTTGACTTCGCCACGATATGAAACAATAACAGTTTTTCTAAATTAATAAATTTTTTGAGCAAATTTTGACATAATATTACAATAAGCAAATCTATATTTGTATAATGGGTTATAAGTTTTTTCATGATGATAGTTTTCATACTCACATTTTCTTCGACTTTGTATACAATAGGGGTTGTACCATGCTGACGTCTTTCTCTGGAGGCAATTTTTTTGAGAATTCTCAAAATAAGTATCGAATATGATATGTATTTCTGAATATTCATTGTACTTGATTAAAATTTTTTCGCTGAACTGATCTGCCAAATCAGCAACAGTTTTAGTGCCTTTTGAAGGTATCAATACATGTAATTCTGGTATACCATCAGTGATTGCAACATTCAGAGAATTTTGGTCGAACTGCACTTTTGCTAGCCCCTAAAGAAGTATTGAGAATGTCCATTGTTTGTTCTTTTATGCAAAGTTCTTTTAAATGATGGATTAGCTTACTTTTGGCCTGGGTTTTATACATCGTTCCATCGCTTGCGAATAAGGATCGTGGAACTGCAGCTAACTCGTATTTTTCGATACATTCTTTCAAATTTATATCAGGACGCGAGCGGCATAGAACGACAAGACGATTAAACAACTTTTTCTCATCCTTTATTTCTATAATGCCTTCTGTAGTTGATACTTTCACTTTTTTTAACATTGTTTTACACAATTTAAGTTTTTTCTTTCTTTTTTTTTTTTTTTTTTTGTGAAAAATGGTCACAGAAATTTTCTGTTCCATTGATAATGCACTCCTGAACAAATTTTTGGATTTCTTCTAAACCAATGTCTGGCATTCTAGTTATATCATGTTTCACATAAGGTGGTGCAACAGTCATTGTAATGATATTGAGTAGTTCGTCCCCATCATAGGTAAAAGGATTGACATGGTTTTAGAGACATTCCACCAAATCACTAATTTTTTTTTCAGCGAACTGAAGCAGCACAATTTGCTTCGTGGTTGTCTTCAGCTTTTCTCAATTCTTTTGCCTCGACTCCTAGAGAACATAATTTTTTTCATTCTGTAAAATTTTTGAACATTAATTTTTAATATGTATATATATATATATATATTTAAACGGAAATTTTTTTCTTGCCCTTTTCAGCCATTTCCCCTCCCCTCTCCCTCCATCTGCCTAGTTTCGGGTCCCGGATGCCCACTATTGCTTTTCTTATTCTATAAAAGCTTTAAATAATATATATGTATATATATATATATATATATATATATACATATATATATTTAATGGATTTTTTTTTCTTGCCTCTTTCAACACTTTTCGCTCCCCTCCTCTCCTCTCCTCTCCTCTTCCCTTACCCCCGTCTCCCTAATCACAAGTCCCGAATATCCACCAATGCCATTCTCGTTCTATAAACGTTTTAAACTTTGATATTTATGCATAATTTTTTCGAAACATAATTTTTTTATTGCCCCTTTCGAATTCCTCCGCCCCTCCCCAGTCGCGATTCTCGGATGTCCACACATTTTGTTCTTAATTTATAAATGTTTTAAACATTAATATTTATACACAATTTCTTTTATTTTTTATGAAATGGAATTTTTTTCCCTTGCAATTTTCAAACCTTCCCCTTTCCCTTCCCCTTTCCCTTCACCTTCCCACGGGTCATGGATGTCCACAAATGTTTTTCCTAATCTATAAATGTTTCAAACATTAATATTTATACATAATTTTCTTTATTTTTTATGAAATGGAATTTTTTCCTTTTGCACAATTCAACCCCTCCCCCCCTCCCTCCCCAGTCGCGGGTCCCGGATGTCTACAAATGTCCTTCCTAATCTATAAATATTTGAAAAATTAATATTTATACATAATTTTCTTTATTTTCTATGAAATTAAATTTTTTTCCCTTGCACTTTTCAACCCTTCTCCTCCCGCTCCCCCTTTCCAGTCGCGGGTCCCGGATGTCTACCATCGCTTTTCTTAGTCTGCAATACATAAGGAACAGAACGAGACCACTCACGATATTTAATCATAAAACTGCACACGAACCTATGAAAAGCTGTAATTAGAAAACCCACTATATATGAATAAGACAACAGTGATGGATAATCTATTAGATGTTAAGAAAATGTAGTTTTATTTAAATTTTATCTGTGTTATTTCATTTGATTTAATAATCTATTAGGAAAACCGACTAGCGTAGCGGGCGAAGACTGCCAATATATATATGTGTGTGTTACATATCATTTCGCAATATTCATCTAAATTATTCTAAATTTCTGGTATATTATTTATTTTCCTATCTCTTAATAATACCTAAAATCTATTGCGATTGAGTTTCCCTTTAATTTTAAAACGCGTATATTAATAAATATGTTATTTAAAATCTTAATCTAAAGTTTTTAGTCCTTTTTAAATTTTATCAATCGTCCAATCTGTAATATTCTGAGAGAAGCTAGTTTTTATTTTCGAATGTTTGAAAAGCCACTTTGTTACTTTTATTTCCAATCTTAATTCCAGAAATCCATGGACATCTTTTCGATGCTAGGCTTTTTACTTCGAAAACACCCCGCTACGAGGTGTGTGCTCCTTAAGGTGCTGTCCTCGCTCGAGGAAACGCTCGCGAGCTAATGCTATTCCAATGGGGAAGCATTTTTCTAATAACTCTTTCGCATTTTGATATTTTTGAATAATTTTTTTGCATTGGATAGCTGAGGTGCAAACCGACAGTGCACCTTTTTTATTTTTTCGATTTTGTCGCAGATATTTTTTACAAAGTTAGTTTCACTTTCAAAACCGGTTTCGAAACTGAAAGTGCTTTTTAAAAAATATACTGCAACCAAAATCAAAAAAGTAAAAAATGTGTGCTGTCGGCATGCACCTTAGCTATCCAATGAAAAAAAATGCAAAATAGTTATTACAAAAATGCTTCCCCATAGGAATAGCATTAGCTCGTGAGCGTTTCCTCGAGAGAGGACAGGGGCCTTATGCCGCTCCCTTCTCGAGTCATGAGCTTAGCTGCCTATCTCTAAAAGTGCTCCTTTCACTAATTGGCTCTTTTTTGTACTACGTTGATATCTGTCGTCGAATGCGAATCTAACAAAAAGCAGATGCAGTGACTTTGGAGCTTAGATTTCTGTCTTGTTTCAAGTATTTAGACACATACAATTTCCTTTCCACGATTCTTGTATTTTCTAAATTTTCTTTTGAAAATCATATAGTATGACATAGAGATTCATCCTGAAGAATGAATTCTTAACGATTTTTCTTCATATGTAAGAGTCATTTTAATTTTTCATGATTGATGAATAAACGACTTAGAACAACAAACTGACTCCGTTTCTGATGAAGAAATCACCGGATTATCAAATCCACTGCCTTGCTTTACTTATGCTCTGACCGGATAGATTAGTAGTCAACTGCAAAAAAACCACGTTGTGTTCTCAATTTAAATTCTCTGATATCAGCTATTATCAAGAATTTCACGCAAGTTGACTGGATTTGAAGACTACAAAATAACACAATCTTACCTGAACCGCCGGGATTCTACGAATTTAATACATAACATTATATATATGTGTGTGTGTGTGTACACATACATATATGTACGTATGTAATATAATAGTCGGTATTATATTTTTCTTAGTACTCGGAAATTTTCGTTCTTGGAGTCGAAAATTTATGAGTATACACCCCCCTACGCAGCAAGGTTGGTTTACGCCCCTGTTTAAATGCTAACCAAAAAGTTAAAACTCTCTTTTTGATCCTCATCCAACAAAATTATAATAAAACGAATTCTTTAATAAATAATTGATATTTGAATAGTCACAAACAAAAAACACATTTTTTTTCAGATTCTTATTATTCATCGCGATTATTTCAGTAAATATTTATCTTTATTCCAAGAAAGTGAATTAATGTCCATGGAATAAAATTATTTTCAAACTTCACTCTCATCATACAGAATTTCTTACATGCCTAATAAAACATTTGTGAGCAATTTGCGTAGAAATTATAGCCGACAAATACTAAAATAGGTTCCAAAAATGAAAGACATTTACCGTCTGATACTGTAAAAGTTTTGGGACATGCATTGAATTTCAATATCTGATAAGTAACAAAGACACACTGTTTTCAAATTGTTATTATTTATCGCGATTATTTCGGCAAATATTTATCTTTATTTCAAAGAAGTGAGATAATGCCTATGTAATAAAATTATTTTCAAACTCCACTCTCTATATATGGACTTCATTATGCCTAATAAAACACTTCTGAGCAATTTGCATGCAAAGAATAGCCGATAAATACTGAAATAGTTTCCAAAAATAGAAAACACTTGCCTTCTAATGTTGTAAAAGTTTTTGGGCAAGCATTGAATTTCAAATGAAAAATGCGTTTGATTAATGACACGTCTGCATTCCACCGAGATTTAGAAGTTTGTACTGGCATCATATGAGTGTATTTATATTACTTTTTCTTACAATGACTTCTCATCTATCACACTATACATTGGCTAGCATTAAGATAAAATACTTTACACTGATCATTCTTTGAAGCTCAAGTTAATAGAATTTTTCTCAACTATTTTTTTTAGTCGAACTTTTAAGAAAATTAACACACTCTTGTTTTTCTCGCCTTTATAAGTTGTTTTTTATTTGTAGTAACATCTGAAATGATGCTATCTTGTTTTCTTTTTATTATTTAATAAAAGAGATAAACTCGTTCTTTTCGGGTTATATTATATAAATGAAAATTATTATATATTTTTATTTATGATGCTAACATTCTCTTTTTTTCTGCCCATGCTAAAGACAAGGCGATGTATTTTTGAAAGTATCCGCAAGCGGTTTTTGACGTAATATGCTTATATTTGTTGTTTTTCTTTTTAAAACACTATTTCATATTGTTTATTATATATTTAACTCTGCAAAAAAATGAAAAACGCTATATTACTATTGGATGCAAATTTAACCTCAATGTGTTAAAAAAAAAATAAATACACATTATTTTATTTTAAATATCAACCAAAAAGTTAAAGCTCTTTTTCTAATCCTCATCAAACAAATTTATAATAAAACGAATTCTTTTGAAGATAATTTATATTTAATTAGACAAAAAAAAAAAAAAAACACGTTATTTTCAAATTTATATTATTTATCGCAATTATTTCAGCAAATATTTATCTTTATTTCGAGGAAGTAAGAAATGCCAATGCATATAGAATTAATTTCAAACTTCACTCTCATTATATAGACTTTGTTATATGCCTAATAAAACATAAGTGTGCAGTTTACATGTAAAGAATAGCCGACAAATACTAAAATAGATTTCAGAAATAGAAAATGCTTGCTCTCTTACATTGTAAAAGTTTTGAAGAAATCATTGAATTTCAAATGAAAAATGCATTTGATTAATGACTCGTTTGGATTTTACCGAGATTTAGAAGTTTGTACTGGCATCATATGAGTGCATTTATATTACACTGTCTTTTACTGATTTCTCATCAATCACACTGTACATTGGCTAGCATTGGGATAAGATATATTACACTGATCTTTCTTTGAAACTCAAGTAAAATGAATTTTTCTCAACTATTTTTTTCTTAGTCGAATTTTAAAGAAAATTATCACGCTTTTATTTTACTCTCACTCATAAGTTATTTTTAATTTGTAGTAACGTCTGAAACGATGCTATCTTGTTTTTTTTTTTTTTTTAGTTATTTTTTAATACAAGGCGATAAACCCGCGATTTTCGGGTTACATTATATAAGTGAAAACAATCATATATGTTGACCTCAGAAGCCAAAAGGTTACTAGGGACAAAAATTCGATTTCGAGTAAATTCAGTTTAAAGACAATTGACGTTAAATTTGAACATCAATAATAATTGAATTAATTGGAATAGGAAACTTCCGCTTGTTTCATTGTGGTATTTGATTTATTATTTTAATAACCCTATAAAAAGTAGTTAACAATTTACTTTAAACTTATAATTAATCAACATTGATTATTATTCGACAAAAGTGGCTTTTTACTAGGACGCAGCACATAATAAGTAAATCACTTATATTTCTTTACTTGAAAGAAAAAAAAGCACATTTCCAGGTCGTCTATGCACTTAGTTGTTTTTTTTTTTTTTTCAATTTTCTAACTTATATTTCTTGGCTTCTGGGGTTCTCATATATTATTTCTGATGTTAACATTTTCTTTTTTTTCTGCACATACTAAAGACAGGGCGATGTATTTTTGGAAAAATTCTGCAACCATTTTTTTTACGTAATATACTCATATTTTTATTAAAAAAGTTGTTTAATTAAAAAATAATTCAGTTAATGAAAAATTAATTTAAGAAATGCATCAGGAAGTTTTCTCAAAGGTTTCGCCGAGAAAGTTTCATATGTAATATGTAGTATTTTTTTCTTTTTTAATTCGTAATTCCAATATATTTTTGGCATTACAATTAATATATTTTTTTAGAATGTCCACTAACAATCTTTAAAATCATATTTATATAGAAAATAGCACTGATGTATCTTAAAAAATTTCGAAAAGTATTATACGCTATTTTTTCATTGGCTGCGCGTCAGGAGTTATCAGAAAAGGTGGTCTCCAAAAAATGTCAATCTAAATCTCTTTCTGATTCTATTCATTTCAGTAATTTAAGCTCTAAAATCAATTCCATGCGCCTTAAATCGGTGTTTTATTAACCATTTGGTCTGCGCAACAAAACTAATATTTTACTTTAACTAAAAAAGTCGCTTAAAACAACCAAAATGTACTCAACAAAATATGTTTTGTACTATTAATCAATTCCTTTTTCTGGGTGTAGAAATATCTGAATCCTCATGAGGTCTGCTTTTTATTCGCCTTCTGATTGTTACCTGTTTAATGACCAGAAATTAAATACTTCCGTGTCCCCGATAACAAAAAAAGTATTAAAAACCACAAAAAAGTTAATAATCAAAGACAAATTGCGATACAGCTTTCAAAGAAAATGAATTTAAAAGTAAAGTTTTTCTTTATATGACGGCGTAAAAATTGAAAATGTGCGATTCTTTAGAAGTTTAAAAATTTGTAGTACTAAAAATTATAAAACTGAAATTTAATTTAAAATTTGTTTATGATATGTCCAGGAATATTAATGTTTAATTCATGGCGTACATAGTATATGACTCTTTTATTACATAAACCACATTTTGATCCTCATGAAAATAATGTTTATTATTATTATTTAAAATATAGAAATTAAGTTTAAAATTTTAGTCTTTGAAAATATCATTTTCGAAGAGGTCGTTGTAATTTGTTAAATTACATATTTTTTATTTTATTCTTTTATTTATTTAGTGATGATTCTTTTAATTTCGTTATGAGATAAAATCTCGAAACAAAAAAGAAAGCTATTTATAGTAATTTAGCTTAGCTTTAAATGAATTTTTCTTTCGTAACCATCTGCATGCGATAGAGATGCTTAAAAAAAATCACCTTGAAAATTAATACAAAAGCAGAAAAAATTGAGTAAATTGTGATACAGTTTTCAGATGAATTGCATTTGAAAATATTTTTTTACTTACTCAGCATACATAGTATAGGGTAAATCTTGCAATCGTTTTAAAATTCGAAATTTTTTTTGACGGATTTATACGTTTCTGACACTGGAGATTCCGGAAAACATATTTTTAGAAAAAAAAAAGAAATTGCCGTCCGTCTGTCTGCTCTGTGTCTGTTCGTCTGTGTGCCTATCTGTGTGTCTGTAAACGCTCTATCTCCTAAAAAAATTTGAGATATAGACTTGAAATTTGGTGTATACTTACTATTTAATAATAAAAAGAACACTTTTTAATATCAGTAACTTCAATGATCCGGATTTTTTTTTCCGGACTCTCGAAATATTCGTTCTGATGAAAGGTATATAAAAATTTTCGAGAATTTTTGTTTAAAGAGTGGATATAACAGACAATGTGCTAACACAAATTTTGCACAAAGAACATAATTGATCGGATAGTTAGTTTGTAATTATATTTTCCACACTCTTCGATTTTTCATGACTCTGTATTTCATTCAAATTTCAATTGAAAGATATATTTTAATTGGATATAAGGCGCTTAATCCGACGCGGTAAACTGTTAGTTAATTTTATTATTATTTTTGGAGCTATAAGGATTTTTCTTTTACATATTACGGATTACGAGAATAGTTTTTCATTTTATATAATTTATCGAAAATGGTTCATCAGCAATTCATTAATACATTTGCTTTCATTTTGCTTTTTCAGCTATTATTTACTTACATTATGATACAAAAGCATATATAAAGTTTATATATATATATATATATATATATATATATATATATATATATATATATATATATATATATATATATATATATACATATATATATATATATATATATATATATATATATATATATATATATATATATATATATATATATATATATATATATATATATATTTAAAATTTAAATTAAAGTATTGAATCTTTTAATTCGTATAAATGTAACCTGTGCATGATTTGTTGTAAAATATTGTATAATATTGGTTTAAATCTCGCAAAACATAAGTTCTACTGAAATATTTTGATAAAATATATAACACTTGAACAACGACGATACCATGATAACTGAATATTTTTTATCAAACAGGTTTAACAGGCTATCGAAACCACGACCCGATAGCGGAAACTTTCGTCAGCACTTGCAAAGGAAATAAATTGATAAAACACTAACGGCTTGTTTAAGGCAACGTTGTGTAAAGTTTATTAATGCCAAGAAAAAATACTTTAAGTAAGTGTTTTTTATTGTAATGCATATTATATTATCTACTTTCAGTTAATATCTAATTAGTATTTAATTTTGTTATCGTTTAAGGAAATGAACGTCATGCTGCGTATTTCTATTTTTAATGCTGTTCCACTAGAAACCTTTTTTAACCGACTTCAAGGAGGAGGTTATGATTTCGACCCTTATGTATTTGTTGTTCACTCATAACTTCCGTAAATATGAACCGATTTTAATAATTCTTTTCTTGTTTGAAAGTATGAGATGCCCGCATGGTCCCATTTCAATTTTATCAAATTCTTGCAATTAGAACTTTTTAAAAATAAAAACATGAAAATTCCAACTCTTTTTGAAGCAGTCATCCAATTAGAAGCGTTCATTTTTCAGGTAATCGCAGGCTTTCATGCCGAGCACACAAGTCAGATGTGTGTGTGTACAATAAACAAACAAAATTTCAGGCTAATAAATTCTGGTGACTAGAATGTTTTTTAAATAACAAAATGTGGACTTGATAAAAAAAATAATGATTTGTCGCAAATTATCTTTCATTGTTGCAACGTTTTCAAGTCATAACCATATTAAAACTATGCATTCATATGCGTTAGTGCCAAGTTGTCGCCAAACTTGTTTTTTTTTTTTTTTTTTTTTTTTTTTTTTTGAAGTCGGTTAGTACTTTTTTAAAAAGTATATTTTATTTTTTTTTAAATCGTAAATGTAGAGCAATAGTGAAGTAAAAGATAGACGCAGTACGGTGGCGTAGCTAGCGGGGGGCGGAGGGGGTGGTCCGCCCCCCCCCCCCTCCTTGGGTATCACCCTCTAAGGGGTGACACCCAATCTTTATTTGCATATACATCTATGTAATCTTATAAAATTTTGGAAATTTTTTTAAAATAAAATGAAATTTTTTGCGCATCACGCAACAGAGTTAATTTTCTTTTTGTGGAAAATCTGAAATTTTACACAGAATGGGATGTCTAAATAAGATATGAAGCAGGACCATAAACCTACCTTTCCAATAAGTAAATAGCTAAAGCAAACTTAAAAAAATAATAATAATAATTCTACATTAGACACCGCATTGACTTTTGCGAACTATGGGATGAGTTATGAGTCGCCCCTGTGGTTTCTTATAAGGGAGGCTGAAAGTAAATAGGGAAATGTTTGGCTATTTCCTGTGTTATAGATGTTATGCGTTCCCCCCCTTTTTTTCTAAGCATTTGCACCGGCATACAATATAATCCGTATTAAAAGATAGTATAAGCTATACTTTAGTCTGTGTCTGCAACCTTGAATCCCAAGAAAGCACGAATTTTAGGTTGTAAACTGTACTGCTTCTCATAAGTATATGAATAGAAGATTTCTCGAAATAACAATTGAAAAATGAAGCACTAGCCACGAAAAAAAAAAAATTATAAGAATATACAATCATAACATACGCTTATTACGATACTGTAACAAAGTATGAGTTTACAGAAGTTTTGTTAAAAAATAAAATCAAAATAGACTTTTGCATAAATACATGGACTTTTTTAGCATTTTGTATTTAAATTACAATTTTGTACCCATTTCTTCGAATTATCTATAAAATAACATCAGGCATGCAAAAATGTTGAAATTTTATTTGCAATAATGTAGAATTGTGATTGAAAAAATATGGATGATTCGGGGGAGGGTGAGGGGGAGGGGGAGGAGTGACACCCTTTAAATCTGCCCCGGTTGTCACACATCCTAGCTATGCCACTGACGCAGTAGATTAGTTTGTGAGATGTGTACCTATTTAGAACTAGTCGTTGGAGGTCACCGTAATCCACCGTAATACTTTACACGTCATGGATATGTATACTATAAAATATGAAGATAAAACATGCGAAAACGATTTATAAAATGCAGCGCAGTACCGAAATAAAATTTAAACGTATATTTAAGCATATTTAATACATTGTATTACAGAATGACGGGTACTACTTGATTATCCCGTCGAACAATTTCGACATATAATATAAATCCACGTATTATTAAGAAATTACACAAATTGGCATAATTTTTACTTTAAATAATTAAATTAGTGAAAGGTTAATAATACTACAAATAAAACACCGAATTAAAAGTCACTTGATGACGTAACAAACACATTTAACTTGTTTGATTTCAAATGAATGTGATTTACGATAAGCCATTATTGATATTAACCTTACAGTTTGGATCAAATAATACCGAATTGCGTAAAAGAAACATCCTTATAACTCCAGAAATGAAAATTATATTAACTAACAGTTTACTGTGTTGAATTAAGTGCCTCATTTGCAAAAAAAAAAAAAAAAAAAAAAAAAAAAAATGCATTTTTGAGTTAAATATTAAATTATTAAATATTAAAATATTATAATTGAATAAAAATTTGAATGAAATTCAGGGTCATGAAAAATTGAAGAATAAAAAAAGTATGATTACAAATATCTTGGCAACTAATTACTTTTTTGACTTCATTTTTTATGAAAAATTTATATTTTTTATTGTCGTTTACATCTACTTCTGAAAAAAAATTTCGAAAATTTTTATGTACTTTTCATCATAATGCATATTTTGAGAGTTCGAAAAAAAATTTCTGGACAATCGAAGTTACTAATGTTAAAGCTACTTCCCGTTCTTACCTACCAAGCCCATACTAAGTTTCAAGTCTCTATCTCAATTTGTTCGGGAGATAGAGCGTTTACAGAAACACAGAAAGACAAAGGGACAGACACACATCAGAATGACGGCAATTTGTTTCTCAAAATATATTTTTCTAATTCTCTTTTGTCTGAAACGTGTAAATCTGTCAAATTTTTTTTTCGATTTTCGAAACAGTTGCAAGATTTAACCTACTTTACATATGATGGGTAAGTAAGAAACTAAAACAAAAATTACGAAAATTCGAATTTGAGTGGCAGTGTAGATTTTTTTAATCCTTTTTAACTTTTTCCAACTTTGTTGAAAAAATCTTCTGAATTCAGTTTGCCTAACTTTCTTTACTCTAATTCCCTTAAATACATTCGAATTGTCATATAATTTCTATATGTTATTGGATATCACTATAAAATATTGAATAAAATATTTAAAATAAAATATGTAAACTTTATAATTAGTTTCCAGGAACACAGAAAGCATTTCCTTTATGGTCTATGAGGGAAAAAATAGTTTACATAATATTTTATTGATATTACGATATTTCAATCGTAATGAGATTGATATATATCACTAATAAGGGCCGCAATTTCTTTTTCCAGGAATATAGAATTTATTGCTTTTATCGTTCATTTACAGTGACACACACAATAATTCCATTTTAAGACTGACTATGATCTATAACTACGACTTCCTCTATGATATGCGTTTTTTTAAACTTATTTAAATTTTAGTTTATTACGCGATGGGTATAAATTCTATAAATCATATACAGAAATGCATGGAATAACTTGCGCACATTACCGGATACCGAGAGCAATTTCTGAAAATGGATTTTTGCTGATTTTTTTATTTTTTATGCATGAAGGCCATTTTACTCAGTCAGTGGGCCTCGCCATTGAAATGTGTGGTGATAAGTGCGTTTGGTTTGTTACAAAGAATCGCATAAAATTCATCTTTCTTAACGTCATAAACGATTTTTTAAAACTATTTAGAAAATAGTTGTTGTTCTCGGTAGAGAATTGGGAAATCTGAAGTGTGGCTGAATCTTTTTATTGGTTGAATTCCGTAACTTATTTTATTTTATTCGTCTTCTGATTGGTCCATGTTCAATGTCCAAAAATGGAATACTACTTTTTTTATTTTATTTGTTTTCTGATTGGTTTATGCTTGATGTCTAAAAATGGAATACTTTTGTTGCCACGTTTACAAAAAAAGTATAAACAGCTACAAAAAATTAATAACTTTAAAACAAATTAAGACATAGGTTTCAAACAAGTTGCATTTAAAAGTACATTTTTTTTCTATACGACGGTGTAAAAATTGAAAATGTGAGATGCTTAGAAGTTTAAAAAATTTACAGTACCGATAATTGTTAATCTGAAATTTCATTTAATATTTGTTTATATGTCCATGAGTATTAACGTGACTCTAAATGTCCAGTCATATTAATATGACTTTGTTAATACGTAAGCTACGTTTTGGTCATCATAAAAATGATGTTATTATTGTCTTTTTAAATTTAGAATTCATTTATAAGTCTGATATTATAGTCTTTGAAAATATTATTTTCCAAATAGTCGATGTAATTTGTTAAATTATAAATTTGCTTTTCTTCTTCTTCTTTTTTATTTGCTAACATTATAGAAAGTACTGAAAATTGGCAGCAATACAGTAATGTTAAAATAATAATGTTTAATAAACAAGCTGAAGTATACAGCTTTCAAATGTAAGAAATATTTTTTTAAGAACAGTTTAATGTGAAAGTTGGTCAAAATCTTTCCATTAATAAACTTTTATAAAAGCAAAACTAAACATAGGAATTTAATTTTTTTCTAAGTATATATAAGCTTGCTGTGTGTATACTGCATTTATTTTTCTAATTTGACTAATAATTTGAGTGTTTTTTAATTTTTTATTCATTTTATCATCATTTCAAGAGATTGTTTTCATGTTTTAGAAAAAGTTATCTTAAATTGTTCCAATTGTAAAAACAGCGCAATGTGTACATTACTTTAATTCTTTCAAATAAAATGTATTTAAACGTGACTATTAAAATCAGAAATAAAGATTAAAATATGAATAAAATAATTGCATGTTAAAAGCAGCGAAATATAAAAATTTACGTAATAAAATTTGCCTCTACACATGAATATTAAAAAAAGAAAGAAAACTTTAAAATAATAAATTCATTAGTATATGTTTAAAGCAACAGTTTAAATGAGGGAAATTACATCCTATTTAAAATAGGTAAACATTGTCAAACAGTTTAAATTTAAAAATATATTTGCACGACTGATTTTTATTTTTATTTTTGGGGATGATCTTTTTAAGTAGTCTTGTAAATACAGTGCAAATAATATTTCCTTTCTAACAACAAAACATTTTTCAGGTAAAAGAAAATATTGATGAAAATGGTATCAGATTTAAAAAAATACATTTAAAATATCTTATTTAAAGCAATTTTCTTACAGCTTGTCAAAATATTCCGACATGCAAAGACTCTGTTTATAACCATTTGTATTTTATGAATACTAAATATTCTCACGGAAATTTTGTAAAGATGTTTAAAAACAATGTTTTAAATACAGTTAAAAACGATTTTATTACATCGCTGTCCCTTTAAATTCTATACCAACTTCACTGTTTACATTGCGATTGCAGTTGAATACCTATCTTTTTTCAATAAATCGCAGCGAGGAAGAAGCATTGGAGATTAAGAATAGTTCTTTTTGAAGTAGAAATTTTAAAAGTAAGTTTTCTCAGTTTGTGGTTTTTCAACGAATTAGCATGTTAAAAGTAATAAAACATTTTTTTTCAATTGACTCGATTTTTTTTTTTACCTGATTGTTATTTATGGTTTATATGTTAAATTTAGCATCGAATATAATAAAGTAATTTTTTTCTACATAAAAATGCAAATAAAAAATTCAGATTTTACTGTAATTTTACGCGTATTTGCACATTTCATTCTTTTTCTTCTCAAACCAGTCAACGTATGGTGAATCCGATACTTAAAATTATACAGCACACTTCTACGAACAGTTTTAAAAAAATAGCTCAAAATGTTCAAAACTGTACGAAAAGATACATTTAAAAAATGTACTTGCATTAAAAAAAATAGTAATAATAATTTCCAAATTTTGCCAATGGATAAAGGAATTGGACATTTTCTTGATAGAATCACTTTCCTTTATTAATTACTTTATTATTATACCAAAAGTGTATTTTAAAATGCTGAAATAAAAAGAAATGTTTAAATGGTACTGAGTCCCCTTAATAAAGCTAAAATGCTAAACTAAAATACTGACATTATAAGGTGGATTTCGTATGAAATCTACCTATTACAGACTTTCCTATCTTGGAATTTTTGAAATTTTTTTGCAGATCTACACCGATCATGACCTCTAGGCCCCAAAACTATCATAAATAAAAAAGTTTACATGTATGTATCTATCTGTCTATCTATCTATCTATCTATCTCTCTCTATATATATACACTGGTGTCCAAAAGTTAAGCATAATTGGTAATTAAGTAATTATTTTTAAGTAATGAAAGAAATATGAATCGGAATGTGCTGAAACTCCAGATGTGTAAACAAAATAGTACGCGTCACATATTTTCGCGAAGAGTTTTCCCCGAAATCGAACAGGGGACCGTCAACAAATTGAAAAAGAACGAAGATCTTTTGGATAACCCTGTCAAAACTAATGTAGCAAAAGCGTTCAAACTGCACATTATGATTAATTGGCTTATTGTAATGTACTGTGTTAATTTTTACAAGGATAGCATGTATATTCGTAGAGAAATTAAGGTTTGTATAAAAACAGTTTTTTGCTTATAATTTGCAGAGTTCTTAATATAAAATAATGTTCTTTTTTGAAAAAATGAAAAACATCATTGTACACAATACCCTGTCATCAGAATTAAAAAAAAATAAAAATTGTATGACAAATGAGCAGGTTTACTAAATAATTTTTTACTGCGCATGCGTGAATGCTATTAAAATTTCATTTGCATATTATGTTAGTTAAATGTATAGAGCAACTTTTGTGAAAGTCTCAAAAACATAGCTTAAAAATTCTGAAAATTATCGTTGATAGAATGAGATCAAAATCCTTTATTCCCTAAATGAAGCAAAAAGATGAGGGGCTGTATCCATATTCCATTGTTTAGTGCCTACACAATATTGCACGTACAACTATATATAGGTAAAACCCCTGTTTTTTTTTGCTTCCTTTAGGAATAACGGATTTTGAGTTGATTCTATAGGCGACCATTTTCAGAATTTTCAAGCTGTTTTTGAAACTTTTACAGAAGTTGCTCTATACATTTAGCTAACACAATATGCAAATGACATTTTGATATCGTTGACGCATGCGCAATGAAAAATTATTTACTAAACATACTCATTTTTCATACAATTTTTATTATTTTTAAATTCTGATGACAGGGTATTGTGTACAATGATGTTTGTCATATTTTCAGAAAAGAACATTATTTTATAATAAGAACTCTGCAAATTATAAGCAAAAAACGTGGAAAAATTTAGGACTGTTTTTATGAAAATCTTAATTTCTCTACGAGTGTACATGCTATCCTTATAAAAATAAACACAGTACATTACAATAAGCCAATTAATCATAATGTGCAGTTTGAACACTTTTGCTATATTAGTTTTGACAGGGTTATCCAAAAGATCTTCGTTCTTTTTTAATTTGTTGATGGTCCCCTGTTTGATTTCGGGGAAAACTCTTCGTGAAAATATATGACGCGTACTATTTTGTTTACACACCTGGAGTTTCACCACATTTCGATTTATATTTCTTTCATTACTAAAAAATAATTACTTAATTACCAATTATGCTTAACTTTTGGACACCAGTGTATATAACCTTTCTATGGACACGGTAACTTCTATAATTCAGCTCAAATCTACTCCAAACTGATACATAAAATTAAGGGGCACAAAATCTCGGTCAAGTTCGTTGATGAGCAAAATCGGGCCAAGGGGTAGAAATATGGAGGGTTTTTGTGAAAAAAAAAAAAAATCCACATAACTTCTTAATTAAAATAGATATCGAATCGATTTAAAGTTTTTTCTACTTCTAAAAAATGGGCCAAAAGCTTATACATGACAGATTTTTGATAAAGTTAAAAATAGGCTCAAAGGACGAAAAAAATACGGTTTTTGGGAGGAAAAAATTCAGCATTTCTCTGAATATCAAATCCAATTAAATTTATTATAATTTTTTTTAATATTATCTAAAACTTTCGTATTTACAAGTTTTTGATAGGAGCAACTGTTATCGCAAAAATTAATAAATAAATAAAAATAAAAATAAACATAAAGTAAAATATAATAAAATATTGAAAAATGTCTGATAGGACCAGTACTTATAACAAAAACAAATTAAACAAAAGTAAGAGTTGAAGGGAAAACCGTATTAAGGGTGTATTCAAATCCAAAGTTCTTAGATTCAGAATCATTTTTAAATTCATTTTGCTCTCAAACACATCAACTTGGCAGGTTCTCTTATTAAAAAATTTTATAATGTGACATTCTAGGCAGTTTTTTGATAAAGGCAGAATATATTTCAAAACACGCTGTTAAAGTGGGTATTTTGAACAGAATTTCGCGAAGTGATTCATGACTCTCAAATGCTTCCAATTAGCAGGTTCTATTATTTAGGAACTGTATAATGTGTCATATTGGTCAGTGTTTTGATAAAGGCAAAATATATTGCAAAAATGCTGTCAAAATGGACATTCTGAACAAAATTTCCCAAAGCGATTGTGATTGAAGAATTGAAGATGTATTCAAATAAAAATATTTTTTGACTCATTTTAAAATTCAATTTTGTTTTCATATGCATTCAAATGGCAGTTTTTCGTATTTATGAACTACATAATATGCCATATTGGTAAATTTTTTTCATAAAGTCAGAATATATTTTAAAAAATGCTGTCAAAGTGCACTTTTGAGCCGAATTTTACTTAAGAGCAAAAAATGAAAATCAGACAAAGTGCAATAGTCGTATTTTTTTATTTTCTTGATTTTTTTAATAGATGGTATTTAATTAATAGATGCCAAATTTGAAACTCGTAAAAAAATTCCTTCCCGGAATAAAATGCAAAGTTCAAGGTTGTGAATGCCATTTTTCATGAAAGGTGAAATGACAGTATGTTTGAAATACTATATCTCGGAAAGCAACAACATCCCCAAACCATTTTGTAATAAACTATTAGTATAACACTGCCAGCTTAGTAAAATTTACTTGTTTCTGTGGGGCATTGTTAATTTACATTGTTATGTTGCCACAAAATGCAATGAAAATGACATTTTTGTCCGTTTTCCGCCCTTATTATCTTATTTAAACAATAGTACCACCATAGAATTTGAAAGTATACTACTAGGAGAAGTTAAATAATAAAGAACTTTACCAAGATATTGCTACTGTTAACAGATATAGTTTGCTAAATATTCGAAATCTGTAAAACTTCAATTACTTATATCTCAAAAAAGCGTCAGAATTGTATAGAATAAAATATATCACGTAGTAGGTGAACATATATACAAAAACATGGAAAAGAAAAATAAGTGGAGTCTCGTGATATTTTTCGAAAAAAAAAATGACAAAAGTTACGAAAAAGCAGCGTCACTTCTGTTTTATCAGAAAATGAAACACTACATTTCTTTTGAGTAATAGAAACGAAATGGATGTTTCAATCGTTTAACAATTTATCTACCGAATAATGAATCCATGAAAATTTTACATTCTAAAGCATTTTACGTGAATTGTTTTAACTAAATTAAAAGATTTATATAAACATTTAATAAATTTTTGAAGGCTTTCAGAAGGATTGAAGGATTTAAAAGGATTAATTCAATGAATTTACAGGGATTTTGTGCAATATTTATAACACCACTCAAATCTTTTACTTTAAATTGTTTTCTTGGTATTTTGTAGAATTGTAAAATCTATAAATATGATGTTCTTACAATATAAATATAGACATATTTCCGAATTGGAAAATCCCCACCCCTCTACCTCAGAGCCAAGAAAGCTGAAAAGATACAAAAGCTAAAGAAATCATCCCTTTAAAAATATTTTTGTTTTGTGTAACCAATAATTTTTTTTGAACAAAATAAAGTAATGTATCTGTAACTCATTTTAAACAGTATTACAACTAACTGACGTATCAATAGAATTTTATAATAAATAATTTTAATGGTACGTAAAGTACCATAAAACTAAGGATAAAAGGTTAAAAAGAGTATGCTTATTCAGTAATCTAGATAATACTGAAAATCGGAGAATATAAGATGATAAACGAAGCGTTAGGAACACTTTTGTGTTTTGATATCGTGTAACGATAAATAAAAGTGTTAGATTGGGAGAGGGTTTCACGAACCATCTCCTCACCGAGTTGACGGCTGAAATTACAGGATTAGATAGACCTCGGTTAACGTATTAAAATACAGCTGGTCTGCAAGTCATATCTTTTTGAACAAACCCTGCACTGTTAAAAATAATTCACTTAAAAATGAGAACTTTTATGTACTCGTTTCTTTTTAAGTGACTTTTAATACTTTTAACTTTTTAATACTTTAAATGTTTTATATAATTAATTCTTTATATATAGGTATTTTACAAGAAAATTGTTTCAAACTAGGTCATTGCAGGTGGGAATCCTAGGAAATTGCTTAAATCATGGAAAGAAAACATTTCTCATAGGCCATAATTCATGCTTCAATAGTAAGACTAAGTATTTTCAATTTTAATTTGTACGTTAGTTTTAGTTAAAAATATTGAATTTTCTAAATGCGTTAACTTTAAATGTTCAGGTTTAGTTAAAAGTTGATTAAAATAAACAAATAGGGATGTTAACAGTTAATTTTATTTAAATCATCTTAGTACTTTCAAGCCTTAATCAGTATCTTCCTCTGAGAATATTTTTATTTATTCCATTATTACATGATTCCGTTTTGAAAATGAACAAGCCAATAATTATTACAGTTGAAAGTAGAAGTAGTTTTTTGGATTAAACTTAATGGAAGAAGATATATATTATTATTAATTGCAGTCCATTACTTTAATATTCTATTCTGTTTTAAGAGCAAGAATCTGAGAAAGTGTCACACCTAGCATTATGGTGTGATTTATACCATCCCAGATTTTCTCCAAAAAATTTCCAGTTGTTACTTATCTTGTTAAAAGACCAAATCCAGAATTTTCTGTTCCAAAGTTGAGTTGTTCATTTTTTATGGACCCTCAAAGGTCATCATGTCGTGAAAAAAAAATAAGCGTTTTTTTTAAGACATGGATATTGCTACGACTCACAGATCTTTGTGCGTACAATTTGCCACCAAATTCTTTTTGTATCTGGAATGTATGAGGGTTGAACTTTATATAAAAGATGAAAAACCTGTGGCAAGTTTTTGCTGCAAGGTCACAGAAGGTCACAAAAAGATCCATTTTTGCTGTTTTTTTTCATTTTTAAGACCCTGTAACAGCTTGCGCGTTCCAGTTGCCATGAAAAAAGAAGTGGCATTTGAAAGCCATGCATTAGCACTTTTAAAAAATGTGTATATAATTGAGGCAAATTGGATGCACTTTTAGTGACAGAGTGCCAAAATCTGAAAAATGTCATTTTTGACCGATATTCAAACTAATAATTTTTGCGGCAATAACATTTTGAAATACAGTCGAGTTTCTATATAACGAAATCCATTGTTCCAGTAAAAAATTCGTTATATAGAGAAATTCGTTGAATAGAGAAAGCCGTTAAAATTTCTGTTTAATGTGCAAATTTTGAACAAGTATTATTTTTTATACGTTTAATTAAACTAACTGTTTAACTATAAATATTAACGTAATACCCCATGTCTTAATTATTTGAACAGCTTCAAAAAAAGAGAATAGATATTTATTTAAAAGCTTTATAAAAACCCCACAAAAAGATACGTTAATTTTTTTTTTTTTTGCCATTGAAAACACAACATCTCAAATTTTCGGGGGCGATCTCATTGTTCAGGAAGTGAATGCCCCCCCCCCTCAAGCCACCCTCTAAAATCAACACTGACTTCAATTACCACATTGATCCAAGTTTTATATGTGTAACAATTAAATTGACGCTGTTTCTCGAAGGATGTTAAAAGATGTGTGGGAGGGGGGGGGGGGGAGTCTGGTGGAATGAATTCATTGGACTTAAAAATCAAGGAGATTCAAGGTAGAGAAGCAATATAAAAAACTCAGCCTTGAACGATAAATCAAAAATAAGTGATGGAAATTTGATTCCATGTGATTTTGAAGCGTTTTTAAAACTGAATAAATAAAGACCATTTTATGAAAAAATTCGTTATATAGAGATAGATATTTCGCTATATAGAGACTGTTTTTAATGTAAAGATGAAAAAAGGGGACCGTTCCTGCTAAAAATTCGTTATATAGAGAAATTCGGTGTATGGAGTTTCGTTATAGAGAGACTCGACTGCAATTCTTTTGCCATTGTTTTATTATATTATTGCCCTTTTCAAAACAGTAAACTCCATTGATGCAAGTTGCTTTAAAAAAATTAAATGTTTTCTTTTAAATATGTCCTATTTTGATAGTCAGGTATTTTTTATTATTTGAAATAACTTGACTGGATAAAAATATCTTATACATTTATTTGTCTATATAAATTGATGGTTTAATATATTGTGATAAATGTATGACGTTGATGACATTTATTTAATTTTAATCCTTTCAGGTCTAATTTTTTTTTCAAAATTTTTAGAAAAATTACTTTTATTTTAATAACACTAATACTAGCGATCCTAATAGACTAATTAGGGTTTAATGAATATTTCATTATCTGAACCATAACCAATGTTGTTGTTTTCTGTATTATTTAACTTGTATTCATATAACATTAGGCTAAGGAAGAGTTTTTGGAGATTTTTAAAAATGTTATATTACAACAAGATTTAACTGATATTGATTTTTCTAATATTTTTATGCTTTATTACATATTCAGGAATGTAGCTTTTAATTTAAATTAAGCGTAAAATACATGTATAAAATAAAGTAATCGCAAACAAAACAAAGGGAATTAAACAAATATTTATTATTATTACTAGCAAAAGCCATGCTTTGTTTGGATTCGCGAAGCATTATTTTATAAGACAGATATTTGAAAGTAACAATATTTTTTTTTTATTATTATTTTTGCATCTTTATTAAACAAAAACGTTATTTTATGTTTTGGCGCATTTTAATTTTTTACTTATGATGTAAAACTGGCATAAGATATTTTCAAAGCAAACTTTTACAATTTTTTTTTTTAAATTTTCAACTAAAAGCTCTTTTAAAGATGTTTTTACAATTTCAAGTAGCCACTGGTGTTTTTTTAATTGTTTGAAATATGCATGTTTCCAATCTTTGTAATCAACATCCGATAATCTTTGATAGCTATTTTAGAATAATATATTTGAAGAAAGCTTGAAGAAAGTTACTTCTTCAAAATCCTATTTTCTGGAAAAAACATTTGAAATCTGCTTTCGTTGATACTATGAATTTTCAACTGTAGAACATTTTATTTTAATTTTTTCATTTTTACACATGTTAGCGTATGAGAATTGCTGTAATTCTCTCCGCGTGGGAGAACTGTTTACTTTCTGCGAATGGCAACTCAATTAATGGAATTACCTTTTAACGAAGCGCTCTCTCATTCTCGCAGTGACGTTTTCACGAATAATTATTGTTGTGTTTGCGAACTTATTAAAGTCTTATTTTTCTATAAAATCCTTCTGATTAATGAGTCGATATTATTTAGCCACAATACGACCTTCGCAAAAATATTTATAAAGAGCTTGAACCAACAACTTCACGCAGATCTTTTAATTTTTCATTTATATAACAAATTTAAGAATTAATTTTATTTGTTTATAATTATTTTGTTGCCAGTTTACAAAAAAAAAAAAAAAAAAAAAAAAATCCATAATACAATTTTTTTAAAATGTTTAAGTGTCATCTGTGCAAACGATTTTGCGGGATAATGAAAACATGTTTTATTTAATAAATTAATCATGATTCTACCTATAATTATTTACTCCATGATTTAAACTTTTTATTCTGAAAATATACGCGTTTCATTTTTTATTTATTTGCTAAAATGCTTCCGTATTGGAAATGCATGTAAAATAAATTAATTAAAATAATAATTTTTTTAACGTTTTACTGTAAAAAAAATTATATTCTGCAAATCTACAGATCATAATTTATTTTTGTGTTTAATTTGAAGTTAAAATATTGAATAGTTTTTTTGTAAAGCGTACGACAAATTGTAATTTGAGTGGACTAGTAGAGGATTCGCTTCGCTCATCCTAATTACTAAATGCCTAAACATTAATGAAGTCATATAATAAATGCACAGACTAACATTGCTAAATGTAATAAGTAACAAAAGTATTTCTTAAAAATAATAATACTTAAAATATTATTTACCATTAACAGTACACCAGATCCGAAAGGGTTAAAACGAAAATGTTTGACATTTACAAATTACAACTTGTAATTAAAATGCAAATGTAAATATAATCAGCCAACACACTTAATATTTTTGCATTGATTTATCACTACGAGGAAAGAAAATCAAAGATAGTACGTTTCATGTAAAATATCTCAAGATGTCTTTTAACCCTTATGGGATGTTTTGTTTCACTTTTGCGAAAAAAAAAAAATTCTTTTACATTAATAGCTATCCAAATATATTAACTGAAATACATGGATAGATTACTAATGAATATGTCCTTCTCTGAAATCTATTAAAAGTAGTTATTTTACATACTATTCATATTTAATTTATATGAAAATAGACTAAAAGGATGAGTTTTGGAGCATTTGGAAAGCATCACATTGCAACTTCATATATACAGGGTGTATCTAAACTACTGGGCAAAACTTTAAGGGGTGATAGTACACATCAAGACAAATAATATTAAATGGGAAACTAAGGGTCCCAAACGTCTTTCGAAGGAGATAGGCGCCATCAAAGTTTAGGGTCCAAAATTTGAAATGATTATAAAAAACGAAAAAATTGGTCGATTGATTTGCGGTTTTCAATAAAACTATTCTTTATGTCAGTATTGTCTTGAGAATAAATTATAAAGATAAATTTCAAAAAATGCCGATAGAGGGCGCTTTAGACTTTGGAGTAACGAACAACTATTTTTTACTATTATTTTTGGCATCTCGTTAAATATTTTTATAAGTTAAGACATAAACTTAAATTTTGAGCTCAAAATCTGTGGTTAAGTAGCGCAAACCGAACTGTGTTCAATGGGAGTGTGTAGGTCAAATTTCAAATGATTATAAAAAACAGAAAAATTGTTCAATTGATTTGCCGTTTTCCCTAAAATTATTCTTTATGTCACTATTGTCTTAAAAATAAATTACACATATAAATTTCAAAAAATGTCGATAGAGGGCGCTTTAGACTTTGCAGTAACGTAAAACTATTTTTTACCGTTATTTATTGCATCTCATAAAATTTTCTTAGAAGCTTAGACATAAACTTAAATTTTGAGCTGAAAATCTGAGTCATTGAGAGTGGTTAAGTAGCGCAAACTGAACTGTGTTCAATGGGGGTGGGGAGGTTTAAATTTCAAATGATTATAAAAAACGGAAAAATTGGTCGATTCGTTTGCGGTTTTCTCTAAAACCATTCTTTATGACAGTATTTCCTTGAAAATAAATTTTAAAGATAAATTTCAAAAAATTCCGTTAGGGGGCGCCTTAAACTTTAGAGTAACCAACAGCAATTTTAACTGTTATTTTTTTTTTTTTTGTATCTAATTAAATGCTTGCAAAAGCTTAGACTTAAATTTTGAGCTCAAAGTCTGAATCTGAGGGGCTAAGAAGCGCAAACAGAACTGTGTTCAGGAGTTGGAATGTTACCCCACCCACCCTATGAACTCAGTTCAATTTTTCGCTTCTTAATTACAACGATTCAGATTTTGATCTCAAAATTTAAGCCTAAGCTTTTAAAACATTTATTTAGATTAAAGAAAATACCAGTTAAAAATAGTTGTTGGATACTCTAAAGTTTAAGGCGCCCTCTAACGGGATTTTTTGAACTTTATCTTTAAAATTTCTTTTCAAGGAAATACTGACATAAAGAATGGTTTTAGAGAAAACCGCAAACGAATCAACCAATTTTTCCGTTTTTTATAATCATTTGAAATTTGAACCTTCCCACCCTCATTGAACACAGTTCAGTTAGCGCTACTTGACCACTCTCAACGATTCAGATTTTCAGCTCAAAATTTAAGTTTATGTCTAAGCTTCTAAAAAAAATTAATGTGATGCAAAAAATAACGATAAAAAATAGCTCTACGTTACTCCAAAGTCTAAAGCGCCCTCTATCGATTTTTTTTTTCATTTATCTGTACAATTTATTTTTAAAACAATACTGACATAAAGAATAATTTTAGTGAAAGCCGCAAATCAATTGAACAATTTTTCTGTTTTTTTATAACCATTTGAAATTTGAACCTACCCACTCGCGTTGAACACACTTCAGTTTGCGCTACTTAACCACAGATTTTGAGCTCAAAATTTAAGTGTACGTCTAAACTTCTAGAAAAATTAATGAGATGCAAAAAATAACGGTAAAAAGTAATTGTTCGTTGCTCCGAAGTCTAAAGCGCCCTGTATCGGCATTTTTTGAAATTTATCTTTATAATTTATTTTCAAGCTAATACTAACATAAAGAATAGTTTTCGTGAAAACCGCAAACGAATCGACCAATTTTTCCGTTTTTTATAACCATTTCAAATTTTGGACCCTAAACTTTGATGGCACCTATCTCCTTCGGAAGACGTTTGGGACTCTTAGTGTCCCATTTAATGTTATTTATCTTGATGTGTACTATCACATGTTAAAGTTTTGCCCAGTAGTTTAGATACACCCTGTCTCATTTAGATACACCCTGTGTATATATACTGTCCATTTATCCATTTACCTTTCATAATTTTGGTAATCTGCCTTCTATTTCACTTCAAACGATTTTAATAAGATGATTGTAAAAATACTGGTTTCATTGATTTATTGTCATAAATAATATAAATAGTTATATATATATATATATATATATATATATATATATATATATATATATATATATATATATATATATATATATATATATACATATCACACATGACTTGTTCAGAAAAGCAACCTACAATTTAAATATTAAAGTGAAATACAAGTTAAAAATTTAAAAAAATTGCCAAAAAAAAAAAAAAAATTAAAAAATAGCAAACTATTATTATTTTTACTAAATTCCAAAACATATTTATTTTAAAAATGCTTAGAAATGTACTACTTTTACTGCATGCAGATAATAAGAAAAGTAATCATTAAGATAAAATAATACTCAATAAAAACCATGTATTATTGATAGTACAGCACTCGCAAACGCGTTAAGCATGTAACTATAAAATGATTGGCATCAGAAAATTGTATAAAGTTGAAAAAAGAATCCCATAAGGGTTAAAAGACATCTTTAGACATCTTATAAGAAACCGTTATATTTTTGATTTTCTTTTCTCGTAGTGATAAATCAATGTAAAAATATTAACAATAGTATTGGCTGATTGTATTTATATTTGCATTTTAATTATAAGTTGTAATTTGTAAATGTCAAATATTTTGGTTTTAACCCTTTTGTGTACTATTAATAGTAAATAATATTTTAAGTATTATTATTTTAGAAAAATACTTTAGTTATTTAAATTACATGTAGAAATTTTAGTAAATGTCTGTGCGTTTATTATATGACTTCATTAATGCTTAGGCATTTAGTATTAATAATAAATATTTGTTTAATTATCTTTGTCTTGTTTGCGATTATTTTATTTTATACATGTATTTCACTCTTAATTTAAGTTAAAAGCGACTTTCCTGTAGGAATCATGCATAATAAAGCGTAAAAATATTAGAAAGATGTAATATCAGTTAAACCTTGTTGTAATATAACATTTTTAAAAAACTCCAAAAACTCTTCTTTAGTCTATTGTTACATGAATACAAGTTAAATAGTACAGAAAACAACAACATTGGTTATGTTTCAGAAAATGGAATATTCGTAAACTCTATTAATCTATTAGGATAGCTAGTGTTAAAATTCTTAAAGTAAAAGTAATTTTTTCTAAAAATTTTGAAAAAATAAATTCGACCTGAAAGGGTTAAAATTAAATAAATGTCATCAACGTCATACATTTATCACAATATATTAAAACATCAACTTATATAGACAAATAAATGCATAAGATATTGCTATCCAGTGAAGTTATTTCAAATAATAAAAAATACCTGACTATCGAAATAGGTCATATTTAAAAAAAAACATAATTTTTTTTAAAGCAACTTGCCTCAATGGAGTTTACTGTTTTGAAAAGGGCAATAATAAAATAAAACAATGGCAAAAGAATAATTTCAAAATGTTGTTGCCGCAAGAAATTATGACAGTTTGAATATCGGTCAAAAACGACGTTTTTCAGATTTTGGCACTCTGTCACTAAAAGCGCATCCAACTTGCCTCAATTAGGGGTCGTCCATTAATCATGTGATGTTTTTTTTGGCATTTTTAACCCCCCCCCTCCCCCTTGGTGATACATGGTGAGGTTCAAGACTACCCCCCCCCCAACCCTACATCATGTGTATTTTTTAGTACCTACAAAGAATCTTAATTTTTTTAGAATATTTATTATAAAATACAGGTTCAAGTATCATAAAATTTTATTATAGAAAAAAAAAATCTATAATAATAACCTTAAGGATGTATTTCGATTCAAATTGCTTATTTTGCGATTTATTTTTGAATTCACTTTTGCTATCAAATGCATCAAACTTGCAAATTGCCTTATTTAGAAAGTACACGAGGTGCCGTAACTGTCAATTCTTTGATAAATGCAGAAAATATCGCAAAAAAGTAATCAAAAACGGCCTTTGAACAGATTTTTCCGAAACGGGAGATTTGTGGACGAAAAAGGAGTCATACTGAGACGATAATTGCTTATAACTCAAATTCTAACGAACTGAGCGTAAAAAGACATCACACGGCACCTCATACGTCCCTTCAAGAATCTCCTCAGCAAGTTTCATGTTTCTACTTTTAAAAATGTGCCTGAAATTGTTTTGTTTGTTTGTATTTATGTCGGCCAATTATCTACACTATGGGATATAGGCCCTATGGTGTGGGATGCCCTCCATGGAGGTCTTTCTAAGGGAACCTAACCCGTATTTACGCAAGGTTCGGAGAAAACCACGGGAAACTCCGAACGGGTAGGCCGACGGTCGCGATTGGGTTCGTACCCAGCACCTACTGTCTACCAGTTTGGAGGTCAGAACCTCGCGGCCACTGGTGGGGCTCGTGCCTGAAATTGTATCGGAAAATTTCGAGCTGTTGAAGGTGGAAAAGCATTTTTTCGAATACACCCTTGAGAGGTAAACAGAAAGGTTGCAAGTTGTTTTGGACTGACATAAAAATAATGAAAGAAATGCGAAAAACTTTTTTGTAGTAATACATAAACATAATTTAATTTACAATGTCCTCAGACCACGGATTAGCAAGACTTTCTTCAACACCAATAACTGGATAAGCATCTTGCAAGTTGTAGGCACAGTGCTTTGTTGAAGATTAACATCGGTTTCATCAAGCCACTCGCAGAGGCGGATTACCCATTAGGCTGAGAAGGTGAAGCCTAGGAGCCCAGAAGAAAAGGGGGCCCGGTGCTAAAATTTTCCTAATATAAGAACAAGAAAATATTCTTTTACACTGGTCGGACATTAATATTTAATACAAACGACAAAAGATGTGCGAAATACTTTGTCGTAATCATTTATATTTTTATCATCAATGATTTATGAGTTAATAAAGCAAGCATGTGATTTAATTTTTCCAGTATATACCTCTGTGAAGGAGTGAAAGGGGGCCCTCAGAAAGTCAAGCCTAGGGGCCCGGATGGTAGTTAATCCCCTTCTGGCCACTCGGCGTCATCATTTTCGCGCACTACGCAGAGAATCTCTCTCGCGGGAACTTCACTTCGTTCGTTGCCTGGCAACGGTGAATCAAGGTCACACTACAAGCCGCTTTCGACTTTGTATGCATTTGACGAAAAAATAAATACACGAAACGCCACTTTTCGGTTCAGTATCGCGCGTTTGCCGAAAAAATAAATACTCGTGATATATTACTACACCCCCCTCCCCCCTTGTGATGTTTCGTGTTTTTTTTATGGACCCCTCCCCCCCCTCTCGAGCCTCGCATGATTAATGGACGGCCCCTTATATACAGATTTTTTAAAAGTGCTAATGCCACCTCTTTTGTCATAGCAACTGGAACGCACAAGCTCTTACAGGGTCTCAAAAATGAAAAAAAACAGCAAAAATGGATCTTTTTGTGACCTTCAGTGACCTTGCGGCAAAAACTTGCCACGGGTTTTTCATCTATTATATAAAGTTCAACCCTCATACATTCCAGATACAAAAAGAATTTGATAGCAAGTTGTACGCGCAAAAAGCTGTGAGTCGTAGCAATATCCATCCATCTCTTAAAAGAACACTTATTTTTTTTTTCACGACATGGTGACATTTGTGGGTCCAAAAATAATGAACAACTCAACTTTGGAGCAAAACATTCTGGATTTGGTCTTTTAACAAGATAAGTAACAACTGGCAATTTTTTTGAGAAAATCTGAGATGGCATGAATCACAGGTGTGTCACTCTCTCAGATTCTTGCTCTTAACTACTTTTCATTTTAAATAGTGTGGCATGAAGATTGAATAAGTGGTGTTTGATATGAAAAATGGTAAACACAAATATTTAACTGTTGTACCATAAATTTTAATACATCATTTTTCTCAAATTGTTAGGATTTATTTTCATTACATGCTAAAGTTTATGGGACAACAGTTAAACATTTGTTTTTATCGTAAGAATTCGTAGTATAAAAAATTTGTCTATACAAAAGTTTTAGATAATATTAAGAACATTAAAAAAATATTTTTAAACTGATAATCTTTAAACTGATACGATATCTATTTTCGTTAAGAATTTATGGTGATTTTTCTGTTTTCACAAAACTATTCCCTATTTCCACCCGCTTGGACCAATTTTGTCCATTAATGAACTTGACCGATATTTTATGCCCCTTCATTTTATGTAAAAGTTTGGAGGAGATCTGAGAAGATTGATAGAATTTATCGTGTCCTTAAAAAAGTAATATATGTATATATATATATATATATATATATATATTAGTAAAAGTATATATATATATATATATATATGTATATCCCCAGTAGCTAAACAATATTGGACCAATATTGGCTACATCTTGAAGCAATATTGGCACACTAGCGTGATATTGGCATGAAATGTTGCACCAATATTGGGATGTTTACATTTTGCCCTTATTCAGCCAATATTGGGGTTTCATTGTAAATATTGCCAATAAAACGCCAATATTAGTTAAATATTGGAATTTCATTGGAATTATTTCGAATGTAACGCCAACATTTGTACAGTATTGGCGTTTTATTGGCAATATTTACAATGAACCCCAATATTGGCATACTATTGGTTGCAAATATTGGCTAAATAAAGGCAAAATGTAAACATCCTAATATTGACACAATATTTACATTTTATTGGGAATATTTCCAATAGATGAAATATTGGCGTAACGTTGAATCAATATTGGTTTGCTACTAGGGATATATATATATATATATATATATATATACTGGTGTGCAAATTTTAAGGACGGAGTCCCAAAATGCCAATTTTCAAGGGATAATTTTCTCGCGAATATTCAAAGGAAAGTAATATAATTAGAATAACTACTATTCCTGCATGACAGCTAGTCCATATAACCTCTCCTTCAGGTCACACATGGTCACAAGAGTCACATTCACTACGGTGAAACAAAAAATAGGAAATTTCATACGTCTCTTTTATGAGTCTCAAATCACTACTATATGTGACTCCAACTGTCAGGTCACTGCGACTGCTGCTTTGTGACGAGTCACCAGGTGACTTTACAGTGTAGTTTTATTGAGACTCGTGTGTGACTGTCATTTGGAGGCTCAATTTTTTACCTGTATGGATTTTTGTATGTTCTGTTAAATTCCATTTACTTAAGAAGTGTTTGTAGCAAATAGAACACATCTGTAATAGAAGTAAATGCAAACAATTAGGATTCTAATAATATAGGTAAAAAGGCACTTGTTAAAGTGTAAGCAATAAGACAAATCATTTTATATTTACTCTAATTACGTTTCATATATGAATGCTAGTATTTCTCATATAAGTACTCACATATATATTGTCGGACGCTCCTCTCAGTCCGCGAAACTTCGAAGAATGTCCTAGGTAGTTTTAGCTGCCACCACCGATATTAATGGGTGATATCGGTCACCTGCTGTGAGGATTGGTTAAAATAACACTGACGCTGTTAATGAACTGAACTAACAGTTTATTTAAGATATAGATATGTACACAAGAAACAATATTTACAACTATCTACAATTACAACCCGGATATAGATGATCCGGTTCAACATTAAATTAACTACACTAAACGTTGGTTGTGTACCGTTCAGCTTACACTTTCTTCCTCACACTCAACGCACGTTCGATACGCTTTATCAGAGATTACTGCAGAATCTCAATACACAAGGGTACTAGGCCTCACTTCTCGGCCTATAACACTACCCACCGGGACGCCTTGTCCCACGCTCAAAATATACACTATCCAACAGGACCACAGATCCTGCGCGACCTATCGGTCTCAACGCCAAGCGAGAACTGTCTCCAACCTCTCAGTCCAGAGTTGACCTTGTCAGAGATTTTCCTTCCCCCATGCAGGACTCCTTAGAGCTCATCCATTGGTTCAATCCCGCACTCCAACCTTGAGTCATGACATCTCCTGTTTACACATCACTCCAATAGCTAGATGACAGCTGAGGCACGCCCCGCGGCCATCACTTTCATTCATCAACGAGTGCGTCATCTGCACACCTGTGTCAACATCTGTCATTCGTTATTATAGAAAGAAAGAAAGGTATTTCGAGCTTCACGGATACACAACCCACAATACATAAAATATTCAGATAAGGAAATGTTATTCCTTTCTAATTCAGGGCAGATGTCTTCTAGGAACCTGACACCCCCCACCTTAGCGGAAAATATGCCTCTTAGGGGCTAATTTTCCCCAAACATATAATAATATTACGGAAGAGTTCAATAGTCTCTTTGCAGATTTCTTCATTCTAAATATTACATAGGCATTTTCAGGTGTCTGAATATTCTCTACTGACATCTCTACTGAACCTTATACTAATACTACTATTGCATAAACAATACACATGCTAATTTACTATTATAAACACAAAACTTAAAAAAAAATATTTACACACACACAAAAAAAATTTAGACATGTGATGACATCCTTTAAGGTTGTCTACTATTTTGACATTGATACTGATGGGCTAGTAACTGGTTGTTCTTCCCAGCTCTTTCTCTGTAGCCTCGAAATTGCATCAGCATTCAAATGTTGAACTCCGGGACGATGAGAAATGCTCAGGTTCCAGCGTTGCAAGGCTAGAGCCCACCTAGTGAGTTTGGGCGACCTTGGGGTTGTTTCCGTGAGAAATTTTAATGGATTATGATCGGTAATGACCTCAATTTGAGATACATAAGTCCACTTTTCAAACTTCCGCAACCCGAAGAGAACACTCCAAGCCTCTTTCTCTATACTCGGCCAAGCACGCAGAGCCCCTGACAATTTCTGACTGGCAAAAGCTATAGGTTTATACTGACCTTTTTCATCTTTTTGAGTAAGACAACATCCTACTGCAAGGTCGGAAGCATCGGCGTGAAGCTGATATTCCCGGCCTACGATAGGTGTAGCCAAACTCGTCACTTTACACAACTCATCTTTAAGAGTATTAAATGCTTTTTCTGCCCTTTCATCCCATGGTACAGTATTTTTGACATTTCCTTTGGTTAATTCGGTTAAAGGTATAGCTATCTCAGCATAATTTGGAATATAAGATCGGTAGAATCCCATTAATCCCAAAACTGATCTAACTTCCTTTTTAGTCTTTGGTCTCTTTAAGTCCCTTATTGCTCCGATTTTCTCCTCATCAGGTGCATGAGTTCCACCCCCAATAACATGACCTAAAAACTTAGTCAATTTCTCTCCAAATTTACATTTGTCTAGTCTAATCGTAAAATTTCTATTTTTCAACTCTTCAATGACAGCCCTGACATGCTCACAATGCTCTTCCCAGGTATCGGAGAAAATGATGACATCATCAATATATGCTTCTGCATACCTCCGATGACCTTGGAGAACCTCATTCATGTCTTTTTGAAACGTAGCAGCAGCCCCTGATAATCCAAAAGGCATTGTACGCCACTGATAAGTTCCGTTATGCGTCGTAAAAGCTGTCAAAGGTTTACAATCCTCAGCCATTTTAATTTGCCAATAACCCCTCAATAAATCTATTGAAGATAAATATTTAGCCGCCCCTGCGGTATACATAATTTCTTGGGAATCTTTCATCGGGAAGGTGGGAACCTGCGTTACAGAATTTAAAGCTCTGTAATCAATACACATTCTGACAGTTGCATCTTTTTTCGCAACGCAAACAATTGGATGACTAATTTCAGCATTCGACGGTTCGATTAGATTTAATTCTAATAACTCCTGAATCTGCCTATCCACTTCCTTTTTATAAGCTACCGGCACGCTATATAACTTTGGTTTTTTCCTTTCTACACCCGGTTTCAGATCAATACGATGTTCCCCTACTTCCGCTGGTCGTACAGGACCCATAAACACTTCTTTATTTTCCCTCAAAATGGCCTTTAAATCTTTGACTTGAATATTAGATAGCCCTTTTATTTCAAACCTCTCAATATCCCGTTCTATCTCTTGATCCCGGTTCAAAATAGGAATTTCCCCAACTTCTCCAAATTCCTCATCACCTTCGAAAACAATATTAACTATATTACATTTAGCGATAAATTCTCTTATCTTATTTTGGTGCACATGCTTCCTACTCCCGTCGGCTAACTCAACAATAAACGAATGCTGGTTTCGTTTTTCTACAATAGTTGCCGGCCCTTGCCACCTAGAATATAACTTATTAGTCGAATCGGGGATTAACAGTATAACTTTATCGCCTACCTCAAACGTTTTTTCTTTTGACCTTAAATTATAATGATACGCCATTCTATTTTGTTGAACCTCAGACGACAATTTTGCCTCATTTGCGGCTCTTTCTAAGCGGTTCTTAAGTTTATCCAAGTACTCATGAATCGGCGTAGTATCTAACTGCGCTCCCTTATTTTCTCCTGCTCATGACGACTTAAGAATCGATAACGGACCCTCCGGCGCTCTACCATATAATAACTGGAAAGGTGCGATTCCCGTCGTAGAATTTGGGACTTCCCTATACGCCCATAATATAAATGGTATTTGTTCATGCCATTTTTTTCCTTCTTCCCTAATCGTATGATGTAGCATACGTTTAAGAGTCTGATTAAATCGTTCCACAAGTCCGTTGGACTGTGGATACTGTGGAGTCGAAAATCTTGGACTAGTACCTAACCTTTTCTCAAATTCTTTCGTTAAGTCGGCAGTAAAATTGGTTCCATTGTCGCAGGCAATTACATTAGGAATTCCGGTTCTCATAAATATTTGAAGTAACGCCTCACACGCGGTTTTAACAGTTAAACTTTTTAGAGGGATCGCATCCGCCCATCTGGTATGCTGATCAATTAAAGTCAGTATATACCGATGCCCTTGTGAACTTTTAGGATCAATAGGCCCAATTAAATCAACATTAACAACCTGAAATGGAAGTTCTGGCCGCGACACTGGGGAAATAGGAGCTCTATCATTTACTTTAACCCCTCTAGTCAATTGGCACTCTAAACATGATTCACAAAACTGTTTAGTTTCTTTTGCCATTCCCTCCCAATAAAAAGAATATCTTATTCTCTGCAACGTTTTCTTGGCTGCATGATGCCCTCCAAATACCGATGAATGCGCTAATTTTAAGATTTCGTCCCTTCTTACCTTGGGTACTACTAATTGCGCTATAGTTTCGCCTAACAATTTCTCTTTATGATACAATAATCCGTTTACAATATAATAATCCCCTTTTTCCTTTTTAGCTAATTCCCAAGCTTTCTCTAATTCTTTACATTCCAACTGGGATTTCTTAAACATATCTGAGTTACTAACAATAGATTCATTATTTTCCTCCGTTTCAGTTTTTTCTGGATCCTGACTTTGTACATTTTGCGATCTCGCGTCTATTACGTAAACATTACAGCTATCGTTACTTACATCTTCCTTTTCATTCGAGTTATCAATAATAATTTCGGAACTTTTTAATTCTTCGGACTCTATCAATGGCTCCTCAAGATTGACACCTGACAACTCATTAATCACCTCGGGATGTAAAATTACTTGCTCATTAATATTATCAGTTACTGCGCAAAGTACTTCCTGATGAATAATATTAGTTTGCCCGAATTGCGGAATAGCTAGCGGTAGTTTAACTAACGGTGATTTAACAGCTTCACCAAATAACCCTTGTAAATAAATACTACCCGCTCCCTTTAATTTCTCTTCCGGTACTAAATCTTTATGAACAACACTAATCTCACATCCAGAATCAACCAATCCCTTTGCTTTTTGCCCATTAACACTAACTTCAATTTTCTCAAGTTTATTTAATTTCTCACCAATAACATTAGTTTTCTGCTCGGCCTTTGCCGATATTCTAGCCACAATAGCCCCATTAGGTAACTCTTGATTTTCTTTCACCATAATCTTATGAACACCTGCTTTCTGGTCTCGCCCTTTATTGCCATTATTAGTTCCCTCATTACCCACTTTATTACAAAAACGTTGGTAATGACCTCTCAAACCACACTTAAAACATTTAGGCCCTGAAGCATCATTCGTCTTCTTAAACTCTGTTTTCCTATCCGGAAAAGAATTACACTCATTACTACCATTTTGCCTCCAACTACCACTAAATTTATTATCCTCCCTCGGTCTCATTTTTTCATTGTTTACATACTTATCTTTACCTTTAAAGCTTTTATGCGTAACCGCATAAGACTTATGTTTAGCATCAAAATAATTATCACACTCTTTAGCAATTTTAGGAGCTTCTAACCATTTACCCTGGTGAGTTAAACTAATATATGCTGCAGTATCCTCATCTAGCGTACTCATTAGCTTATCAGTAACTATTAACTGGTTGACCTTTTCATAAGTGTCCGCACCCCTAATTTTACAATAATTTTCCCACGTAGCTATTAAACGCGATACAAATAATACATGGGTTTCGTTCGGATTTCTCCTAGCTTTCCGGAAATTTTCTAAACATGCCTTCGGGGTTTGCTCATGTTCCCTTAGGACTAACTCCTTTAATTCCTCATAATTCTCCATTTGTTCCTTAGTGGTATAAATTAACAAATTATCCGCCTTATCTCCTAACATATTTAGTAGAATTTCGGCCTGCTGGTTTTCCGGTACATCTTTAGTTTGGAATGCCCTTTCTAAACTGTTGAAAAATAAATTCCATCCCTCAGTCCCTTCTGGTACTTTGATAGATAGAGTTTTAACACTTTTGATCAATTTTTCGATGTTACTTTCATTACTAGATTCCCTAGATCCATTAGAGTTATTTGCTGAACCTTGAACTCTGAGCCTTTCCATTTCTAATTCATGTCCCATCCTCAATTTCTCCATTTCTAACTTTTCCTGTTTTTCTAACTTTTCGAGTTCTAACTTTTCGCGTTCTAATTTTTCCTGTTTTTCTAACTTTTCGCGTTCTAATTTTTCCTGTTTTTCTAACTTTTCGCGTTCTAATTTTTCCTGTTTTTCTAACTTTTCGCGTTCTAATTTTTCGCGTTCTAATCGTTCTGCAACAATAGTGTCTGATAATTCCTTAATAACCCCCTCGTCATACTCATCACTGTCCATTATCTTTTTCTTAAGCTGAATTCTGGTATCATCTTCCGTGAATTCAACACCCAATTCTTCGGCTATCCCCTGAAGATCAACCTTTTTCAGTTTTAATAAGAAAGCCATACCTTCACCGATTGTTATTACCACCCCACAAGAATAGTTAAACCTACCAAATTAATATTTCCGAAATTTCTAACTTAGTACAGATATTTCTCCACTTATTAAACTAATTAATACCCTTCAGATAATCAATACATTTCATTTCTAATTAACCTACTGAATACTCTAATTTTTCTCAACCATTGATATCACACAATATACTTCCAATAAAACAAAAGGTAAAAGAGTAATTCGATTTGATTACTATGCAATATAGGTCTCAATGTATACACTTAGATAACAACATACAATTTACCTAATCATACTGATACGTTGATATTGAATAGAAGTATTGATGCCAATCAAGAAATCCACATAAAGAAAAATTGTACAACATGCACATATAAATTCCTACAATTATCCTCATTAAAGTATTTCCGAACTCAATACTGGTTCTTACACTTAAAACAAATATACTGAAAATCTTTACTTTTATTTTTACTCACTATGGCTCTCTTTTGAGCCTTTTTTTTTCACTATGGCTCTCTTTTGGGCCTTTTTTTTCCACTATGGCTCTCTTTTGGGCCTTTTTTTTTCACTATGGCTCTCTTTTGAGCCTTTTTTTTTTTCCTCACTAGTATTGGCCAATTAAAATCTTCATTTGCTTAGAATTTTGATAATGTAACTCTTAAAATTTAAACAGTATTGCTTCATTTAACAATTACTTTAACAATAATTTAGATTTAATGCATTAATTTAGTTCACTAATATCATTATAAATAGCATATCATTATCATCTCAAATTATTATGACCTTTCTTTAAAACAATAGCAATATGGTTACTAATTCTTTACATCTATCTGAACACAATTATTTCATTGCACATAAATTACCTAGACAATTTACTTAAATTACTATTAATTATACAACAATACAATTTGGTTCGAGATGTCAGAAGAAATGAATGATCAAAACACCTTACCTTATACTTTCTTTGCTGGATTACTTTTCTAATCACAGGTAGCTCCACGATGTAGCGGTAATATGGCACAACAGTTCAGTTTAGTTCTTTCTAATAAAGATACGCACAACACTTTAGTCCACACTAGACGATATGGCACGATACTTTATCACACACTCGATGATCCAGCACGATACTTTAGCACATACTCGACGATACGGCACAACACTTTACACACATTCGACGCTACGGCACGACACTTTACACACATTCGACGATACGGCACGACACTTTAGCATACAATCGACGATCCGGCACGATGCTTTAGCACATACTCGACGATATGGCACGACCACACAAGAATTCCACTGGATACTCTGGCATTAACAGACTGCAACACGGCTCGCTGGTCACTGGTTTCAGGCGATTCTATCCCGACGCTGCCAACAATTTGTCGGACGCTCCTCTCAGTCCGCGAAACTTCGAAGAATGTCCTAGGTAGTTTTAGCTGCCACCACCGATATTAATGGGTGATATCGGTCACCTGCTGTGAGGATTGGTTAAAATAACACTGACGCTGTTAATGAACTGAACTAACAGTTTATTTAAGATATAGATATGTACACAAGAAACAATATTTACAACTATCTACAATTACAACTCGGATATAGATGATCCGGTTCAACATTAAATTAACTACACTAAACGTTGGTTGTGTACCGTTCAGCTTACACTTTCTTCCTCACACTCAACGCACGTTCGATACGCTTTATCAGAGATTACTGCAGAATCTCAATACACAAGGGTACTAGGCCTCACTTCTCGGCCTATAACACTACCCACCGGGACGCCTTGTCCCACGCTCAAAATATACACTATCCAACAGGACCACAAATCCTGCGCGACCTATCGGTCTCAACGCCAAGCGAGAACTGTCTCCAACCTCTCAGTCCAGAGTTGACCTTGTCAGAGATCTTCCTTCCCCCATGCAGGACTCCTTAGAGCTCATCCATTGGTTCAATCCCGCACTCCAACCTTGAGTCATGACATCTCCTGTTTACACATCACTCCAATAGCTAGATGACAGCTGAGGCACGCCCCGCGGCCATCACTTTCATTCATCAACGAGTGCGTCATCTGCACACCTGTGTCAACATCTGTCATTCGTTATTATAGAAAAGAAAGAAAGGTATTTCGAGCTTCACGGATACACAACCCACAATACATAAAATATTCAGATAAGGAAATGTTATTCCTTTCTAATTCAGGGCAGATGTCTTCTAGGAACCTGACATATATTATTCATTAACGCTAGATGAGCTAGCGATGAATCATTCAGATCATTAATTTCTGAAGTTTGCTGCTGTTTTGGTACATCTTGTTGAAACATCTGTATAATGAAAGAAATATATATTTAGTAAAGGTTTGATGTATAAATAATCGCTTATTTATTTATTTTTATTAAATACATGTATATTGCAATCAATTTCGTGTACATTTAATGTAAATTAAATTTTCTTCATTTATTCATATGATAGTAATTCCTCTGAGGAGTACATATCTGATAATTTTTAAAAAAGTGTGGAACACAAATCATTCTATGATGATAAGCATCGTGGTAAAATTCACATAGTTTGGTTTCGAAAAAAAGGCTATTTGAAATATGAAATATTAAAATTAAAGATTGTATTCATGCATGCTATGTATAATCAAAAACTTTAAACATATTATTAATGTTTTAAAAAACTCGATGGACGATAATTCAGAAGTGCAAGATGAAACATATAATTTGATTAATACTATGGAAGGACTAACTAAAGATTAATCATGTATGCTATGTATCAATAAAACTGTAAAGATAGTATTTGTATTTTAAGCAACTTGATGGACGATAATACAAAAGTACAAGATGAAACATATAATTTGATTAATACTATGGAAGGGGTGACTCAAGATAAACCACGTATACTATGTACCATTGAAACTATAACGATAGTATTTATATTTTAAGCAACTTGATGGATGATAATTCAGAAGTGCAAGATGAAACATATAATTTGATTAATAAAATTGGAGGACTAATTAAAGATTAATCATGTATACTATGTATCATTAAAACTATATAGATAGTATTTTAAGTAACTTGATGGACGACAATTCAGATATTGCAAGATGAAACATATAATTTGATTAATACTATGGAAGTGCTAACTCAAGATAAACCATATATACTATGTACCGTTGAAACTATAAAGATAGTATTTATATTTTAAGCAACTTGATGGACGAAAATTCAGAAGTGCAAGATGAAACATATAATTTGATTAATAATATTGGAGGACTATTTAAAGATTAATCATGTATACTATGTATCATTAAAACTGTGTAGAATGTATTTTAAGTAAATTGATGGATGATAATTCAGAAGTTCAAGATGAAACATATGATAAATTGATTAATAATATGAGTAGATTAGTTACGTATGATAAATTGATTAATAATATGAGTAGATTAGTTTTAATACATTAGATGATTATCAATCAAGTTTGATGTAAATAAATATTGTGTTATTGGTTTAAAAAATAAAAAAGTGTTGCATTTTACTGAATTAAGAAGTACAAAATTTGATTAAATAATGTTTTGTGTATAAAAACTAAGTTTGAATGTGATAAAATTATGAAAATCAGTTTGTAAACTCTTATTTTTATAAGTACTACTATGAAAATATTTTTTTAATATAGAATTTCTGCTTATTGATGAAACTAAAAAATTATTTTTTTTGTATAATTTTGAATATTTACTTGGTGTATGTAATACAAGAATTAAAATCTTACAAATTCGGTGTTAAATTTTTCAAGAAATTGTGGTTTATAATCCAGAAAATGGTGTGATTTTAATAAAATTTGTAAATATGTTCATTATTTTTTTTAATTATTTCTCTAACTTGTCATTCATCTGTTAATTTTTGTAACTTTTGCAGAAAAAACATTTGAATTTTTCGTAATTTGTACCATTTTTTTGTTCAACAGTTGATTTTATATATTATTAGTATTCTCATTCGACAGTAATTTCACATATGAGGTTATTAAATATTAAATATCTATTAATTTTCTTTACTGGTTCATATGATAGTAATATTTCTGAGGAACAGGTCTGATAACTACTAGACATTGATTGACTTATTTTCTGATAAACGTTTGAAAACTGTTGTAAGTGTGTAATGATGAAATATCTATATACTCTCGAGAGTCGAGATTGATGTAGATAAGTAATGCAGTAATAATGAATTCTTTGTTGAATTTTAAGAAATTATGTGAGAACAGGGTTTTTTACATCGAGTTTATGTATTTTCAGTTACAGCTTTTTGACAATCAACCCAAAAATGGATAATTACCACAGTTAAAAGTTATGATGAAAAGATCTGAGCAATATTAATGATAAAAAGTTCGTCTAATGTTACTATTATGTTGTGAAAATTTCGAATAGTTTGGTTTGAAATATGAAATGTTTGTAAAAATTAAACTTTGTATTCATGTATGTTTTGTATTATTAAAATGTAAATATAATATCCATATTTGGAAAATGTTGTTGGGTGTTTTAATAATTGTCTGATAAATAGATAAAAACAGATGTTAAAATTCTGTACTGTTAAAATATATAGGATCAAGAATAAAGTTTGATGAAAGTAAGTATTGTAAAAATTCCGAAATTTTTCGAAGTGTAAGATGAATCATGTCCTAATTTGATTAATAATATGGGTAGAATATCTCAGAGCAGTTTTAATATATCAAGTGTCTAAAGCGGCAAGAAGTGACTTTTTCGGTTTTCTAGAATAATAATTAAAAAAACACATACTATTTTTTCTAAGATTTCGAATGCAGTCAAGACGTGAAAAATATAAACAGGAACCCTCTGTAAAGACATTCAGACTTTTAAAAAAAAGTTTAAGTTTAGTAATATATTGTAACAATATATGTAAACAAATGTATTTCAAAGTTGAAAATTTGTGTAAAAAATTGTCTTTTCTAGAAAATTGACATTTATTTTCGTTTAATTAGTGATACTTATTACTTTTTTGTTGTTAAAAACTAAAATATACGAAGTCTTCTGTTAAAAACTGATATATCCGTGTTGGAGATGAGAAAACTAGTGTTAAACTAATAAAATTCGTTTAAATTCGCCTTTTCCCTCTTAAAATTAATATTTTCTGTTGTTTTGCTTAATTAATTATATTCACCAATGTGATAGTTGTTCAAAACTAGATTTAATGTTCATATAGTATGATGATTTTCCTTACTAAGCAAATCTAAATCCTTCTTTTTTTATTACGAGTTGGTATTTTTGGCTCTGCAAGTACATTTTCGAAAAAAAATCGAAATTTAAAAGGGGTAAAAATGCGTGAAAAGCGTTCCTAAATTGCGATTTTTGCGTTCAGGAAATATTAAACCGATTCCAAAAGTAATGATTACAAGTTGATGATGATAATCACTGCTTCAGTGTAGTCTATATTTTATGTTGTTGTCACTACCTCCCGAGGACTGCATTATAAAAAATTGTTCTAAGTTACATTTTTTCTACAACTGAGGTGTCTAATATTTCAAAATTAAGCATAACATTTACTTAAATGTTGCAAGTGATTTCTAAGAACCGTGAAAATAAAATCTCAAGTTTGAAAGGATGAAGTGAACTAAAAGTTTACAGCAATTTAAAAGCAATTTAGATTTTTTTTTTACTTTTGCATTCCCGATACGGTAGTGACATCGATATAAAGAAAAGCTTATATAAAAGCAAGGGTCATCATCACTTTGACATCATTAATTTTTTATTTGTTTATCACTTCCAGAGATTCCGTAGAAATCACCATTTAGAATGTTTTTCGAATGCTTTTGAGCGTATTTTCACCTCTTTTAAATATCGTAAGCAATGTACATGCAAAAACGTTGAAATTAAGATTCTCTTTTTTAAATAAAAATCGAAAGACTGAACGGATGACATTGAAAAAAATAATTTAATTAAAATACTAGACTTTTTAAAAATTTTATGATTTACCTTATGACACGAAGTATTCACCTGAACGCACACAAAATTTGAAGTTTCTCACTTTATACAGTTTTCTGTGATGGGCGGACAGACAGTGGAAAGAGACGAATAGGGTTTCCTTGGGTGAACGAAACCTTAAAAATGACAATTTGTAGAAATCCGTTATCATTAAGCTGCTTTTAGAGAGCAATTAAAAACAGCTCACTGTTTCGACGATATATTTCTGAATATTCACGATATATATATATATATATTGAGTTGTCTCAATTCAGTTGATTTTTAAAGTATGTAAAAAAGATCTTTGTTATTTTTCGCGTTTGCGCAGATAAAAATTATTTCATAGAACTACTCATATTTCATAAAATATTTTAAATACTTATACTGTTGAAAATTTTACTCTAGTTTGAAGTAAGTTTTAGTGTTCGGTAGCTTCCACCATGAGATGGTGAAATCTTTTGAGCTTCCTATTTCAATTTCGTTCCAACTATTGGAACTATGCTAGTTGCAGGAAAAAGAGAGTTCGGGTTCAGCGGGCGGTGGGACGGCGGGACCGTCCCGCCGCCGGTGCCACCGCCTCGCCCCGTCCCACCTCCGGTCCCACAACCGCTTCCTGTGGATCCACCACCCCCATCTCCAGTGCCTCCCCCTCCGCTAACGCCCCCTAGTGGAAAAAAGGAATATAAAAAGGGTTAATGTTCTATTATAACATGAGGGTGAATGACCTTCCCTATTCAAAAAAAAATTATCAATCGCATCTCAACACGAAATGACACTATAAGACGAAGATTAAATTTATTTTTGAATTTTGAACAACCATAGCCTTAATGAGTATTGTTAATTAAGTAAAAAACAATGGAAAATATCAACTTTTTTGGGGAAAAACAGATTTCTTACGACTTTTTCAATGCAAACTTCAGAATATCAATTTGAGATAAAGAAATTTAAACATACATTTCGGTTTTTAAGTGGTTATCACTTTAATAAGTATTATTAATTAAGCAAAACAGTGAAAACTATAAATTTTAGTCGATTTTTTACAATTTTTTTTCAACTGAAACTTTAGAATATCTATTTGAGAGAAAGAAATTTAAGCATGCATTCCAGTTTTTGAACAATCATAATGAGCATTATTAATTAAACAAAACAACGGAAAATATTAAATTTAACCGATTTCTTTAGAATTTTTCAACTATAATATCAACTTAAGAAAGGAAACTTAAACATTTATCTTAGTTTTCGAACAGCAGTCACCTTAATGAATATTATTAATGGGGTAAAACAATGAAAAATCTCAGTTTTAGACGTCTTTTTTTAGACTTTTATCTATAACAAGAACAGAATTCAATATTTAAACGAGTACTAAAGAAAAGTATCAATTAAAAAAAAGACTAATTTTATTAACTTTTACTCTAATTAGCTGTTTTAACATACTTTGAAACACTAGTTATGTTATTTAAAATCTTAGATGACAACATTTCAAGATAAATATTTATAATTAAACAAAATAAAACCATTTATAATTTTATCAATAACTGAAAATTTCACATTTTATAAAATATTTCCACTCGAAAAACATATAAAATACAATTTTCAATCTAACTCTCCTCAATTTCATCACTTCAATATGATTTTTATCGATGTAGGTTATATTATTGAACAACAAACATCTCCCATTCATCCCCCCACCCCTGCATTTCTTAAAGGTAGGGAAACACACAATAGATTTCTGACGTCACAAGCAAACTGAAAATGTTTACCTTCAAGAAAAATGATTGTTATGCGTCTTATTGAAAATTGGTGATGATAAACCTGTTTAAACATAAGCTGTATTTGTAAGACGCATAAAAATCATAATTTAGAACACTTTTAAAACACTTTTAGTTTACAGCGGATGTAAATTTCTCAAGTGAGTCGCAAAAATAAAAACTTTCTAAATTTGATGTTTTTTCCTTACGGAAGGATCTAGTAACATGAACATTGTCACGTTAATTACTAATGAAATATAAATTATTGCTAATTATTTACTTAAAAAATCAAAATTTAACAATGGGTGAAACGTGAGAAAAGCATTCTTAAAAAACTTTCGAAATTGTAATTTTTACGCAATCGTAGGAAATACTGAATTGATTTATAAAATAATGATATGAAAATGGTGACAGTCTTTCCTGAAAGATAGACTATAATTTATGTCTACCGCAATAAGGATGTAGAGCAAAAAAATTCTAAAAATGCGACTTTTGTGTTGCTGAAGAGAGCTAATTCATGAAGTGTGGCATGGTAGTTAGTTATTATATATAAATATATATTTAATAACAAATCTTTAAAAAAAATCTAAATTTTAAAAGGATGAAAATGCACAATAAGCTTTATAAAAACGTTCTAAATTCAGATTTGTGAGCAATCTCAGAATGTAACTTAAAATTTGGCATGTTAATTACTTTACAAAAGTCAATGCTCTGCAAGTACATTATTTTATAAAAGTTAATTGTGTGACGTCTTATTGAAAACTGGTGATGATAAACCTGTTTAAACATAAGCTGTATTTTATGTGAGTTTTATTACCACCAGAGGATTGCAAGAGCAAAAAACATTCTAAATTGCAACTCTGTAATACTAAAGAACTAGAAAATATAAATACAGCATGATAATTACTGTTACGGCTTCACCATAATCTTGTATATCGCGTCTCCATGGCGCATTCTTTTGTAACGGCTTCACCATAACCTTGGATGTCGCGCGTCTGCTTGTGGCGCATTCTATTGTACTTCAGGTTTGCCGTTTTGGCAACATTGGAATATCGTTTTGTTATTGTTTTGGTTTCGGCGATCTTAGCGGACCTATCGTGTGTTTCGCTAGCTCTGTATTCTTTATTCGAAATGTAAATAATGTATAAATAATTTGTATATAAATAAATTTTAAGTATTATTAGTAGTATTAATTGAACCAGCGACCTAATGAGTATTAAATATACTCACAACATTCGACAGTTCGTAACAGTTACTTTAAAAATATAACTGTCCTCTAAGATGAGTCAAATATAATATCAAAGTTTAAAAGTTGTAAAGCGATGGGAAAGAGCGAAAAGTGTTCTAAAATTTGCTAAATTACGATTTTTATTCAATTTCAGGATATAATAAACTGGTTATAAAAATAATGATTGGGAATGAGTGGTGAAAATGTCTGATCTTACACGTTATATTTTATGTCGGTGCCACTACCATCTGGGGTTGGCAGAAACAACAAACTTTCTAAGAAATTCTATGAAATTTTTGAAATCGTAATTTTGATGTTTATATTTAATACAATTTTTAAATACTTTTATTGAGAAGTATTATTTGTGTTAGGAAAATGCTAAATAAATCGTTTAAATATAGAATAACAAATATTTAAGGTTATTATTTCATTTTTTAAAGAGTTTTAGAAATTTTTCTCTTTCTAATAAAATTTACCCTACCACAGCGTTTTCGAGCTCAACAAAAACCCACACAAACACTCAAAGACAAGAAATGTTATTAAATCAGGCAGAAATTTTGTAAACGCACATTAGAAGATTCTTGAAATCAAAGCAAAAAAGTTGAATTTAGTGTCAATCAATATAAACAACAACAACAATAACAAAATACCCCTTTTAATATACCAAAAAATAATTTTTAAATGCGCTAGGCCTCTCGAAAGATCTCAGTCTTTCTTCGTTAGGTCCAAACAAGACCGAACAACCAAACTTCGTCAGGTCCATTGCTTTTACTGTAAGAGCAGCAGCAACACTGAAATAAATGATGAAGGGAAAGGGAAAAATTTGATGAAACAGTCAATAGGGAATCAAAAGGCAATAGCTGATCACAGAACATTATAATAAAAACAAAAGAATACAAAGCAGAAGGGGAATAAGGTTGAAAATTAAAAAAAAAATACATGAAAAGAATTAAATTAAAAATAAATTATAAGAAAATTGTGTTGACGCCAGTTTTTATAGCAGAAGTATTATTATTAATGCAGTATGAATTACGCATGCTTTTCGTTTTGTGGTAGATCATATTCATTATACATTTTTATCTATTTGTAATGATAATTTAGTCCAGTATTTTATTAATTCAATTGCTTTATGTTTTTTTTATTGCAAATTTTGAAAAATCAATATTGTTCAATATTGTATGAAATTTTGATAGTTATATCTTTTGTAAAACATTATCTTTTTATATTTAAATTACAGTGCTTATCTATATGTATATCATAAAAAGATAAAGTTTGTTTCTTTCTAGAGGTTATCCCTGGAATTGCTGAATCAACTGATTTCAAAAGTAATGGTATCAAAATGATGGTGTTCACCCATGTTCAAAAATAGACATATCTTGTGTTAATGCAATTAAATTCAAAGGGGGTGATGAAAAAAAAAGTTCTAAAAATGCGAATTTCGTATTGATGAAGTGGCAACGAAACATGAAATTTGGCGTGATAAATACTTAGAGACTCTAAATGATCTCTAAGAAATTTTTTTAGACAATTTGAAATTTAAAAGAGGAGAAAATGTGCAAAAAGAGTTCTAAAAGAGCGTTTTAAATGGCGATTTCTATGTAATCTCAAAAAGTAATAAAGCAATTTCAAAAGTAATGATTATAAATTGATAGTGACGGCATTTGTTCTAAAATAAACTCTATTTTGTGTCGGTGTCACAACCCCATAAAGGCTCCAAAAGCAAAAAAAAAAAAAAAAAAAAAAAAAAAAAAGGTTTTAAATTGCAATTTTTTTGTTACGGAAGGGCTTAGAAACATGAAAGTTGGCTTGGTAGTTACTGATAAGGTATAAATGATTTCTTAAAACAAGTAATTGAAAAGTAATAAAAATGCGTGATAAGATTTGTAAAAAACTTTCTAACTTAGATTTCAGCGCAATAACAGAAAGTGCCTAACCTATTTCGATAAATAATGATGTGTAAATGATGGTGACAGCAATTGGGGGGGGGGGTCTAAGATAGATTGAATTTTTTGTTGGTTGCCACTAACCCAAAGGGGCTGCAGGAGTAAAAAAAATTCTAAAAATGCGAATTTTGTTACTGGTGGCTCTAAGAATCATGAAATTTGGTATGATAGATATTTATTAGATATAAATTAGCTTATAATAATACTTCATTTACAAAAATCAAAATCTTAAAATTTTGAAAATGCACGAAAAGCATTCTTGAAGCGTTCGCGTTCTAAATTTCCGATTTCAACTCGATTTCATGAACTACCAAACCAAGTTCAAAAGTAATGGTTGAAAATTTGTGGTAACAATCCTAGCTCAATATGTTCTAGTTCATGTAGGGGTCAGAACCACTTGGGGGTTGAAGGAACGAATAATGTTCTAAATTGTAATTTTTGTGATACTACAGGGGCTAGATAATATTGTAAATGGAATTAAAAAATGATGAAATTATAGGAAACATAAACAGGTTTACTAAATAATGTTTCACTGCGTTGCCAAAATGCAGATAATGCATGCAAAGATGAGAGGTTATATCCAAATACAGTATGTGCAATATTGTGTATGCTATATTGACACTAATCAATGGCTATATGGATACAGCTCTTCATATTTTTGCTTTATTTTGGGAAAACGGATTTTGAGCTCATTCTACCGGCGATTATTTTCAAAATTTTCAAGCTATGTTTTTGAGAATTTTACAGAAGTTGCTCCATACATTTATCTAACAAATTATGTAAATTACATTTTGATCGTGGTGACGCATGTGCAGTGAAATGTCACTTAATAAACCTTTTCTTTTTTTCTACAATTTTTATTATTTTTTAATTCTGGTTACAGTATCTTATGCACAATATTATTTGTCATATTTTCTGAAAATATTTTTTTATATTAAGAACTCTTCAAATTATAATAAAAAAACTTGAAAAAATTTGAGAGTGTTTTTTTTTAAACCTTAATGTTTTACGAGTATACAGGCTATCCTCATAAAAATGAACACAGTTTATTACAATAAGCCATACAATCATAATTTGCAATTCGGACACTTTTGCTACATTACACTTTACAGGGTCGTTACAAAAGTTCTTCGTTCTTTTTCAATTTGTTGACGATCCCCAATGGGATTTCAGAAAAAGTCTTCATGGAAATATATTATCTGTACTATTTTGTTTAAGCACTTGGAGTTTCAGAATAATTCCTCATATATTTTTCTAGCTATTTAACAACGCGTCTAAAATAACAAGTGACCGGTCAGTTTTGGCCATATAGTGTAATACTTTAGAAAGGCTTATTCCAAGAATTAGTGGAAGGTGCACAATTTATTCAATTTAAAATAAAATTTTACTCGGAACAGAAATTAGAAAACAATATTTAATACTGTTTTTATAAATACGTATAAGTAATCTCGACCTCAGAGACTATTCTCCTCATAGTGTGAATAGAATCGGCTTGACATTCTGCCAAATGGAGATTTTACAAATGTGTTCTATGAATAGGGTAGAAAACATTATGAGGATTATCTCTGTTATTCAGCAACAATTACATATGGGCATGTTCATTTGATATTCTTGTGAAAATCAAAGCAAACCTTCATAAAAATTTCCCATTAGTTTATTCCAAAATATAATTAGAATAAAATTGATTTAGCTAGTTAAGTACCATTGCTTTCTACTTACATAAAACATACTAATTTGTAACAAATAGCATTTTACTATTAAAAATTTTACAAATCAAATTTTTGTTATTCTTGTGACAATTGGTCATAACAGTAACGAAAACAGGTATTTACAAGAGGTATTTTCTGAAATATGAAATAATGTTACTTCGATATTTAGATAGAAGCGTTACAAAAGCATAATATATCATGGTTCGTACGGGTACCGTTATTTTCCAGATGAAATACCAACATTTCTTTATAGAAAAATAAATATCGTTCAAAAGAGTAAAATTTCGTTTTATTTAAACAGGGATTTTCTATCAGAAAATAATGGTGCCAAAATATTTTCTGCTCATAAAATTCCAGGACCCGTACGAACTATGTATATTATATCTTTCTAATTCCAAAGAGGATAGAGTGGCTTGTTTGTTTTATTTTGTTTTTGTATTTGGTGAAAACTTATTGCATTTTCGGTTTTATAAAGACAATTTTTTATGATAGAAAATATAATCAGTTCTTTTAAAAATGTAATTTAAATGAAAAATGCTAAATTAATATTTTTTATTTAACTATACTAATAAAATATTCATGTGCTATTTAATATTGATATGATAATTTAATTTTATTTGCAACATTCTTTTGACAAAAGTAAAGAAACTAGGTCATTCTCAGAAAAATCAATAATTTCATTTGTCATTAAAAAAAATATCTTCAAACATGTTAATACTTATAAATAATTTAGATCTTACTTAAAGTAATAATACTATTATAGTTGTTCAGATCAAACACATAAATATTTTAAGTTTTTTAAAGCAAAATAAATGTCAGATCCACGGATGTGACAACAAGTCCACGGATGTAACAATCATGTCCACGGATGTGACATCCAGTCCACAGATATGACAAATTGTTACATAGATGGGATAATAAAACACATGATAAAAATGTTTGTGATACAAATAATAAGGAAGCTTATATAATGAATGAGTTTGAATTTATTAACTTACTACTTTTACACAATGAAAAACTAAAACAGTGATAAGAACTTTATGCATAAAAAGAGAAAAAATGCAAGAAAATTGACAAATCATAATAGACTATGGCTATGAATTCTGAGCATAAAATTTAGAAAAAACAACGCATGAGGATATTTAGATGGTGTCCTCACAATTAAAAGTATCTTTTGCAGATCTTTTTTCTTTTCTCTGTGTTTTTTTTAACTCGTTCATGCCAGCTTTTCCTTATCTTTCTCTTTTCATAATCGCTCATTTCACTAACTTTCCTCCTTGATGTTTTTTCTTTCATTATTTTTCTTTTTAGCTTTCTTATACTTTTCAGGATCAGATTTTAATTTTTCTCTTGCATGCCTCATATTTAGCTTTCTCATCTCACTTCTTCTCTGTATTTAATTCTCTGATTTCTTTCTAGTCTTGTCTTTAAATTTTTTTAATCTTGTTTGAGTTTTCCCCATTTTGATACTGAAAATTAAAGGAAAAACATACTTTAAAATTTAAGATTTAAAAATTACTCAGAAAGCAGTTAGAGTTATGAGTGCCATATTGGAATTTTTTAGAACTGAAAAAAGGCATTATTTCAATCAAATTCAAAATAGGGTACTATTTAATTTGAAGATTTGGTAAAAGTCAAACAATGCGTCCAGGTATAAAATTTTAAATGGACACTAAAAAATATAAAATTTTTTTTCCAAAAAGGCAGACATACAAAAAGGTTTTAAAATTCAAATTTCACACACATTGAAGGTGCTGAAGGAATAACTCTAGAAAAAGATCTATATAACATATAGCAACAAAACAATTTTTAAAAATAACAAAGTGAATAAATAAAACAGATCAATTGCTAGTAGTTTTTTCTTTTTTTAATTCTAACTGTCTTAAATATAAAGGGAGAGTGGGGTGATGAGGGATACTTTTTACAAAAGTAAGAAAATCAAGTTTGTTTGACCAAAAAAAAAAAAAAAAAAAATTATATAGTGCAAGGTGAAACACTTTTTAATATTCCTGAACAGTATTAGAAACATAACGTGCAAAATATATTTTATAATTAAAGAAATTGTAAGTTTCAAAATGTGGGCCATACCTCCTTACTTACAAGGCGGTTTGAGACAGCTGTAAATAAATGTATGATAAGGCACAAATACTCTAGTGTAGCTTAGATATACAATCAGACAAAATCACAATATAAAATTCCAGTATCTTTATGACTGGAATGAAAACTCATGATTGTCAGTCATAGATGACATAATAAAATAATCACTTTATTTTATTAGGTCAATCGGAAAGTCCAAGCCTATATACAAAAAGCATAAAAATTATATGAAGCAAATTTGCTTTTAGGTAGATTTCGTATGAAATACTACCTATTGCATTCGCACCAGTTAATATATATATATATATATATATATATATCTCACTTTTTTATGGACACGGTAACTTCTATAATTCTTCCCCAATCTCCACCAAACTGGTACATAAAATCAAAGGGGATAAAAACTCGGTTTAGTTTGTTAGTGGGCAAAATCGGACCAAGGGGGTCGAAATAGGGGGCTTTTTTGTGAAAACAGAAAAACCCCATAACTTCTTAATAAAAATAGACATCTAATCAGTTTAAAGTTTATATTACTTCTAAATAATGGGCCAAATTTTATGCATGACAGATTTTTGATAAAGTTAAAATGGGCTCAAGGGGCGAAAAAAATAGAGTTTTTGGGAGAAAAAAATCATAACTTTGTCAATTCTACAGATATTAAATCCAACTAAAGTTTTTATAAATATTCTCAAAATTATCTAAAATTTTTGTATTTGCAAGTTTTTGATAGGACTAATTCTTACTGGTAAAAAAAAATTAAAAACGAAAATAAAAAGGGGTTTGGAAAAAGAAAAAAATCCATAACTTTGTCAATTCTTAAACAATCAATTCCAATTAAATTTATTTTACATCTTCTCAATAATATCTACAAATTTTTTACTGACAAGTTTTTCATAGGACCAATTCGTATAGTAAAAATAAATTAAACAATAATTGGAGTTGGAGAAGAAACCTCTAATCCAAACTGCTTACATTCTGAATCATTTTTTAAATTCATTTTTTATTTTAAACGCATCCAAACGGCAGATCCTCTTATTTAGGAACTATATAATGTGAAACATTGGTCAGTTTTTTGATAAAGACAGACTATATTTAAAAAAAGGCTGCCAAAAAGGGTATTTCGAACAGAATTTCCCGAAGTGACCGTGGTAGGAAATTTGAGGAAGTATTCAAATAACAAATTGCTTTTTTTCTGACTCATTCTTAAATATATTTTTACTCTCAAACGCATACAATTTACAAGTCCTCTTATTTTGGAACTGTATAATGTGACGCATCGGTCAACTTTTTGATAAAGACAGAATATATTTCAAAAAAGGCTGCCAAAAATGGTATTTTGAACAGAATTTCGAGAAGTTGTGATTGAAAATTTGAGGAAGCATTGAAATAATAAATTGCGTTTTTTCAGACTCATTTTTAAGCTCAGTTTTGCTCTCAAACGCATCCATTTGACAGGTTGTCTTATATAGGAGCTGTATAATGTTCCGTATTGGTCAGTTTTTTGATACAGGCTTAATATATTTTTAAAAATGCTGTCAAATTGGGCACTTCGCGCAAAATTTCCCGAAGCTATCATGATTAAGAATTGAGGTTGTATTCAATTTTATAACTCATTTTTAAATTCAATTTTGCTCTCAAACGCATTCAACTGACAGTCTTTTGTTATTTAGGAACTATGTAATGTGTCGTATTAGTCGATTTTTTTAAATAAAGTCAGAATTGTTTCAAAATATGTTGTCGAAATGGGCATTTGATCCGAATTTAGCTTAAGATGATTCTGATAAAACCAGTCTTTACAGAAAAATGAAATTAAAAATTTTTCAAAAGAGGACAAATAAAGTTGTTAAACTGGGTTTATCTGTAATCTAATTTATTTTTTGTTGTTGAAATGAGCACTCTTCGAAATCTACCTCCTCCTATAGGCCAAGCCGACAGGGATTTTTATTCTTGAAATATTTGTTTCATTTATACAATTGCAAGCTTATACGGATAAAAAAAAAAATTTCTACTGAATATCGGGCTATTATTGTTTCATCTTGTGTGTGATTGATGGAATGTTTAGAATTATATTAAAAATATTTATTCACTATATACAGAACAAGATCGCGCTGAATACATAGAAAAATACATGAGCACACTTTAAGGTAGTGCTCAACCCGACAACACAAACATAAAATTATGGGACTCGTCGACTGGCAACACCTGACTGACCTGTTCTGCAGCTGCAAAGTCATCCTCTGGTGAGCGCTCCAATGTCGCTGGGTCCACGAAAGGGTTCAAAACGAAAGGTTTCTACAAAAACGAAAAGTTCCACGAAAGATTTTAAAGAGAAAAAACTATTCTCCCATTCTTTACACTGCTACACACCACCCCACTCTCCTTTATTATTTAAATACTTACATTCTAACTAAATTTGTATTAAAATCACGTGTATGGACAGAGTGTCACATCCATAGACATCCGTGTCCACGGACGTGAAGTTTACGGATGTGATAAAAACAACTATTTTCTACATTTTAGAACACGTTCTTTTGAAGTTATGATATGAAAGTTGGAAAGCAAATATTTTACATCTAATATTATGATTTTATTGAAATATTTTATTATCTTACCTAATTATATTAAATCTTTATGTGCCACAGATGTGATGCATTAATCTTTACTTTCTATAAATCACGAGAGAAAACTTTTAATATAATCTCACAAATCAAAAAGCATGCTTCTGTTTCTGTATCACTGAATAAAATGGCTGCTTGAGTGTTGATTCTTTAACCAATATACTATGTTGCTGCCACATGGAAGAATTTATTGGTACTTTCTTTTCTGTCTACAGATGTGATCTATTTCTCTGGTTACAGACATTAATCTTGCAACTAAACAAATATGAAAATTTAATTTAACTTTAAAGTTTTGGGAGAATTTTTTAAAGTATGCTATTAATATAAAATATATTCTGAAGAATTAATTTTTTGGTCAGTTCACGGATGTGACAAATCACAATCTGTGGACAAAATTTAAACAATAAATAAAATATTTTTGTCTGAACTTGTAACTTCTATATGTTTCCCCAGTTATAGTAAGATGTTTTATATATTTAAATTACTTAATTACTTTTTAAAACCGTACTTAAAAAAAAAAAAAAAAAAAAAAAAAAGCAACAAAAATTCCCGATTTTTCCGAGAATGACCGAATTGATTAATATAAAAATAGTTTAAATGTGGATATATAAGAGTTAGAAGGCATATTGAGAAATTTTGTTCTAAATGGTAAAACATTGTAAAAAATAGTACAAACATTCATTTAATGTAACTGAAGTATTTACAAACATTTGATGTGATCTCATCGTTATCAAAAGTTTCTTATTTTCAGAAACATTTTGGAGAAAGTCCAGTCATATATATTACAGAAAACCGAAAGTATATGTGCTTTACTGAAGTTTTGCTGAAGACAAAAAGCTCTTTGTTACTCAGAATGCTTGGAAAAGACATTTTCTTTAACTTCCTTAATATATTAGATTGTACCAAAAGTTTCTTTACTTTTTTTTTCAAAAAATAACCCATGGAAATTTTGATAAATTCAATATTTTATAGAAGAACACTTGTGCCAATCTGTTGAATAACCTTTTTCTATATTTTCGGTAATCTAACAACACCTTATACCAAAACTGTTTTAATTTGATGGCAAAATACTTACGGAAATGATTAATTTTTATATCATTCAAAGATTTTTTTTTTTTGGATGAACAAAACTTTGGAGAAAAAGAAACATCTAGTAGACGCCTAGAACAGTCCGGAGAATAAGGAGGAGGACTCAGAATGTCTCAATCGAATGCAAGGGGTTTGTTTCTGACATTTAAAGTTACTTGTGGAATAGAGTCGTCATAATGGAAGATAATATTTCGTTTGTTTGCTATTGCGAGATGTTTCATGGCTATTGATATCTTCCATTCGTCTAGTTATTGCCTGTAGTAATTTTCAGGATTGATGGTCTTGTTAGATGGAAGTAACTCGTAGTAGATCCAATTTCGTCAAATACCGATCAAAATTTTCTTTTGTAAGAGTCCAGCTTTAGCGACAGGAATGGGACATTTATATCGGTTGGATCAGGGTTATTTGCGTTTCTGTGTCATAAAGTATACAAATTTCGTCTATGGAGACAAATCTTTTAAAAAAAGGATTTTTTTTATGTTGAAAATGCGATCTAAAAAGTTGCTCGCCAATAGGTCATGGGCAGGTCGGCCACTAGCAACTATTTTTACTTTCTTTTAGCACCAATATTTTTAAAAACACGTTATGAGTAAAAGATATTGTCTGAGTCTTTGTGAGTTAAATATACTACAATTTTATTAATAGTTTTTTTTCTATTTCAGAATTCTGCATTTTACATTCTGAACGATCGGAACGACGGAATGTATCCTAAACAATTTATTACTTGGAATTAGGACTGAAGAAGCAAATTTTGAAAGTAGAAATGACGAGTCTTTTTATACAAGAGAGACCAATTGGAATATGAGTGAACATTTAAATCGAATCGAAAAGCATCTGCTTCAATAAAGTACTAGGTAAAAATTTTAGCAAAATTATGCCTAGACGAAAAGATCCAATTCACGGTTTTATATACCAACTAAAATTGCTCATGTTGTTTCTGCATAGGGGTATTCGTCGCAAATATGACTTCATTCTTCGTACTGAAATGGAAGAAGCAGGTAGCTTTGATGACTTATTTTTTGCGTATGTAGAAGATAAGAAAAGATACTTCCGTCTTTTGCAAGCTAAGCATAGTTTAGATGAAAGCAGGAAAAAAAATCACAACTATGAATTTATTAGCGGGAATGAAACAAGATCAGAAATTTAGTCTAATTAAATATTACTATTCTTACATAAAATGTAAAAATCAAAAGTTGTTTAAAGATGGATCATTTAAAGATTTAATCATTTGTACTAACATTGACCTTGACATTGAAGATTTAAAAAGTTGCGGAATAGATGTACATCCAGTTACAGAGGAGGATGATATTCTAAGCATAAATGTAAGTGGAGGGCTAAAAGTACCCATGCGATATACCTTTGATGACACTTTTATTAGTATATTAAAGCCAGAATTAGAAAAGAATTATGATTCGTCAGTAGTTAAAGATCTAGTTAATTACATATTGGATAATAAACCCCTCCACAAAAATCATTTTGGTGATTATGCATATGCATTAGTTTATGAAATCATTGATAAAAAAAATAAGTTACTTTTTGAAAAATTTGTTTCAAATGAGAATCTAACTCCTAGGGCGTCAGAATTCAGAGATATGTTCGAATATGAAATCAAAAAGCAATCTAGAGAAGAATTAGATTTGAGTACTTTGAATGAAGCAATAAAAAATAAAACTGCTATTAATGGAAAAATACCTAAATTAAATATACCACAAGGATTTGGACAAAACCCAGACAAAAAGAAACTTGATTGGCCAAATAAAGATATTAAGACAGAAAATATATCAGAATTTTTAAATCTTTTGATCTTCGCTGTTAATCAAATTAATGAGGATGAATTAGGGGAAGCAATAAAATGTGAAATTGGAGCAATATTTAACAAAATTACAACCGAATCAATTTATAATAATCTGTTTCAACATATGGTTGATTTCTTGCAGGATAAAAAATCTAAAGGGAAGGCGAAAAAATTGACATTTTGGTCTTTCGAAGACGGGGAAAAGTTTATAGAAAATACTTGTTTTGAAATTATACATCTGCAACTTTCAGGTTACAGGAGTCATTTAGATTCTGTCAAGTTTTATTTCAAGGAAACACTTTTTGAGAAACCCCTACAGTTTATTAATTCCGAAGAACCACTCTGGCTTCTTACTTCTGAAACCCCCTGGTTAAGTACATTAGCCATTTATCAGGGTATTAAAAAAAGTAAGCACTCTTTAACTTTGTTCATTTATAAATGGAATGATCTATTAGATAACAGTGGTAAAATTCTTTTGGATTTCAACAATCTGGATCATTTTTTAATAATTGTCACTTGTCTTCAAACAATAGGTACTGAAAATATAACATCGGAATTAGTTGAAAAAATTGAGCAGCTTTTTTTTAATCAATATAGCACCACCAAAAAAATTATTGTTGTGGCCTCTAGACAACATGAATTTCGACGTCAGTTGTTAAAAAAACATCAAAGGTGTCATAGCCAAGAATTAGATATTGGTTTAAGCGACATGGATGATGCGTCAATAAAAACAATGATGGAAAAAGAAAACATATATTTTGGAGGAAATAACCGCCTGAGTCTTCAGAAACTACTTAACATCAATGACCAAGAGCCTCAAGAGATAGTACAAAAGCTGAATTTAGATGCTGCAGCAATAGAATTACTTTTGCGTAATCCCCATTTAAAAGTGTTTGATCAAATGGACGATTTTAACTCACTAACTTACAAGCCTAATAAATTTGTTACATTCAATAGCATTATAAACGAAATTTCATCTAATATTTACGACATATTTGCATTTTATGGAGATGATGAAGAAATGAAAACGTTATTTCATAACGAAAATATAGAGTTAGTGAGTTTCGATGCTGCAGATTCATTAGAACTAATTATAAGACATCGCTTTATTTTATTAGAATTAGAAAAGGAGGAAACAGAATTTAATCACTTGTGCAAAATTCTACATGATTATACATATGTTATGCCTGATAACAATAAACCAGCTTTACATAAACTAAAATATGCGGATAAAGATAATTGGATTTGGATGGAAACTTTTGATTGCAATTTTTACATAAACCGGCGTTATGAACGAAATATTTTAAGTAAGAGATTTTTAAATTTGCTTTCAGAGGAAAACTCTCAGGATTTTATACTCTTTAGTGGATTATTGGAAAATCAAGTTATACGTGAAACCTGTAATTATTATAATTCATGTGGTATTAAATTTAACAGCTGCACCTTTGCCAACAATTGTGGAATTACAAAATTAAGAAAAACGGCAAAAAGAAAATTCAGTTTTTTAAGCAAAATCTTTGAAGAAAATTTTTCATACAATCCGAGTGATATTTATTTAACAGTAACAAGATTTTATAATAAAAAATCAATTCATTGGATTAAACTTCAGAATGTATTAGATTACGAAAATAAACAAAAATTGCGACTTGAATGGCAACAATCAGTAGGAAATGACGGAATCAGTAGGATTTCCAAACGTTTAGGGAGTTGTAATATTGACGACGGTTTTCTTACTGAAGACAATTTAATTAATTTCAATCAAAGATTAACTTTAATAGCGGACGGGCCAGGTACGGGAAAATCAATTAATTTAACTCGAATAGTACGAAGTATAAAAAAGTATAAACCAACTTCATTGATTATCGAAATTGATTTGAGTAAATTGCAGCAGTCTTCAGTTTCATTTTGTGTTGAAACAAAAGAACAACTAATCACTTTATTGTTTCGTGTTCTTAAAAAGTCAAGTGTTCATTCTGTCGAGAAAAAGATCGTGGAATATAAAATTAATAATTTTGAACAGCTTATTTTATTATTTGATAGATTTGATGAAGTCACCAAAGAAGAACAAGAAAATGTCATTAAATTGTTTAAATTTATTATTCTAAAAACGAAATCTAACTTGTGGATCACGTCTAGGCCAGAAAATAAGGAAAAATTAGAAACGTCTTTATGTGTGCTGAGACATAAATTTATTGATCTGAGTAGGTTAGATCGAATTAACTATTTAAGTCATTTCTGGCAGGTTTGTATTACATTTTGTGATTCGAACTATCGCAAATTCAATTTCAAAAGATTTGCAGAAATCGTTAATCAGCATTTCAAATCAATATCTGAAACGTACAATTTTCCAAGTCTTATAAAAATACCTTTGATGCTGCGGTCGGTAGCTGTAACGTATCTGAATTTTTTTACTGATGTGCTAATTAATAACACGGAAAATGGTTCTGCAATAGAAAGAAAAATACGTGAAATAAAGTATACGGATATATTTGAATCGTTTGTTCACCATATTTATGATATTTATTTTTTTGAGAAATTAAAAATGCTTGAGTATTTTGATAAGGAGTCCCAGGCTATACTAAGAGATGCTTATTCGAATGCATACAGATGTCTGGCAGTAAAACACGTTTGTAGTGACAATGCAATGTTTTATTTAGAACACATATGAAAGAAAAAATTACTTTAATAACATTATCGAGAATAGGTTTGATTCAAATACCGGCCATCCAAGCTATATATACGTCTGCAGAAGTGCATATTTCAAATTCATTAACATGTAAAGTTGAAATGTATGATTTTATTCATCCTTCATTTGCACAATGTTTTGCTGCAGAGTTTATATGTACTGAGTTAAAGTCTAACCCAACTTCCAGAAGGCTTTGGGAATTTTTGATTGAAATAATAATATTTCGTCCATTCAGCCGTAGAGTATTCGAAGATAAATTAGAGAAGGATACCGAATTATTTCGTTTATCGTCCTATAAACCTCAACGAAGAATAATTTTTGATTTATTAGATAATCAAGTTATGAAATATGGTATAGCTGAAACTCTATGGAAAGCTGTAAACAGTAAATTAAGACGAACAGTTGCCTTTTTAACAAAATGGTATATAGATATAAATTTTTATAACCCATTGAATTTTTATTATCACACGGTTGCAAAACGCATACTAAACGTAGATGTTCTTGTACCTTTTTCAAAGGAAACTGATCTTATAAATTACATAATGGATCATAATGGATCCAGACGTGTTAACATCAATACTTACAATATGTCTCTGGTAAGATCTGGACGTTCTGATACAATAGAATACCTGAGTGATGGAAGAATCAGTTTTTATATAGATATTTTAAAAGAAATTACCAACAGATCTTTCTAGTGCATTAAGCTATTCTAAAGTATGTAGCAGTATATATGCAAACGTATACATATAATATATATTTATATAAATATTAAATGAAACTGTTAGCTTATTAAATTTCCTCTGTAATTAATAAAAATGTATATTTAACCATCATTTGTCGATTTTTTAGAAAAATCTTAAAAAAAAAGTAATTTATTTGCATTCACTTTGAAAAAGAAAAGGAATTTAGAAATTTCCCTATAAAATATTATAAGTTAGTCGAAAATCAATTATTAAATTTAATAAATAGATAAAAAATATTAAAACATTTGACTATAGCCTCTTTACATAGAAGCATGAAATATCAGAAAATTATAATTAAATACGTTTAAATATAATTAAATATAATTAATAAAATATAATTAATTTCTGTAAATATACCACTAAAAATGTAATTAAATACATATTTCAACAATTTTAGAAGTTTTCCACCTACTAAGTTTAAAGAGAGTGTCGAAAATTTTAGGACATTTGGTTATAGCCCAGCAGCCGTTTCAAGTAGAAGCTTGAAAATCAAGATAATAAAACTATTAAAATAATTATGTATTTGAGAGATTTTAGAAGCTTTGCTTCCACCTCTTAGAGGATTATAGGAAATTCGAAACTGTTAAGTCATTTCGCCATATCTGAGCAGCAGTTTCAGATAGAGGCATGAATTTGAGGATAACTAATCTACTTAAAAAAACTTAAATATGTATTTTATCTAATTTAGAAATTTCTACTTAAGAGGGTTTTATGTGGTGAATGCACATTTTGGTGTAATTTCGTCATATCTCAGGAGTAGTTATAGATGATAGGATAATAGATAATAGGGTCAAAAAATTCAAGGTAACAAATCTAATAATAATAATAATAATAATAATAATAATAATAATAATAATAATAATAATAATAATAATAATAATAATAATAATAATAATAATAAACACGATATTTCAGCAATTTTAGAGCTAATTTGTCTAATATGCCACCAATATCGACTTTGAACTAGATACTGTAAGATTATACGCATAAGACAGCAATTATGGACATTTGATAAGATGTTTTGTTGTTATTTTAATTTCATCTTCTACTTATATACATGAAATACAAACGGAAATTTCGTATTTTCCGCTTACTCCCGCAGTTATACTGAAGGGATTTTGATGGAACTTATACTGTTTGATAGATATTAATTGAGGGAAGGATTTCGTACATAGTTCACATATAGCTCATACATCGTTCTACATGAATGAGTTAAAGAATAATGATGAAAAAAAAACTGTTATTTTGGAAGATAAGGTTATCATTTTGACGACGTTATTTTTTGGCGTTCATTATAATTGATAAAAGAATTTAAATGGCTATATATCTGGATGATTTTTACTAATTTTATTTTAAATAATAATAATAATAATTTTTAAATAATAATTTAAAAAGAAAGAAAAAAGAAAAACAGTTAATAAGTGACAATAGTACGAAATGAAAATATTTAAACATGAAGAAAGTTTTTTATTCTTAAAAAATTATAGGATATTTGAATAACTTTTTTTTTTTTCTGTTCTTTTCTTTTGTTTTTTTATCTTATTTTTCCATCAAGTGACTTACAAAGGAAACAAAAGCAGAAGTAACAGCATAAGACCTCACTTGAGAGTTACGTATTATTTATTGCACCTATAAGATTTTGATTTTATTTTCGTCACCAAAAATGTGATTTTAAATCAAAAATGCACAAATGGGAAATTCACCTTGTGATGTTTTCCATTGTTTTTTCAAGTGTATGAAAACATATTTAGAGCACATTTTTACATTCTGCCTTAAATTATATACATATATTAATTAATATTAAAAAAATAGACTGAAATATAAATATTTTAATGCAAATGGCTGTCGCACACACATATTCTAAATTATTTTCAACCTTTTAAAAAGTTTCTCTTGATTCTTTATTGTTGTTTGTTGCTTCCAAACATTTATTTTTTTTTTATTCAAAGATAAAGATTTGTCCTTTTTCTTTCCTTTAAAAAAAGTATTATTCATTATTATATTTAATTTTTAAACGTATAACGAATTATAGAAATTCAATTACAAAAATAGTCACTGCTTTAAAAGTTCGAAATTGAGGATTATCATCTTGATGACGATATATTATAGTATTATTGATAAACTGAAATGACTTTATTATTAAGAAAAAGTACCAGCATTTAGTTATTTCATTGAAAATACGATTAATAAAACGAAATTAAAGGAATCCAGAATTATTTTTACGGGGGTTTATGTAATTGTGCATTTTTAAAAGAATTTTCATGGTGAAGTAAAATTTTATATTTTACCTCTTTACTTTTTAATATAACTGCGTATACATGTCATTTTTCATGATAGGTGCTATTAGAATTTTTGACTAATCTTCCGTAATTGAGTATACCGCCAACTGGCGTATCGTATAAATTAAATTGTTTCATGATTTCATATATCAGCATTTTTCATGATTGAAGAGAATTTTTCTAGGTGAATCTTATTACAAAGAAAAATTCGACTACATATTAAGCGATTATTTATAAATTTGTGATCTTTCAATTAATTAATTTTCAGAAAACAAATTCTGTGCAGTAATGAATCTGGCCACAAATTCAGAAACATTGGCGGCTATTTGCGAATTCAAATACACTAAAATTATGATTTTTGGTATTGAAATTAATTTTTTTCTAATTATGTAGAGAAAACGTTACCAACGATTTCGCCAAGACATAGCTTAGTTAAATTGAAAATTTTAAATTTTAAAACAATAAAAAAATACCGCGATTTTCCCTCGCCCTATTTTTATACTTTTTTTTATATTTTTTTAGTTTTATGTTTGTATAAACCATCTCAGGAATTCGGAATTAAACATTATTCTTGAGGATATTTATGCAATTACGTATTAATGTTACTTGATTAAACCTCGCGATGAAAAAAAAAGAGTGCTTACTGAAATGAAGCTTACATCATCTGCTTATTAGTATGTATTATTTCTTTGTTCTCAGATTACAGCGAAATCTTGCGTTTTCATTAGTTAATTGTTCGTAGAATTCTGGGTGAATCTTCCATAATTGAACATTTTTCCAATTAACCTATTAAATGCAATGTTAAAAGCATCGTTTTAGTTTGAAGCAAAAACATTATGATAAATTCCTTACAGAATATCATATCATCATCTACTTACATACATAAAGCGCAACTTTGCATTTCAGTCAAAAGATTTATGAAATTTTGATAAAAATACTATTTTTATGGAGGTGTATAAAACATTTTTCTACGTTGTTTAGTTATAGAGCCACAAGGAGATTTTAAAATTTTGTGCATGAGATTATTAAAGATTATCTTTTTTAAGACTTTCATGAATTAAAACAAGTGTTTTTCCTTTTTAAAAGAGCTTTTCGCGACGTATTAAAAAAGAGTGCTGTATTTTAAGTGATGTTGGAAGCTACAGTCTTACTTAGTGCTTCAAGTTTTAAGTGTCTTTTTTTCTGTTAGAATCGAAATATGAAAAACAGTGGCAGACTTGCATTTTACAAAATATGACAGAATGGGATGTAAGATGGCTTTGAAACTACCAGAATCACGCATGGTGTAAAGCTGAGAAGCCTGCAATTAAAAAATTAACAAATGAGAATGAATCACTAAAATACTATTTCGATGCTATGTACAAACTTTGCAATCATTGTAATGCACCAAATTTCAGTACTGTAGTGATAAAAGAATATTTGGATTGCTGTTGTCATAACGACATCATTTTCCTACTATTTCTTACCGCAGTGAAGTAACTAAAATATTTGGTGCAAAATAACACAAATTTTAAAAGAAATTAATTTTAACACAATTATTCAATCGTGTGAATAATTCATATTAGTTGTAATTTTCCAACTGGGCAAAAAATGACAGGTCATAAATGGAATCTGGGACCTCTAGGCTAAAGCTGCCAATGTTCCGTCAACTGAGCTAAGCGGATGAATCTGGAAGATCCATTTATATAACTCAAATTTTGCCCAACACATTAGAAAATACAATACCACAATAGCATTTATATTGGTTACTGAAAACGAGAAATACAATTACAGGTAGAAATCCAGAATTCCTTAAAAATACGTGATGTTCACCGATTTCGTTTGATTCAAGGTGCGTTTTGAAAAATAGGTCCAGTGTAGTGGGCATAGCTTGCTAGGTATCAGATATAATTCATTTGATTCAAGATTCTTTTAGAAAAAACAACCAGCGCACAGTGTGGTATTTTGCTGAAAAACCTGGCCAAAAGTATTTAAATTATTTTGTGCGTTCTATAGCAGATAAAATGCTTTAAGGAAACGTAAAATATATTATTGTGATAGTAACAAATCATTTTTCGAACAATTTACGCAAATTATTGTCCTAGTACCACCATTCTTTCGAGCATAATCTTCCATGTCATCCTCTTCAGAATTGCTCGGAAACTAGATTCAAGCAATAGCAACCCTTAAATAACGATCGAAACGAAAAAGTAAGCCATTAAGTACATTTTTATTGCTGTCTAGGAGCAAGTCTTTTCTTGAACAGTTTTGACTATTTGAACAAAAATGCATGTTGCGGCTTCAGCCGCCATCTCTGATAACTGCCGAATTGGGTGGTTTGCATGTTCTTTAATAGTAGCTCCATGATTCAAAATTTTGTGTAACGTGTAAGAGACTGGGTCGCAACCGTAAAGATTTACACAAAGGTTAAAAGTGTTATTCGCAATTTCTTGAAATTTTTTAGTATCTATTTTATAATTTCTAGATAGCACGTCTAGAATAGCTTTTAAATAGTACATTAATTTTACCTCATTTCCTGTAATTTAAGCTGATGTTTCTCGATCTGAGAAAACTTTTTTTGAGGTATTTCCGAAACCAGCTTTTGTAGTGTGTACTAGTATCACATCTCATTTAAAACATATCCTGCATTAGTATTTTTTTCTTTTATTGACAGTCTTTCCGATTTTTGTTTCTTGCTAACCATTTTTTTATTGGAAACTTTTTAATTACAAGCAAGATGTAAAATGGACTCGAAAAATCTGATTCGAACATGGAATATTGAAAGATCGAATTTCAAAGAATCAGGATCAATGTCTTTAATTATTTTTAGCTTATTAAAATCTTTTTTATGATTGTTTGCAAATATAGCATCGCATCGCTAGTAATAGCTAGTAATAATTAGTAATAGCAAACTTTAACATCGACACTAGTCAGCACTAATTTGAATTGAACTTGTAATAAATTGTAAGCTGTGAGGATTTGTGTATTTATTGTTGATTTAAAATCAATTGTTGAATTTTGAGCCCCGTATAAACAGTAATCAGTATTTAAAACATGATAAATAAGTGAAATAAGGAACTTACCTTATTCCCCTCTGTCCGTTTGGCAAGCACAACGTATATTCCAACGTCTCCAGTTCTTCTTTCGATATCACTCCTCCATGCAGGCTATGAAAACTTAAGGGGGAAAAAGAAGAGATGAAGCACGAAGTGTTGTGTTGACGTGAAGAAATTCAAACCATTTATAATTGACTACTGTATTTTATAAAGTATGTTGATATATATTTTTACATTAGACTTTAATTAGCTTTAAGTTAATAGGCAATTTAATTTTTAATCTGAACATGAAAATATAGAGCTTCGCGCTAACAACATGGTATCCGCTCTAGTACAGACATTACACTGAACAAGAAAAAACAGAGAAGAAAGTAAAGAAAAAAAAAAGTAAGACATCAAGCAGATGTTTACAGCAGGAATGTTTATCATTTCGTAAATAAGGAAAGTGTCCTTGACATGTGGCGTCACCTGCTGGTGTTCATGATGATGAAAATCGTACGAGATTTAATGTTCTTTAACACCCCCACTTACGATTTTCAAAGTGCGGGGCTATCAGCTGCAATTGCGACCTCAGTTTTTCGAACTGAGGTTTGGGCAGAGGCTTCGTAAGTGCGTCTGCCACCATTTCCGTTGAAGCACAATATTCAAGAGTCATAGTCCCTCTCAGTTTGAGGTCCCTGAGATGGTGAACTTTCACGGTGATGTGTTTGGATTTCCCCTGATGTTTATCAGAGTCTCTTAATTTGATGCATGGGATGTTGTCTTCATATATGGTGATGGGTGGTTTTTGGTGTAAGTTCAGATCCTCGAGCACCTCAAGTATCCATTCGAGTTCTTGTGCGGCATTCGATTCGGAGATGAACTCTGCTTCGGTTGAAGACAGAGCCACGCAGCCTTGTTTTCTGGAGGTCCACGAAACAATGTTGTTCCCGAGTTTGAACACATGTCCACTTGTGGACTTTCTGTCCGTTTTGTCCCCCGCCCAGTCACTGTCAGAGTATCCTGTTAGTATCGGGGGCTTACCGTTATCAATTTTGAATTTGAACTCTTTCGTGGTTTTAAGGTATCTTATTACCTTTTCCACCGCGAGCCAATCGGCTTCTCGTGGGTTTTCGTTCCTGCGCCCGAGTATGTTTACACATACCGAAATGTCGGGGCGAGTAATAGTTGATACATATAGGAGAGCCCCCACTGCTTTGCGGTAATTCTTATTGTCCTCAAGCAGGTTTAGATTTGAGTCGACATTGTAGTAGTCGGGACTCATTGGAGTGTATGTGGGCTTTGAGTTGCCCAAGTTGAATTTGTTAACTATTTCGTTTATCTTTGCTTCTTGATCTAATAGGATACTGCCATTTTCTAAGTGGGTAAAGTTTATTCCTAGGTATTGTCGCACTTTTCCTAAGTTTTTTATTTCGATTGATTTACACAAATTTTCGTATAAGTTGTTAGTATTCGTTGTGCTTGCCGCTACTAAAATATCGTCTACATAAACTATCGCGTAGGAATCATTTGAGTTATCTTCTTTTTTGAAGAGGCATGGATCTGATTTGCATTGATTGAATTGGAGTTCCTTTAATATATGTGTGATTTTAACGTTCCATACTCTGGCAGCCTGTTTGAGCCCGTATAGGGCTTTGTTTAGTTTGCACACTTTGTTTTCACTTCCTTTTTCGACGTACCCCTGGGGCTGGTACATAAGTACCTCTTCGTCGAGATCTCCATGCAGAAACGCCGTTTTTACATCGAAGTGTGTAACATCTAGATTTTTATATACAGCTGCGTTCAAAAATGATCTAATGGTAGTGTGGGCTACAACCGGGGCAAAGGTTTCATCGTAGTCACAATCCGAACTTTTGTGTATACCCCTTCGCTACGAGTCTAGCCTTGTAGCGCTCTACTTCCCCTTCAGCGTTACATTTTTTCTTAAATGTCCATTTACATCCAATTATGCGTTTTCCGGGGGTTGGTTTCACTAGTACCCATGTTTTATTTTGTTTTAGTGATTTTATTTCTTCATCGGTTGCGGCTAACCACTTGTTTTTTATTTCGAGATCTCGTATGCTTTGCATTTGCTCCCAAGTTTTGGGTTCTTCGATTTGGCAAATATTTGCGCTAATTCCGAATCGTTCGGGGGGCACTCCCCTGTTTTCCCTTAGTGACCTTCGGGGTTGCGTATGTGTGTCTGGTTCATCGGTTTCCTCATTGTGTCCATTAAGGTTCAAATCGATTTTAATTTCTCCGGAAGGGTTTTCATTTTCTTGCGAACTTTGTTTCGTGCTATTTACTTCATTTTCCAAGAATTTAACGGTTCTAGATATGATCACTCTGTTATCGCCAGTGTGAATTCTATACCCTTTGCTCCTGTTATCGTACCCTAAAAGGATTCCCTCTACGGCTTTCTCGTCAAATTTTGACCCTTTTATTTTCTCTACGTAGGCGTATGCTTTACATCCGAAAGTTCTTATGTGGGATAAATTTGGTTTTCTGTTGTTCCACAATTCGAACGGAGTTTTATTGTTATCGTTGGCCGTCGTGGGTAGACGGTTCGTCAGGTATGTAGCGGTGAGAATTGCTTCGCCCCAGAACCGCTTAGGCAAATTGGCGTCGGAGAGCATTGTCCGTGCCATTTCGACGAGCGTACGATTTTTACGTTCCGCCACGCCGTTTTGGGGCGAGCAGTACGGCACGCTAAGCTGGTGTTCTATATCGTTAGATGTTAGGTAATCTTCAAATTCGTCACCTAGGTACTTTCCCGCGTTATCTGTCCTGACTGCTTTAATTTGTTTCCCAAATTTATTTTTGACAAGTGCCGCATATTCCTTTAATTTGACTATCGCTTCTCCCTTGTGTGAGAGTAAGTAAGTCGTAGTGAATCTGCTATAGTCGTCGGTGAATGTAATGAAGTACTTTTTTCCTGTAAAAGTTTCGGTGCTAATTGGCCCGCAAATATCGCTGTGGATTAACGACAAAATTTCTTTTGACCTATTCGAAGCCTTTTTGGGGTAGGGTAGTGTCGTTAGCTTTCCCTCGATGCATTTTTCGCATGTTGTATTATGTTTACAATTGCTAAGATTTATACCTTCCGCGAGGTTTTGGTTCGTTATAGATTTGATTGATTCGAAATTTTTATGTCCGAGTCGTCTGTGCCAAGTGGTTATGCAATCTGGATCGTCACAGGGCGCCTGTGTCCAAATGGTGTATCCATATTCGTCCTTCGGTTCGATTTCGTACAGGTTATTATTTAATTCTGCCGTTAAAACTGTTTCATTATCCTTAATGAAACTGCAGTTGTTTTTCTCAAAGATAACCTTAAAATCATTTTCGGTAGCTTTCTTTACAGACAGCAGGTTACTCTGTAGTTCCGGGCAGTATAAAACGTCCCTCAGTGTAACCTTATGAGGCGAATTGGTGTTTATCGTTATGTCCCCTATTCCGCGTGAATTCAATCTTTTCCAGTCGGCTATCACTATACTTCCGTAATCTCTGGGTTTGAAATTTGTAAATTTTTCCTTTGCGAACCCAACATGACGCGTACATCCGGAATCTATGATGAATTTATTCATGTTAATTGTCTGCGCTTCGTTTATAAACGGTATTTCATATTCTATAGTATTTTCAGAACGTGTGGTGGGAAGTGTGTCATCCGTTCTTTCTAGAGTGTCGGCTTTGCCTTTGAAACAAAAATTGGAAGCGTTCTTTCGGTTGCTTTGACCGTTCCTATTACTTGCGGAATTATTTCTGAAACCGTTCGCATTATTGTTATTAGGTTTGTTTCTGTTCCAATCATTTCTCTGAAAATTGTTTGTATTTTTGTTTTTTAGGTGAAAACATTCTGAAACGTCATGGTTAAGGCGTTTACAGTAACTACAAAATTTCTTGCTTTTATGGTTTTTGTTTACCGCTTTATACGCTGAGTCACGCGAGCTTGAGCTTGCTTCGCGATTTTCGCAACGATGTTTGTGTTCGTCTACTAATTTGTTTTTAACGAACTCTAAAGTCAGACTTTCCTCATCACGGGCTTCCAGCGTAGTCACGAGGGGATCATAAGAGTGTGGAAGCGAGCATAACAGTAGTGCACATATGTGCCAATCAGCTATATCTTCTCCGATAGCAGTGAGCTTATCTCTTAGTGACAGTATATTATTTATGTGTCCGATCATATCGCCGCACTCATTTAATTTTTGTGAGTATAATTTGCGTAACAAAAATAATTTGCTTGATAAATTAGCACGTTGGTGTACTTTCTTTAATGCGTCCCAGACGGCTTTCGCGGTTTTGAGGTGTTTTACATGCATTATTTGGGTATCGTCTATACACAGGTTTATCAAAGCTCTAGCTTTTGCATCATTTTTAACCCATTGGGCAGTTTCTGGGTTTGGAGGTTCGGATGTGACCATGGTGAATAAATCCTCCCTTAGCAATAAATTTTCAACCTTAAAGGCCCAGTTGCTATAATTTTGATCGGTTAATTTTTCGATTAGCGCGATTTCCTTTCCAGCAGCCATATATTTTTTATGTGTGCATATATTGCGCTCTTTTATTTATTTATTTTTTATCTTCAATATTTTGCTCAAATGTTAATTGCGGCTTTCGCGTCATACTCATAATCTGTTGATTTAAAATCAATTGTTGAATTTTGAGCCCCGTATAAACAGTAATCAGTATTTAAAACATGATAAATAAGTGAAATAAGGAACTTACCTTATTCCCCTCTGTCCGTTTGGCAAGCACAACGTATATTCCAACGTCTCCAGTTCTTCTTTCGATATCACTCCTCCATGCAGGCTATGAAAACTTAAGGGGGAAAAAGAAGAGATGAAGCATGAAGTGTTGTGTTGACGTGAAGAAATTCAAACCATTTATAATTGACTACTGTATTTTATAAAGTATGTTGATATATATTTTTACATTAGACTTTAATTAGCTTTAAGTTAATAGGCAATTTAATTTTTAATCTGAACATGAAAATATAGAGCTTCGCGCTAACAACATGGTATCCGCTCTAGTACAGACATTACACTGAACAAGAAAAAACAGAGAAGAAAGTAAAGAAAAAAAAAAGTAAGACATCAAGCAGATGTTTATCATTTCGTAAATAAGGAAAGTGTCCTTGACATGTGGCGTCACCTGCTGGTGTTCATGATGATGAAAATCGTACGAGATTTAATGTTCTTTAACATTTATTAAATTTTGTACTTGCTGTTTAATGTATTTTACCTTCTCTTGGATCATGTAATTATTTTCATGAATAAATTTGGTTAGTATGAGAAAGCAAAAGCGTCGATATAAAAAATATAGGGTTCTGCCACCATACTTTTGAAATCCATTTATTTGCTTATTAATCTCAAAGGAGCTAAAGAGTTTTTGAAACTGTTTGAGTATTTGAAATGTTTATGTCATGTTTGAATCAAAAGAATTTTCAGACTTTTGTTTAAATACTTGTTGTGGAGATCTGTCACAACTCCATTTGCAGAGTTCTAAACTTATCAATTCTGCTTCACTTGCTGTTGTGAAAACCTTTTCTATGTATTAACGCATTCTTTGAGTAAACTTTTTAAAGTTTTACTTCCGCCATGTTTTCAGTAATGATGTTATTTTTTTGATTAAATTATATTTTAGCTTTCTGAAGAAGTTTATAGCGAGGAAATACATATTTATTAAACGTTCGGGTTATATTAAAACAATTGTATGTAAAATCTGCTGCAACAAACATGGACATAGCCTCAGTTGGTAATAACTTCAATGTACTTAGGTTTAAGGTCTACGACAAAGAATGAAATTTCTTTCGATATTTTGCTGCTCTTGTTGGCCTGAATGTAATGTCTTTAATAATTTGTGAAACATCTGCATGCCCTGCAGTTTTTTTGCTCAGTTGAACTGCAGTTGTTCTTGGCTAACTTCAGATTTTAATTGTTCCATTTTATATCTGTTACCAATTTTTAAACTATTTTGCTGGCTGACCGAGTTTCTCTACTATCCTTATAGAAAAGTAAAGCGTTCCTTTCTGTCATTCCTCATTATTTTCACAAATACAATGTTCAGTGAATCCCAAAGAAGCTCATTTTTGTTTATAACTATGTTTGAAAGATTTTATTTTCTGACGTAATCAATGTATTTAATTTTATAAACATTTCGCAATTTCGATAAGTTTCTTTTTTAGAAACTTTAACTCGTTAATTTTTATGTTTCACTATACTTTTATTATATCACTCATATATTTTTTGATATTTCTACTAAATTTTTTTATTCAATAGAATAAAAAAAATAATATATGTATGTCTAGTAAATTTCTTCTTAATAATATAAAACTTTCTTACTTCATTAGTGAGTAAAGAACGCAATTCCTTATGGTTGATTTAAAATGTATTATTCAAAAAGATAACAGATAATTCGTACTTTAAAAACTCTTGGTACAAAACCAAAATGTTACATTATTTACAAAAGACCATTTAATCCGCGCTATCGATGTACGATCAAATTTTAATTAAAGAAAAAAAGAGAAACATCCAACTACTTAAAAAAAGGATTTTTCCCCTTCAATTTTCAGATTTATCACCTGCACACCAAAGCGTATTCAGTAAGAATAAAAATAGTTATTTAAATGGTTAATAAATTTAAATAGTTAATAAATTTTAAAAGTTTAACAAAGTAAAAAAACTGCTTTTCAGAATTTTTTTTTGAAATTTTGTTTTACTTATTAATAAAATGGGGGGCAAATCGAATTTTATTTCATATCTTTTAATTAGAATGTTTATACATTATGAAAACACAAGAGTTCTTGGTGAACTCGGTTTAACTCCCTATTAAAATTATAATTTTATCTAAAATATTTAACCCAAAAAAATCTATGGTTTCAAATTTGAAAATCATAATGAACATGTACTGTATTTACAAATTTATTTATGTACAAGAGCGTATATACCTTCGCCTTTAAAAACTAGAAAATGTTTCTGAAGTAAGACTTAAAATATTTTTTTAGACGTTCGATAAAATGATGCATACATCAGAAGCATAAAATGAGAAAAGCAAAAACCATGACTTCCAAGTAAAATACCAGCCAATTGTAGAGTCTACAGAAAGAAATTAACCCGTTATCATATGCACAGGATAGTCCTCTTACATCAACCAGAAAACGATCAAGTAAATGCGAAATTTAAAATTTTGACTTTTGGACAGCTTTTTGAGCGAAATACCACACTGTGCATAGCGGGCAAAGGCTGCTAGCAATAGTATGAATGATTTTTCATGAAACAAGAAATGAAGCGAATGCATTAGATTTTATTAAATGTTTTAGAGTTTCTTCTTAAAATTTACACACACACACATATAGTATCCTTATTTCAATACTTAAATATGTAGCACAGTATTTATGCAATTTATTTTGCTGATATTGTACTAAGCCTCCATATAAAGATCTTGCTTTTATTTATTGCATAAAATAACAAAATAGTATGTGCAATATTCATATTAAAACCCTAAGTAAAATATTCATATAAAGTATGGTCAGCCAAAAAGAAAATATGAAAATAAAATTGAAAAACCAAAACATAGATTATGAAATACTTTTCAATATTCCCAGAAAACTTACACAAGACTTTAAAAAGGTAAAGAAAATATTTAAGTAAATAATAATAATAATAATAATAAAAACTCATTACAATTTTGAATTCCAGATTTCAACATTTACCGCACATACTTGGAATGGTACACTTTTCTATTTGTGCATCTCTACACATGACCTATAGATTTATATACAGGGATTGGACAAAAATATGGAAACACCTTAAAAAAAAAAAAAAAAAAAACACGTTTCCTTGCCTAATGTGGTGTAGGGTACCCATTGTTATTCAAAACAGCTTGCAGTCTTATCGGAATGGATAAATACAGTTTCTGTATGTTTGCCAAGGGAATATTGTACCTTCCTTCCTGCAAAATAGTGGCAAGGTCAGATAACGATGTTGGCGGTAGATAGCGAGAACGCACTTTCCGCTCCAATGTAGATCACAAAGATTTGATAATATTCAAGTCTGGTGACTGTGGTGGCCAGGGGAGATGTGACAATTCATCCTCGTGCTCAGAAAACCAGTCCTGGACAATGTGAGCTGTTTGAAAGGGGGCGTTGTCTTTTTGGAAGATACCATCACGATTGGGTAACAGAGTTTGTACCATTGGATGGAGTTGATCGGCCAAAATGTTCACATAAGTCTGAGCAGTAATACTTCCTGACAAAGTTATTATGGGGCCAGAAGAGAACCACGATATGGCTGCCCAAACCATCGCCGAAGCCGAACCCCCGCCATGTATCACTCTTGGCAACAAGCAGTCTGTATTATAGGCTTGAGATGGCGTTCTCCAGACGTAAACTCGGCCAGAAGTGGGAAGCAATGTAAAAGAAGACTCATCAAACCCTATTATTCTCTTCCACTGCTCTATAGTCCAAGCTTTATGACTAAAACGCCAATTTTTCCTGTTACGGGCATTAGCATCACTGATGAATGACTTTTCAATTGCAGCACGGCCAGCAATTCCCTGTTTATGAAGCTCTCTTCTAATTGTTTTGGTGCTCAAAGAGTTTGGTAACACGACATTCATTTCAGCAGTAACTTTTGCAGCTGTGGTCTTCTTATTTTTCGCGATAATCCTATTTAATGATCGTCTGTCACGATCACTCATCACACACTCTCGTTCACGCTGTGATTTAGCGGATGATGTTTCTTTGCATTTCGAATATGCGGAATAAAACTTCGACACAGTACCTCCTGAAACACTAAAAACCTCGGCTACCTTCCTTACGGAAGCACCCACCAAACGCGTGCCAACAATTTGGCCATGTTTGAAGTCTTTTAACTCTGACATAATGCAATGACAACCTCACATAACAGTGCTCCAACAACGACTGAACGGAGTAGTGATTTTATGAAGTTGTATAGGTGGCGTCAGTAGGCGAAAATGCCAGCGCCATCTACATAGTTCATTAAAATCAATCTTTCTTTTTCAAACATGCATTTCAAAAGGTGTTTCCGTATTTTTGTCCAACACCTGTATATGCTACATAATAAACTAAAATTTAATATAGTAAAAAAAAAAAAAGGTATACAGTTGAAAATTAACGTTCAGCAATGAAGTTCGGAAATGAATACTCAGATTTCACGAAAGGAGGTGGGTCAATAAGGGCCATTTTTCGCCCATCAGCACCTAGACGTGACATACATATTTTTTATTAGTGTACCTCATAACAAGTAAGAAAATAATAATATCTTGGATGAAAGTTTAATAATTGATGAGAAAATAATATATATATTTAAGTAAATATTATGTGTTTTAATGAGCATAAACACAATTGTCATTAGTTTTAATCCGAATAATCAATAGTAAAATAAACAATAAGTGTAAAATTAAGATAATTGGAGCTTACTAAGATTATTTTTTTAATACATGAAAATCGGAAGTAATAAATAGCAAATAATAATAATAATAATAATCATACAGTTTCAGACTTTTTGGACAATGTGTTTTAGATTATTTTCGTTTAGGATTGCTTCACCAGAATCACTAATGGACCATCCAGCGGCCGCGTCTTGTAGAGTATATGAACATATTCGATATTTGTTTTTTTAATTTTGATTGAGCGGTTACAGTAGTATTGTAAGCCAGAAACCATAATATGAAAACATTCTACAGTGTTTTTGAACAACGTTCTCAATCAAAGCCTGGTTTTCATATTTTACAGAAGATATTATTAATTTTCTTATATTAAATAATGTAGACAGAACACAATGATAGAGGCCAGTTCTAAGTTTTATAAGTAACATTGCAAAGAAAGTACGAGATTACCTCTTTATTGAGGAACGTATTTTGGACTTTACAAGTTTAAAGATATCGTTAAAATCAGACATAAATATACCCATGAGAATATAATAATAGATTTCGGAAAAGTGTCCCGGTGTATCAAAATCGAGGCCTTCTTTCCTACATTTCTGATATTGGTTTAAATATTTTAATGCATCGCATTTCATACATCGATATATTCTCATTTACAGGACTTAAATTTTGCAGATTCAATTTACCGATCAAGTAATATGAGTTTTACAGCATCGTTTTCGCGACAAAATGTAGATGTAAATTTCTATAAAAGGATTGAGTTTAAATAGTTTTTGCTACAATAACGAGGCAGTTCTTACCTTTACATACTATACAACAAGTGTTAGAATTGTGAAAATGAGATATTGATTTAATCGTATAATAGGTTTCTTATTTGTGGTCCCATCGACAATAATCGTTGATGCATAATCTCTTATTATTACATCAAAAGAAGAAATAGAAGTATTTAGAGCATGGAGAGTATGAAATACATATTACTTGTATTTAGAGCACTGTTTAGAACCACTCTGTAAATCTCCGTTTTTCGAACATCTAAGTATCAATATAACTTTTTTGTTAGAACAGGTACGAAAAGTTTTCTGCGAGACTTTACAATTATGACATTGGTATCCAGGCATTATTTATTGGTAATTTCGTTAATAAATATTTACGATAATAATTTTAGAAAACAACATTGATGTCTGAACAACGTTAATACTTTTTAAGTACTGCAAAAAGTCTGAACGCGCTCCGATAGTAGTGCATTTGATTCTCTCACATGTTACATTTTTTTCTTTTACAGGTAGAAGCGTACGTTGAACCCAAATAAAACAATGCTTATATAAAAGCTTATAAAGTGTAGAATTAGTGCATGTCAAAATTAATTGGTTTCATCGAGCGCCTCTTAGTAAAAAATTAATTCAAAGACGCAAAAACGTCAAAAATGCAGAAAAAAGCCAAAACACTCTACTTTCGGGCTATAATTTCCATGACTTACTATTTTATTTATCACGTAAAACTTATATTAAACAAAACTACATATCTTTAACTATACGAAGCTACAGAAAAATCATCTGAATTCGAAACTTTTTTTTCCGGTTATATGATGGGCGAAAAATAGCTCTTATTGACCCACCTCCTTTTCTTTGTTTTTGACAAAATCGTTTTTTGGGAAATACTTCGAGCGAATATCTCGTCAAATTGAGTAAATTAGCTTCTTTGCTTATTTGACAATCGAAATTTCGTCAAAAGTGCTTATTCGAAAAGTGAACTAAGGGGGATTGTGCCATCTACCGAGCAATTTAAAAGCATCTGTATTTATCGACAGACGAAAAAAACAACCTTCAGGGTAATTTGCACTCACGACTTACGGTGTGGAAAATCTCCACCCTATCTATAACGCCAAAGTGTCCTCGAATTATTGTGATTTGAAATGTATGTAGAGGATTCTACTGTGTGTTCATACTATTAAAAGGCTGATTATAATTTTTTCGATGCTGTTTTAATTCTTGCAAGTTTTAATTATTAAGACTAATTTATTATTTTTTTTCCTATGATTAAATGTAATGATAATAATCATAATGACTTGATAAACATAAATTACTAGAGGAATTTTCTTTGCTTAATGAATGATTAATTTGTTGATTTATTTTCTGGTTAATATGTTGTTGTGAAATAACGAATTTTGAAGTGTATTTTGGGAAATGTTTTATCACTCTTAGTCGTTGGTTAAGATTTTAACACTTTACTGTTTATAGAGAGGATATAGATCAATTATTCATATTATTTAATTGAAATAAGAATATATTTCTTAAATAAAAAAGAAAATCTAGAATTTTGAAGTTTTACTGACCATTCTTTTAACAGTTTTGTAAAACACAGGAAATTTATTTATTCATTTATATGTAAACCATATTGAACAGCAGCAAATAAGTAAATAAATAAAAATAACCATAAAAACTTCTAAACACTCTAACAAGTAAAAGAATAACTAATACAGAAACAATGATTACCTATATTTCAGTATTTTCACAAATGCGCTAAAAAGTACTATTTTTAAAATAATTTGTAACCGGAGTAACATAAATAGCATGTTATCTGGTTGCTGGCATCGCAGGATTTGAGGAGGCACAGAAGGGCTCCTCTCGCGGCAAATAGCTATCGCAACTGTTTCCTTAAAATGTATTTGAATCTGGCCGCGAGTGAAGAAAAAAAATCTCGTCAGATATTTTTTTTCTTTTAGTTTACGTTTTGTTAAAAATCACGTAATTTTGATACGATATGATAGTGAAAAACGATGAAATGCAGCTCATTGATTCATAGGCGTAACCAGCCTTTTTGAACGGGGGGGGGGGGGTACCCAGATTTTTTAACCCGGACCTGTTGGGTATAAACAATATCTTATATAATAAAAACTGTTAAAACGGAACCGCACGAGACTGCTCGAATTTCCGTTTTAAACAAGTTTTTATCTTACAAGGTATAGTTGTGTGGTATTTTTTTAAAAAAGGGTCCAAACACAATTTTGTTTTTCTGAGGGGTATTAAAAGAAGTTCAAAACTAAGTCTAATGGTAAAAAAAGATATATAAATTTTCTTAGCAGTGATATAGGACAGAGACTGTGTCTGGATACAAGCGTAAAACTTTTAGGCACCCTAACGTCTAATAAAAAATAAACAAATAAGAAAAATCATGCTTTAAGCATAGATTATGAAGCGCTTTCCAGCGTTTCATGAAATCTTTCACAAAGCTTCGTTATTTAGGTAAATAAGAATATAAATCCAAATATAGCCAAATATGTATTCCAGTACTATTGAACAGCCCTGTATTTGATCTATCAGCTAATATATATACTATATAATGGGAAAATTTAGTTTAGCGAAAAAATGCCTAGAAGCTTGGAATTTCTCTTTCAGCAATTTATAGTAATAGATGGAAACACACTGTTCAGTCTTGTAGCTTGCCTGGTACCTTTATTATACATCAGTGTTAAGCTAAAATTTATTTTAAAACACTCTTGAAACAACTGAAATCACTTTCTGATAAATTATCGTTCATAGGCTCCATGTACTCAATTCTTTGCGTGATCTGTATGTCATTTTATCTATATTCTGCAAACTTTTCTTAGTAAATTTAATGCAGTTCAGCGTAAAAATGAATAATTTATTTAAGAATCACCTTTTTAATAATTTATGCTCATATACAGTATGTCATTTTATCTATATTCTGCAAACTTTTCTTAGTAAATTTAATGCAGTTCAGCGTAAAAATGAATAATTTATTTAAGAATCACCTTTTTAATAATTTATGCTCATATACAGTAACGTTGACGAGCTGTTTTGGGTAGCCCTGTATATTAACTATAGCATTTATACACACCACATAATATACATAAATTTAGTGAAACTTATACACGCATATCATACTTAAAATGCATTTCATCCATTCATCAGCCATCATCGGATACATATACAGTACTTCGGAAAGAATGTACTATTTGAAATCTCTTGTGTGTTCCTGTAAATGTTATGTACTTTATATTAGGGAAGGCAGTATCGTATAATTTATATTAAGCCTCATTGACATACATCAATTTTATCATGCATGAAACAGTTTAATATATTTAAAATGTGGTACACACAATTCCCCCTTTAACCATATCTAATGGAATTTTTTTGTGTGGACCTGTAAATGAACAATAGCTATATTTTCGCCTCATATTTTATAGAATGCATATATTAATGCACCTCGTAAAAGCATACAAATTTTAATATGTTTGACAGGATATAACATCTTTAAAATGACTTTGAAACGATTTTTCCCCATAGGCCGTAATATAATGGGAAACTTTTGACTCTCCCTGTAGATACACTAATCATGGTAGAAACTTCATTTTCAAAGCGTTTGTGCTAGAGTAAACGTCAATAACGTCCTAAAATTTCATGGCAATCCGAGTATATTTACGTGAGTTACAGCGCGGACAGACGGACAGACAAACCAAATTCATAAGCACTTTTCAACTTTGTTGGAAAGTGCGAAAAACGACTTTTATCAGTCTGTAAACTTCAATAGCTTCAGAAGGAAGCTGTATGAGATATAAAATATTGTATTATTCAAAGTCTTGTAGAGGAAATTTATTCGCATGATAAATCTCAGATATTATCAGAGATTCCGGCGAAATACACATACATGTGTGTTTATGCGCATGTATGCATAAACCAGCAGCATAATTATGAACATAATAATAAATGTCACAATAAATAAAAAAGTTAAAAGTATTTAGTCAAATGTTGTAAAAGCCCCATTATAAACTCAGATCTCAGTGCCGCAATAAAGATATTACTGCTGATACAGTAATATCTTTACTGCACCTGTATCGGATGTATACAGTTTAATTACAGGGACAATCAAAAGTATTCCGTTGCACTGAGGCCAATGGGAACAAATAGTTTCAAGTGCATTTTAATGATGTTACACTTTTTTGAATATAATAAAATTGAGATGCATCTATAAAGTTTATACTAAAATATACATTCTGTACAATGAGTGGTACAAATAATATTTGCTATTAATTTACAGGGACAGACAAAAGTATTATTCCAATATATAATGGTATCGGTGGGAACATTATTTGGGGCGCGTTTTAATTATATTAAACTATCTCAAACTTTACGAAATTGATATACGTTGCTGAGGTCCCTATAATTTATTTAGTATTTACTGGGACGCATATAACATTCCGGCTGCTATTCTGTATCCGAAGTACTGCATACTATTACACCAAGACCTAAATATATTTAAAACTTCGTTATAGTATTAACGCACCTCAATTGCTACGCTTGGCAAGCAATTTTCGACTCGTTTAACTAAAGATTGTTTTTGCTCAAAATGATATGCGATTTGTTAAAATGACAAAATTTCTATAAAAAATGGAATTATTAGACTTCTTACAATCATTTTTAGTTATATATATATTCATGAACTTTTTTGATAAAATTGTAAAAGTTGTCAGTAAAAATTATATACAATGATTTTTTCCCTTGAAAAATTATTAATTTTTCTCAAATGTGTTATATACAAAAACATTTTATTTATTTATAAATTCTGAATGAAAATTATTATTTATTTCTTTTTGTGTGAGTGTTTGTACACACGAATGATTAAAAAAGAAAAATCTTAAACTTATTCTTTTAGAAGAGACATCAATTTTAAATATTAAATTTTAAAACAGGGATGTAGTGGAGTGTATACGGGGGTATACGCCATATACCTTCTGTATTTTTTAAAGGAACACCGTATACCCTCTGTTTCTCAAGAAAGCTGTAATATACACACTCTAGGGTATATCCTCTGCCTTGAGCGTATACCTTCTGCTTAGAGCGTATATCCTCTGTTATTTTTACGACTACACCCCTGTTTTAAAATAAAAATTTCAAATATAGGTCAGCTAAAATTAGTTTTAAAACATTGTATTTTAATTGTTTAAATTTAGCTTCGAAAACTATGTAAATTTAGAAAGTAATAACAAAACATATTTATAAATAACATATACCTGCACTCCATATAAAATATTTCATTTTTTTCAAAGTTCCTTTTAAGACTGTTCACAAACACAAAAATATTAGTTTCTGACACATTTTTAAGTTATTTTTTTTGTTGAAAATGCCTTGACATTTTTTTAAATTATCTTTTTTTAAAAAAAGGCGTGAAACCACAGGTGTTGTTACTTTATTCAAAAACTTGTAACCGAAAGACGTTTTCCATATTTTTGTAAACGTAATTTTCATAAAATACTATCAAAATTAATGTTTTGAAAATAAAAAAATAAAAAATCCGCTTATGAAAACGAGAGAAAATAAAAAACCTGTCGTCATGTGCAAAAGTCACTTAAACTCGATAATTTTTTATTTATCAAAAAATGGAATACGCAATTCGATTCCAAATCGCTTCAATATACAAGTCTATTGAAATCCAATCTTGTACCTTAATTTTATGCATTTACGTTTAAAAAAAAAAAAAGTAATAAAATATGTCAGAAAGTTTCGCGTTTGTTAAGCACGGATTTCAGAACCGCCTTAAGAGAGTATAATAAACTATTCTTATTTTCTTTGGTTACAGCGGCTTCTGGAGATTTGACATCATTTTAGACAGTTACTTTTTCTTTAAAAATATCCGAATTGTCTTACAGATTTTTGCAGATTTTTCTAATGCTCGTTTTCTCTTTTCTGGCCGTCCCACATTTTTCAAATACACGTGATAAAGTGCGAAGTATATTTACAAACTAGGACTTCCCTCAGAGGGATTAGTCTGAGCGATATTGCTGAGAATAAGCATTTAATAACTTGCGATAAGTAAAGAAAATGAGATGTTACCTTTAATTGGTCATTCATTGTGATAAAATATGATGAAAATAAGCATATTGAATCATAGAATTACAAAATCTTATATATAAAGTTGCATATACTATTTTTATAAAAGAAAAGCAAACCATTCATGGATATAAAATTGGAAATATGGAAAATGTTAAAAGTAATACAGAAAATAAAACACCAAATTTTCCTATATTGGAAATATAACTCTTTGAAATGATGTCATGAGCATAAACAGAAGCTTCGCACCGATTTGAGAAACTATAAATAACATAAACTACTATGTTTGAAGAGAATGGAGTGTATTTTATACGGTGTGAAATCCGTCCGAATAGTTTATAATGTTGAATATCTGTTTTCCACGGATGCAATGAGGTTGTCGATAAGAGTTAAGGAATCCTTTTTTAAAAATTTATCCTAAATGAGCACTTACATCTTATAAGTTACTGTGATGCCAAAGTTATAGTTTCTGACCCCAACAGTATCCTAGAAATTGCAATATTCTCAATAAATTGAGTTTAAAACTTTTTCTAAAAAAAAAAAAAAATGTTTAATTTGTGAAATTAAATTGTCGAATGTTTTAGAAATCGTTCATAATGAGAATATTATATCCTAAAAGTTGCCACCAATAATAAAAAAAAAAGATTTAAAATTTTTAGTCATATCGACATCAAAGAATTCTCAATTTTAGAACTTTTTTTGCTCGTGCATTGATGGTGATTATTGTTCCTACGCAAAATATAGTATATTTTGCAGCAAAGATAGTTACCAACATTTTTTGCCCACATTATTTTTTAAATCGGCTAGGTACTCCGAATGATAACGAAAAACGCACAAACGTTAATGCTTTAAAGCAGGCCTGTCCAACCTTTTACTAAGCAGGGGCGCACATGAGCTTTTAGTAAGCAATGAAGGGCGCCATTATTAAAATGTCTCAAAACATGCAAGAAAATCCTCTTTTAATGTTATTAGCAATGCATATAGGCAAATGCATAACGCATTAGAGACATAATGCTTTTCGATCTAAAACGCCATGTTAAATATATATATATATGAAAATAACTGTAAATTGTAGTAAATTTCAAATAATACATTTTTCTGCGAGGGATTATCTCAAACATATTTGATTGGAAGGAGACAGAAAATAAAATATCACTTATTATGAAAATAAAATGGTATCAGATATATTTGCAATAACTGACCCTTTTTTGCAGGCGTAAATTTGCCGTTATAAAAAGTACAGAAACAAATTGTCGGTGATTCCAAAGAGAAAGCCTGGAAGAGCTTTCATTCAGGGAAACCCTTTCGCACAATTTTATAGATTAAAAACAAATCATCAAAATTACATAAAGTTCAAGGGTCTGGGGGGAGAAAAAGACAGCCTTTATCCTGTCCTAAAAAACAGCCAAATACCAGTGAAACAACGTCAATAACGATAACAAATGTACTGAACTTTTATTCATGAAGGAGGTGGAAGATCGCTTTTTTTACATTTTACTTCTTAACATATAAAAAAAAATGCCAAGATTTATTAATCTCTAAAAATAATTTCCATAAAAAACGTCTAGTAACAGGAAACAATAAAAAGGGCGCCAAGAAAATTCGCAAAGGGCGCCAAGGCGCCCGCGGACGCCGCGTTGGACTGCCCTGCTTTAAAGCATAGAAATACAGAATCAAAAGCTATTTATCTCCTATTATATACACATAAATTATCTAAATAGTGCTACCAGATGCATTTTTAAATATACATAGATCAATATAACGCTTCATTTTTCTTTTATTAGTATTTCTTAGTATTCATTTTTCATTTATTTGTATTATTCAGTAAAATACTCATTTTTTTAAGCCCGAACTACGTCAAACTTTTTATAAAAGCGCCTAAGTCCATATAACAGCGAAGTATTGTGAAGAGTATTAAATACAAGGTAGTAAGAAACTTAGCCAAACGCAGGTAATAAATCGCCAAATATTGTTCTTTTCGCCCTCTCTCGAAATGCATTTTTTCCGTACATTTAAAAAACACGATTTTGAGTCATCTTATTTAAAATTCAAGTAAATAAATAAGAGGAAGCAATAATAGCATAAGTCAAAACATTTTATTTCAGCATCAAGGAATTGTATCGTAGTTACTCATGTGAAAAAAAACTGCTTTTGGCCAAAAAACGTTGTCTTCACTAAATTTGAATCCGATTAAAAAAAGTACCGTGATTAATTAAAATGTTATAGGCAGAGCTGCCAAGTCTCCGGCATTTTGGATACCGGTATTTTAATACAGAAAATCTTTTATTAAATAGGAACATTCTGCGGATTTAAAAAAATAACTTTTCCTATAAAAAAATTCTGCTATGCAATAAGCGGGGGCTTGGCATCTCTGTAAAGGAATATTTCGTAACCTCCCTTTTAACCTTTAAAAAAGTAACGACCATTTTTCGGATTAAAAAAGTATTGCTAATTGTTCCATTTTGCATACAAAGTAATGATTGTAATATTGATACATCTATGGTGATAAATTTCCAATAATTTTTCAAATCCCATTTATTTCATTAAAAATATAAATCTTTTATTCATTTAGTTTAAAATAAATGGTTTTTAACTAACTTCATAATACCTTTGAAATGTCACTTTTCATTGGCCATCTTTTTAAAACATTTAGAAAATGATTGTTGTTTTCAGTCAAATATAGACTTTGGTCTGTCCGCATTTTATTTTATTATTATTATTATTTATAAATGGTGCAGAAATATTCATACTTAATCCATAACGTACATAATATATGACGCTGTTATTACATAAGTCACCTTTTATTTATCATAAAAATTATGTTTTTACTGATTTTTATTAACTCAATAGGAAACATTTTGTGCTTTGAGCAATAGATGTCCGCATTTCATTTATTTATTTATTTTAACAAAATTCTTTGTATTGAGAAGAATTTTTATTTAAATAGGAAATCCAAATGTCGCTGTTAATAAAGAAGAAAGTTATAAAAAAAGTGTAGACACATACTATCAAATATGGAAAAACGACGAATATAAAAAAGACGTCGTATGAAATATCATCTTTGAAAGCAAAAAAACGAGGTCTGATTATCGAGCCTACTGATTACAAAATGTGCATTACATAAAATAATAATAATAATAATAATAATAATAATAATAAACTGCAAATATTGATTTTTTTTGTCTTTTGTGCAGTTTTGGCTTCGGAAGGTGCGCTATGTTGCGAAAAGATATAAGCGACTATGAAAACACACTTGGTAAACGTTCATGCTCAGTTTTACAAATAAATATGGCACATATATGCCCTATACACACCGAGGTACCTAATTGGTGCCAAAATGGCGTTCAGTTGCCTAACATGCTGGTTATCATATAAATGTTATAATAAATTGTTTGTTCTAAAAATATTATCATTTATTGATAGTTATTTCTTTTTTTTTAATAACAGAAAATGTTTCGTTTATTCCTTTTTTTCATTTTGAAATAAATAAATAACGTGTTATTATACATGCTATTTGTATCTGGTAATCAAAACGATGTTTTCGCCTAATTGGCATAAAATATCTCGCCAAACCCGGTGCTTATATCTCTAGTATATTATCTGAAGTATTTTATTTATGTATACTATAATTGTTTTTACATACCACTTACTTCTTCTTGTATATAAAAATAGGTCAGTGGCTCCTTTATGCAGTACAAATCTTTAAAAAATAGCCCCCATTACCCCTTTTTGGATCGAATTAAAAAAAAAAAATCAATGTCTAATTCCAGTATTGCTCCCAGGTATGCATACATATTCCAAATTTCAAAGTTGTATGCCAACAGGAAATGGATGGAAAAAGGGAAAAGATATCACATATGCACCAGGGTACATAATTGGCGTCAAAATGGCATTATTTTACCTCAGATTGTAACCCGGCTTTATTTTTTTATTTTTTTTTGTTTATTTACTCATAAAATGTTTATTTACTTTCATTTTCTTTTTTTAATTATATAAAATATTTCTTTTTATAGTTATTAATTATTATTATTATTTTATTTACTGTAAGTTCTTTTTGAAAATAGAAAATTATGTAAAAATGTGTATGTACGTTTTCGCCAAATGGGCTTTGAAAAAAATTGCACCAAATCTGATGCGCTTGTGGTATCCGTGCCGAAAAATTAGTGACCAGAATTGACTTCCACACACAAACAAAATATAAGTTAAACGAAAACATGCAATAAAAATAAATATAAAGGGAAAATGATGTCATAAAAGAAACTTTTTATTTAAAAATGTAATTGTTTCTAATTTTCACATGCGAAATATATAAAACATTCTTTTAGCGATCAAAAAATGCTATTAAGAGATTATCACAAAATCTCAAAATCAGAGTTTTAATGACATTTTTTTAATATAAAAAATAACAGTTTTATTTTCCTGCATGATTAAATTTTAAAATGTTTTATTGCATTCAATATTTTTGAGTGCGTTAATGATTACTATTTATTCCATGTACTGATTCGGTTATCTACGAAAATATCCAGCTGGTGAAAATCACGCACACCAAATTTCTGTGACGTATGCAAATAAATTGTGCTTTTTTATCAGTTTTTTTAATATAACTTTTAAACTATTTGGAACTAATTTTTCGTATGTAGTGCATTCACCAGATTACCTTCATAGGTACCTATTGGTACAAACAGAATCAAAATCCGACAAGTACTTTTTGAGATTTGCTTGACGAAAGAATTTTTTTGACTTTTAATATCGTTACGTATCTCTGAGTATAAAGACTTCGCTTCGCTCAGACAATGAAATAAAAAGTTTTTGGTCCATTTCGAATTGATACAAGCCAAGAGAATAAAAACTGAATAAAACAGATTTTTCTCTTCTTGAAAACCCTATAATGTGATTGGCAGATTTTAATTATTATTATTATTATTTAAAAGAAAAAAATTATTAAGTATAGCTTCTATATCTAGATACAAATGTTTTTTTTACCTCAAATACCCTCAGTGGGGGGAAAAAGTCTATAGTCAGTGTAAACATACTGTAATGGCGCGTTGCAAACTTTGGATTAACGGCGCACCAGTAGTGTCTGGCGCCTGCTTACCATACATTTGGAAACCTAAAATACGCTACTTTATAAAATATTGATAAATGAGTACAAATGCAATGTGAAAATATTAATTATCAGTTGTTGCATCATGATACTTGGGAAACTGTTGTGTTCCACAGAAGTGATATATGAAAAATATATATAAATAGAATATGACAGGATGTGTGAAAAATAAAAATAGTTAAATTTTTTTTCTTACATTGTTTTCAATTATTCTTTTTTTACGAATGCTGATTATTTTCCTTCGGTTTTAAAATCCTTCTTGTGTCTGCGTGCCCGGGCACCCATTGCAGCCCCCCCCCCCCTGTTTACGGGCATGTGATTACTGAATCGTTAATGACTTTTATTTCTGAGAGTTCCAATTAAGGGAAATGTACTCGAATTCTTTAGTACATTCCTGTAAGCATACATTAACAACAAATTTTTATGCAAGCCACATGATAAAATGAAATTTAATTTAAACAAAAGCACGCTTCAAACTAAAAAAATCGCACTTGCAAAAATTCTCATCCATAGGTATGCATGTATCCGGTTCTTTGCAAAACCTTTTATATTATTACATTTGAGGATGTCATATGCAGAGGGGTATAAGTGACCAAATGGGAAAAAAACTGAGCTAAGTGCACATTTTATCTAGAAATAAAGCTTTTAATTTGGAGGGAAAGACATGTAAGTGATTTTCTAATTCTGTGCTGCATTCTAGAGGTCACTTACTTAAGCACTTTAAACTACTTAACTAAGTAACTCTTTAACCTCTACTTAAATTAAAAAATATATTCTAATCCACTTTTCTTTAAAAGTTATTTAAATAAAAACTAGCTGGATGTGTCAATCTCAAAACTTTCTTCTATCTCATACGTACATTTTAATGTTTCAAAAAATAGTTACACATACTGTCAGAAAAATTCGTCAATATACAATAAGTTATCGTTATTTTTTCACAAATAAATTCTGTTTTCCCAGAAAACGTATTTGTTCTGTGAGTTCATCCCGAAAGTCGAAAAATGAGGAAACGAATCCGTTTATATCTAGCACGCATGCGCATTGGGTCTGTTAGTAATAAATTCGAATTTATTTTTAAAATGAAAAACAAAAATATTCTATCGATTAAAATGTCTAATTTAGTTTTAAAAGACAAAAATGTTTTCGAATTTAAAAATAAATAACAATTACTTTCTTTATTCGTTCAAAAATTCTCACAATCTGTTATTCAAAGTTGGATAAGTTGAATAAAGTTCAATATACTAAGTTATTTCTATGATAAATATTCGCATATAAAATATACTTTAAGTGAACACATTTAAAAAATATATTAATTAAAAAATAAAATGCAAAAAAAAAAAAAAAAAAAAAAAAAATTATATTATTAAAAAAAATCTTATCGAATAAAAATAAAACATCCATGTTTTTTCTCTGACAATCTACCTAATATATTTAAAATTAACATTTTTATACTATATTAATACTAAACGTAAAAAAAAAAAAAAAAAAACAGCCACAGTTTCATTAAAGATGAAATCTTTCCGAGATTAGCTGCAAAATTAAAAGCTTTTTAACGAAATACACCAAACCACACCCATATGAAATGAAAGCTTCTATTTTAAAGCAAAATCTTCATGAGCAATCTTGGCGCTGAGGATGAGCGTTGGCCTTGTAATCCTGGGTTCGTGAGTTCGATCCCCACCTCTTCCGCATTGATTTTTTTCAATTTTTTTTTAAGTGACGGATATTTTTCCTCTTTTGACGGAGAAAAAATAAACGGAAAATCGTCAATGTACAGACAATTTCTGGCAGCAGTGCTGCCAGTACTTTTTCTGTGAAAAGACGGAAGTTTTTTTGAGAGTGCATGCAGTAGTTACACTTATATTGTTAATTCAATGCTATGACAACTTTGGTTTTCATCTTAAAATTCTGCTTCAATCAATTAATCGGAGTATAAACGAGTTATCGTGGATCATGATATTTATTAAAATCAATAGTTTTCTTTTATTCTGTTATCATCAACTGTTTGCAAATAGCCGGCTTAGCAGGATGCGAGTTCCCGACTCTGTCCGAGCCGATGGTCAATAGAACGACGAAAAATCGAGAAAATGACACAAAAAGCGCTATCACAATGCTCCTTTTCCACGGAATATTTCCAATTTCAAGGAAGATCTGGTAGCCATAGCCAAAAACATACACAAAAAATGTGATTCAATTCTGTACACAAATTTATACACTTTTTGGAGGCGCAATAATGAAATTAGCACGGAAATCGCTTTTACAGCACCCGTTTTTGGCAGATTTTTTTTCAAATTCAAGAGGACCTGCTTGTCATATCCAAAAATAATCATATACAAAATATTAGTTTGGCTCTATCCATAACTTCATATGCTTTTTGATGTCGCACAATAATGACAATCAGACAGACATCGCAATTATAGCGCCCCTTTCCAACGGACTTTTTTTTTTATCAGATTCAAGGAGAACCTACTGACCATAGCCAAATACGTACGCAAAAAATTTCGTTCAATTCAATGCACAAATTCTGACGCTTTTCGATGGTATAATATTGAAAATGTCACAAAAATCGCTATAACAGTGCTCCCTTTCAGCGGAATATTTTAAAATTGTAGGAGGACTTGCTTGCCACAGCCGAAAAAATACACAAAAATTTTGGTTCAATTCTATGCATATCTTCATACACCTTTCGATGGTACAATGTCGACACACGAACACACATACACGGACAGACAGACATTTTGTAAAAACATGTTTTTTGGAATCTCTGTCCTCTAAAGCGTGTAAATCCGTCGAAAACTGGAAGTGAAAAAGATTTTCCATTACAATACTTTCTTGATTACCATATTAAAACGCAATCGGTCTGCCAAGTCATATCTTGGCCTAAAACCCAATTTTAGTGGTTGGTGCATAGATTTAACACTATATTTTCCTGCTCCTTGTCCACCATATTTCCATACTTTTCGGTACCAGAAATCCCAATGGTAAATCTATAAAACCAGGTGTTTTTCTTCAAGATCTGACTTAGTAGACCGATTGCGTTTTAATATGCGATTCGAATTTTAATTAATTCACAGGAATATCAACTGTGAACTTACCGACGTAATTGTGCTGCCGCTTTTCCGTCTATTATTAAAAAATAAAACTTTTTTTTATAGAAACATTCACTAAAGAGTATTGATTGCTGTTGATTGTTGCAAGATTGTTGTTGTCAGCGCCGTGCGAAAGGGGGGGGGGGGGCGAAGAGTGCGGTCACCCCGGACGCAGAGATTTAGGGGTCACAAAATTTATACTACCAACGTATTTTTGGCGTATCACAAGAAAAAGTTGGGAGGAGAGTGGTACTAAATTCTAACTTTGCCCCGGGCTCTATTTTCTCTTCGCACGCACCTGGTTGTTATGAAATGTTTATAAAATGCCGCTTTGGAATGAGTAGACTTCACACATCAAATAATCTTCTACTTTTTTTTCACTGGGTCTTTAAAGTAAAAGTTTTAACAAAGAATTGTTGATTTCATCTTTAAAGAATTAAAATAAATGTCTTTTTTGTTTTTAATATATTTGACATTTTACAAATGATCTCTCGAATCCGATTTTAAAAATTCAATTTTATAGAAAATATATATCTATTTTTATTGCGTACTAGCTAATTTACCCGGCGTTGCTCGGGTTTCTCAAAAAACGGCAAGAATTTCAAAATTTGAAAATCACAGTAAAAAACGCGAAAATTTTAAAAACTGCTACCCGAATTTCATAACTTCATCGAAAAGAGAAAGGCTATAAAATTGAAACTGGATTCTTTTTACTGATGTGGAAAAATCTTATAAAATCACGAAAGCATATTAAAAATCACATAAAAGTATAAAACAAAATTGGAAAATTGTGTTTCGGAATCCGAATAAACTTTGAAGAAAAGAGGACAGAATATACTATATTCAGTCAAAAACTGACCATCTAAAAATCTATTTACATTAATAGAGTAAAATAAAGCAATCTGAATTCTTTCTTAAATAACAAAATATTGACACAAAGAACATCTAAAATTTGCTAAATAACGCTAAAATTAAAAATTCGAGAAGAAAAAAATCTACTACAACAAAAACTAAAATGTTAAAACTGAATTCTTTATAAAAATGACGAAAAATCGCCTTGGAATTCATACATTCGCTAAAATTCGCGTTAAAATCTCTTAATATTTAAATCTAGCAGGTGTCAAAATTTACTGTATTTGGGTAAAACACTGTAATCGGATATCATTTATAAATGACAAAAAATCAGCGCAAAATGCAAAAAATCTTGAAAAATTGCATTAAAAAGACATAGATGAAAAAATTAACTACATTAGGCTAGGGTATATTAAGGTAAAACATTGCATTTGGAAAACTTTCATGAAGGACAAAAAATTAACGTAAAACGTGAAAAATAATGAAAAAAAATTATAAAAATCACATTGAAAATTACATTAAAAATCGCTAAACTTCAAAATTCGTTCATGGCAAAATTTTCTAAAAGAGTGAGTGTAAAAATATGAAACCAAATTCCTTTTCCGAATTTCAAAAAATTGACTTGAAAAGGACAAATTGACTTTCAAAAAATTGACTTAAAGGACTTGAAAAACCATTAAAAATCACACTGAAAAATTCATTAAAGATCGCTAAATGTAAATGCATAAAATTTTAATTTAGTCTTGTAAAACAGCAATCATATATTTTTCATGGATTACGAAAAAAAGAAATCGACGCGCAATATAAAAAGTCTCGAAAAATTGCTAAAAATCACATTAAAAATTTACAAAATAAAAAAAGGTAGATGGTGAAATTAACTATATTAGGGTAAGAGTTTGAAACCAAATTCCTTTTTTAAATTATTAAAACATCACTCTTAGGAATTAAAAAGAGTATTAATTGAATTGAAAATTTCAATAAAAACCGCACCGAAAACTGCATTAAAAACGCATTGAAAAGTGCACTAAAAATAACCAGTTACTTAAAAATTCGCCGTAATCGGAATTTTCTCAAATCGATAAAACATTATATCGGAAATCAGTATGACTTGATTATCTGGTCGACTAAGAAATTATTGCCAAACTATGAGATTAAATGGCAATAATGGCTGATCATAAATGTTACATTGACTTGACATTAAATACGTTACAGGTGTTTGCTACGTCATTAAATGATTTTTACTTCTATGTTGTATTTGTATTCATATTCATGTTTTTCTAATTTATTTGTTCTTTCATTATTTAAATAAAAATTACACCAATTTGCATAATTTGGCGAGTAGTTTGACGATTTATGTAATATGGCGAAATTGGTCGACGGGATGATTAAGTAAAACACGGAAATCTTTTATAGATAACAAAAAATTTTTACTTCCGAGTAAACACACACAACACACAAAAAACACAGTAAAACTCAAAATACGTTAAAAATCGCATTAAAAATGCATTAAAATTAATTCATACATGAAATGAATGCATGCATTTAAAATGCATACATGAAAAAATCTTATGGATCAAAATTTACTCTAATAAGGTGAAAAATTGTAATTGGAAATATTTCATGTATGACAAAAAATCGACATCAAACTCAAAAAATCTCGAAAAACCGCTATAAATCCCATTAATATCGATAAAATCTATAAATCTTAGCAGGCATAATTTAATAGAAAAGACTAAAAAATTGAAACAAAAGTGCTTTGTCTAATATCAGGAAATAGTGGCAAAATGCTAAAAAACCACTAAAATCGCATTAAAAATTCACTAAAAATCCAAAAATCATTGCGCGACATCAAAATAGATTTTATTAAAAAGAGAACAAAATTCACTATAATAGGTTAAAAGAATGAAACCGCATTATTTTCGCTAATATAAAAAATCGCTTCGAAACATCACAAAAAACCCGCTAAAAATCGCATAAAAATTAAATTAAAAAAGTCAAAAATCGTTCTATGAGGTGCAAAATTTCATATATAAAATTACACTATCTCTTCGTGCAATGGTCTCTTCAAAACATCGTAGGCACTTCAAATTTTTATTATGTATTATAAACTACAAATGTATTATAAACTATAAGTGTATGTGTATGTCTTATCTGATATAAACTATCTTATCGTTTCCAGCAGACTATATTGTTAAATTCCCTAATTTTGTTTACGCCTCTCCCCCTTCTCACCCTGAAATGTGACACACGCGCTACTCTTTTTTATAATTTTTTTCATGTATTATAAATAAAAACAAATTGTAAGACAAATTGTAAAACAACTGAAAAACAAACTGTAAATCAAATCACATTGTTAGATTTCTAAATTTTAACAAAATCACGTTCTGTTATTTCCACATTCCAGCACTAGGGAGTGCATTTCATTCCTAACAGAATAATATGCAAACGAAACTTTGATAAAGAAACTTCCAGGAGATATATTACTCGAGAAGGTGGCGGTCTTAAGCATCTTTTTAAGACATTTGATGAAACTGCTATCCAAAAATAAAGGTATCTAAACTTTTGACATTTTAGGTAGATTTTGTAGAAATACTATTTATTACATACTCACCAGTTTAAATTTTTCATAAAACAACTATTACAAATAATAATAATAATAATAATAATAATTAAAAAAAAGAGAGAGAGAGGGGAAAGGAAAAACGCAAACAAAACAGGAATCTAGATTACAATGGGAGTCAATGATAATTTTGGCGAAATACCAAAAATAGCGCCAAGTTGCCGTCGCCTTTCGTGAGTAATTTAGTAATTTAGGTCGCAAGATTTAGCGATGTATCGTCAAGATGGCGTCAGAGTTCGGTTCCTCCGATGGTAATCCCTCCCTGCAGTTTCGCCGTACCTGTACAGATTTTTATTGGTCCATCGGTACATACGTAGATATTTTAATAGAGAGAACAATTAGGCTAAAAATTTGACACAGCATTGTATTTTCAAATGTCAAAAAAATTGCCAGAAAATTAAAAATAACGCTAAAAATAGCAAAATTTATTCATTAAAAATTACTAAATAGTCGCAGGAGTCAAAATTTACTCTAACGGGGTAAAACATTGTAACTGGGAATAAATCATGAATGAAAAAAAAGAATGCTAAAAGCATAAAATATCGAAAAATCGCATTAAAAATCGTAGCAGGCAAAATTTCCTGCGTGAGGCTAAATGTTTGTTTCCTTTTTATCGATGTCAAAAAAAAAAAAAAAAAAAAAAAAAAAAAATCCGTAAAATGCAAGAAAAAAAAAACACTAAAAATTGCATTAAAAATTCGTTAAAAAATTAAAAATCGCCGTACGAATTCCAAATAAACTTTATTGAAAAGAGAAAAAAATTTACTATATTAGCTGTAAAAAATAAAACCGTATTCCTTTCACTAATGTGGAAAAATATGTGAAAAGAACGTTAAAAATCGCATAAAAAATTAAATGTAAAATTCTAATAAAAATAAAAATCGGGCTTCGATGTGCAAAACTTCATGTATAGAGGTACCTTCCCTCCAAATTTTGTAACTCTACATGCAGAGATCTCTTCAGAACAGCGCTGACACACTCACAAACTTGTCTCTTTATTATTATAGATCGGACGATGCTTTACTTTTTGGTACTTTTTGCACAATTTTAAACTCAAATGTCTAAAAGCCTTGTGGACAAAAGATGTACCGTTATACTTTTCTATTAAGAAAAATAAAATAAAACTATAATTGTTTGCCGTACAATCAAAAGTATGAAAACATGGAAAACTGGGTGCAGGAAAACACAATGCTAATCCTACGAGTCAACCACTAGTCGTATTAATTTTTGGCTTATACACCACTTTGCTTCCGGCATACATGGATCATTAGATTCCTCTATTACTACTCCTCCATAAAATAAAGAAATTTTTCTTGTGCTCGATGTCTTAAGGTTTTATGCAGTCGGCTCTTGGACTACAACATCCCCTTTTCCATTTCCCCCCTTCATTCCCATGATGACAGTTTGTGTTTTCCTTGGTTTCTGCTCCACATTCTTTTCGCCTTCCAGAACCGCTGTAAAGACATCCTGTGGTCCGACATCCATATATGTGACTCTGTGAGGAAGTGACCTTTCCATAAAGGCACTCTAGTGTGTCTGAGATCGCGACGTCAATAAGTTAACATATGTAAGCGTAAAAGCGACATCTATCCTCTCTTTTATTTTAACTTTCTGGAGTGTGTGTGCTCTTTCGGGTTTTACAGTTAGCTTGCGGCTATTAGTAATATGTTAATGTGAAGTATCTCAGTTTGCAGCATATAAAAGCTTGGGTTTGAGTGAATGGAGTGTGTCTCTGGCATTAGCCAGTGAGGGTCTCTGGCATTAGCCAGCAAGCGTCTCTGGCACTAGGCAGCGAGAGTGTGTCTCTGGCATTAGCCAGCAGCCAGCGAGTGAGGTTCTCTGCCATTAGACAAGCGAATTAGTGTTCAGCGAAGTGCTAGCCGATTGAAAAGTAGCAACGAAGCCTCCAGTGAGCGGAAAGGAGTTCCGACAGTTGACTTGAGAGTTGGCCGGGGTAAGGAACCTCTTAGTTTCATTTGGATTGTTTGTGAATAAAGGATTACCCACAGCCACGGGCTGTTTAATTAAGCTTTATCTAGCAGATCAGCCAAGAGATAGCGGAAGTATTAGTAGGTGCCCCGACTGAGCTAGGCCGAAGCTTGTGAGTATGTGTTTAATTTTTTCATAGTCTTCTCAGTTGTGTAAAATTAAGACTTGCTCCACTTCCCTTCAGCCTTTATCGTTTCAATAAACGTTGTTGTTTTATATTAATCACTGAGTATGTCTACATTTACCCTGCACCACGACCAACCTAACGTTACAAAAGACACTCAGCATGCATGTAACGTTACAAATGGCGCCCACCGTGGGTTTACCGTTACAAATGGCGCCCAACGAAATATCGGACATTGTGAGATTGTGCCACGGGTGTATTTCACCGGTGAAGGTGATATTAGTGAATTTTTAGTTAAATTAGATGATTATATTTTGTTCAATAATATACCTGAGAAAAGTAGGTACGTAGTGCTTAAATGCTCGTTGAAGGGCGAAGCACTTTTGTGGTTGGAAAATATAGGAAAATTTTTGATTAATGATGAAGCGAAAAGATTTGAACAAACTGTGATTGAGTTAAAGAAGGCATTTCCTCCAGTTAAAGATAAAAGTATTTTGAGAAAAGAGTTCTATTGTAATAAGCAGAATATTTATGAGTCGGCGTCAAAATTCTATCTACGTAAGCTTGAACTAAAAAATAAATTAGATTTAGATATCACATTTGAGGAATTGTTGGACATTGTTTTTCCTCTTTTTAATCCAAGTATACAGGACTTTATTGAAGTTAGAGCACCGAAGAATTTTGCAGAAATGCACCAGTTATTATCGAAGTATGAGACTCGGCATAGCTCGGATCAACGGGATTTGCGTAACCCTCGTCAGAGACCGGTCACAGATAGTAATTTGAGAAATGAGGGGGAACGTAATTTTGTGAGAGGGGGGCAGCGATTTCCGGATAGTAATTTGCGTAATAGAAATGATGGATTTGGTCGTAATATGTCGAATACGAGTAATGGTAACAGGAATGGTGGTGGTGCTAATAATTTTAGAAGTGGTGAGAGAAATATGTATGGAAATAGACAGAATAGTGGTTATAATCATAGGTCAATGCAAAAGAGATGTGTTCAGAGGTCGGGTCAGTTAAACTGGTAGGTGACTGTATTTCGGAAGGTATGCAGTCACAGATTAAATCGGAAAAGCCTTCTGTGAGTTTGAATAAAATTACTATTAATCCGGTTGAGTTACCTGAAGTGTTAATTATGTTAGATGGTATTGTCGTTAAAAGTGTCTTCGATACAGGGGCAGATAAGTCGTTCATTTCTTTTGATTGTTATCGGAAATATTTTTCGTATAAGAAGTTGAAGAGGTCAAGTCTGGTGGTTCAGTCGGCACAGGGAGTAGCCTGCGATAATAAAGGTTCAGTAGAATTGGAAGTTGAAATTCGTTCGGTTAAGACATGTTGGGAGTTTTGTGTGTTAGATGGATTAACAGTGCATTGTATAGTTGGTGTGGATTATATGAAGGATAGAGGAATTAGTTTGGATTTCTTTAAAAAGTCGTTAATAGTGAATAATGATGAGAATGTGAGTAAGAAAGAGCCAGTTTCAGTGTCAGTTAATTTGGAGGAGTCGGGGTTAAGTGAAATCGAGAAGGAGGAATTTAATAAGTTTTTGAATGAATTTGGAGAGGTTTTTTCAGATAAACTGAGTTTAAGGAATGAAATTCATATTGGTTTTGACGCACTAGTTGCTAGTAAACCATTTCGTTATGATTTTATATCTAATATTTTTAAGTCTTTGTGTGAAAAGTTGGAGACTGGGGACGGTAAGGAACTTACTCAGTCTAATATGGCTGAACGTGTAAATCGTACATTAATTCAAATGATTTCTTCGTATGTTGGTTCTCATCACGCAGATTGGGACCAGTTTCTTCAGCATTTTGCGTATGCACTTCGTACAGCAGTTCACGAGTCGACGGGGAAAACGCCAGCTGAATTGTTTTTGGGTAGAAAAGTCATTACTCCATTCCAAAGGCTAGTTATGGTGTCAGATGCGGAAAGTCAGTACATGTGTCAGGATATTGAGAGGTTGGTTAAGGAAGCTCAAGTTCAGATGGGAAAAGCGCAAGAAAAGCAGGCTCAGTATTATAATATGCGTAGGAGGGAGTTAGAAGTGAAAGTTGGAGATTTTGTGTTAGTAGAAAAGCATTGGTTAAGTTCAAGTCGTCAAAAGAGAGTAGCTAAGTTTGGTCCGAAGTTTGTAGGTCCGTTCGAGGTTTTAGGAGTTCGAAATAATAATTTGGTTGTTGATGTCAATGGTGAAAGAATGACGGTTAATTTGGATCAGGTTAGAGTTTATAAGTTTAGAGAAAATGATAGTGAAGGTTCTCATGTGCCGAGTGGTGTTTCGCGAAATTCCCGATCCAATGAGTGTCCCGAGTCCAGCACTTCTTCATCTAGTTCTTTTCATTAATATTCAAGAAGAAAATTTGGTCAAACAGCTCCAAAAACTGTTGTTGAAAGTAGAAAGCCTATCAATCCGAGAGCACAGTATGATAATAAAAATAAGAGAGCTGTGTCAAATACATCAGATTCTGTGTGCCATAAAAGGAAAAAGATTATAAACTATCCCGTTCCTCCACTTATGAGACAGCAACCTCACAAACATACATTATCTAATAGTTCACCATCTTCGGTACTTAATCCCCGGAAAAGATTTCAGATGGACACTCGGCAAACTGTTAAACGAACTTTAAATTCCGAATTTTTGCCTAATAAGAAACAACATAGATCCGGAAAGAAACGTGGCCTAGGATCTTCAGTAACTTCGGGTGCGTCTAGAAAGAGGAGACAACTCTCAGATTACCGGCATCAACAGTGTGAATCTCGCCATGGAGTGACCCCAGCGAACCGGCCAGAGCAGAGTCGTCGAGCGGAACCTACAAGTATCCCACGGCATCCATTCCGAACCAGGCTGCAGGCACGACAGTCAACTGTGGCGTCACCATACAGTTCCGATGACGAAAGATCCTTCGTACAAGGTTTCTGGGACAAGAGGAGAAAAACATCCTGTAGTATGAAGACAGCCAGCAGCGAATCATCTCTATGATTGGGTGATAATGTTCTTTATTAAATTTCTATTAGAGTGCATATATGTGGTAGCAATATGAAGGAATAGAAAGCAGAAGGACTGTTTTGTATTTTTGGCCATTTTTGGAATTTTTTGACGGACTCACGATTGGTGCTTAATTGTGTTCAAAATTTGTTTGCAAAATTGTTAGTTTTATGTATGTTTGAGATTTTGGTCTTAACTGCTTTTAAAAATTCTGGATCTATTGTTAAATTGTTGTGTTATTTGTTAAAAATGTTACTATATTGTTATATTGTTCATGTGTTATAAAATATATGTTAATGTATGTTTAAATTTTCAGAAAGTACAGATAGTAATTTGGGTTATTTTGTACACGCGCCGCGGTTCAGGCGCGCACGTGTTTTGCGGTCAAGAAGTCCTTGACACGCGTTTCTATCTCTTATACTAACATTTAATGAATTAACTTTCTCCTTATCGTTCGTGTTTTATGTGTTGCGTTTGTACTTTAGTTGGGAATGGTTTCCGCAAGTTGCGATGTTTTAAGCTGCGTTTGAATTTGAAATTGTATTGTATTAAAATTGAATGTTAATGTGATTTTCTTGCAGGGAAGTAATACTTGTGTTATGTATTGATTCTGCTGTTTTTCTTTTAGTTAATACAGATGAAGAGCATGATGACGTCATTTTGTAAACTTGATATTTTTTTTTATTGTTGCATAAGCACAGCGATATGACGCTGTACGTATGTGCCCCAATTATTGTTAAAGTGGAGTTAAGTTTTGAAGAATTTTGGGAGTTAGTTCATTGGCTAATGGGTATGTAGGTATTACGTAATAGCAGAGTTATTTTGAGTATGAAGTAAAATTTAATTTTAGATGAGTTCGGTATTTGGATGAGGAAAATTTTTGCGCATTGGGTTTTTTGGACTTGGTGGGAATTCTAGTATTAGGAAAGTTTTATGGAGGAAATTTTTGGTAATGTTATAGTTGTATTGCAATATTGAGGAAAATTTCGGAAGTTTAGTGTTTTGAGAAGTTTTAGCACTCCCAGTGGAGTGAGCTGTTTTGAAAGAAGAAGTAATTAGTTTGGAGAGTTTTACGAGTTTTTGGAAGTTTTACGGAGGCTATTTGTAAGATAGAAGAATGATTGGATTGAATATGTGAATATTTGAGGCAAACTGAGGTTTTTTGGTTGTGATGGGTTAAAGTTAATATTTTGAAAGTTATGTTTGGTTCTAAATTTCACCCATCACTGTGTTTTTTACGGCTCGAAATTTATAACAAGAAAAAGTTCTGGGCATGCATTTGACCCAACCCTTTTTCTCTGTAGAATCCGAGGGGGGTTGTGAGGAAGTGACCTTTCCATAAAGGCACTCTAGTGTGTCTGAGATCGTGACGTCAATAAGTTAACATGTGTAAGCGTAAAAGCGACATCTATCCTCTCTTTTACTTTAACTTTCTGGAGTGTGTGTGCTCTTTCGGGTTTTACAGTTAGCTTGCGGTTATTAGTAATATGTTAATGTGAAGTATCTCAGTTTGCAGCATATAAAAGCTTGGGTTTGAGTGAATGGAGTGTGTCTCTGGCATTAGCCAGTGAGGGTCTCTGGCATTAGCCAGCAAGCGTCTCTGGCACTAGGCAGCGAGAGTGTGTCTCTGGCATTAGCCAGCAGCCAGCGAGTGAGGTTCTCTGCCATTAGACAAGCGAAGTGAATTAGTGTTCAGCGAAGTGCTAGCCGATTGAAAAGTAGCAACGAAGCCTCCAGTGAGCGGAAAGGAGTTCCGACAGTTGACTTGAGAGTTGGCCGGGGTAAGGAACCTCTTAGTTTCATTTGGATTGTTTGTGAATAAAGGATTACCCACAGCCACGGGCTGTTTAATTAAGCTTTATCTAGCAGATCAGCCAAGAGATAGCGGAAGGTATTAGTAGGTGCCCCGACTGAGCTAGGCCGAAGCTTGTGAGTATGTGTTTAGTTTTTTCATAGTCTTCTCAGTTGTGTAAAATTAAGACTTGCTCCACTTCCCTTCAGCCTTTATCGTTTCAATAAACGTTGTTGTTTTATCTTAATCACTGAGTATGTCTACATTTACCCTGCACCACGACCAACCTAACGTTACAAAAGACACTCAGCATGCATGTAACGTTACAACTCAAAACGCACAGAAAAACTAGAACTAGTAAATCTACAGATCAGAAGCCTGAACGTCAGCTCTTCTTATGCCTGCTTTTTACCACACTTTGCGTATAACTTTACTTTATACAGACAGCAATCGAAAGTTTCCAAATTACATAAATTTATAAATGAATAAACAAGTCAAAAATTGCGTGTCAAACCTATCAAATGAGGTTCGTTCTTACTATAGCGAAGTTTAAAATATATACAGATCTAGGTGTAAGAGTTGCTGCACTCCTGTACAAAAATGTATGGATACAAAATTTATAACGATTTTATATGTTTAATTCAGTTATACAGATATGATATCAGTTATACGGAATATTACTACTTCTTAATTGGGGCATAATTACCATAGTAACCTGGAATCAATATCTATCATGGGATACGATTGAATTATTTAAAAATGATAGGATTTGATAGATTGGAGAAAACTTTTATTAAGTTGTGACTGGATTTTCATGAAATTTGAAAGTATGCAACAACATTTTGCAACGATTTTATATATTTAATTTCAAATCATTCAGCTTGGTAGTTTTTGCGCTGTTATATATGAACAGACCGAGAAACAGATGGGTGAACTAGGTAATGACTATAGGTGTTACAAAGTTGAAAAATTATGATATTTTCCCATGAACGATAATGTAATAAAATTGTTTTAAATGTCTCAGCAAATAAACTTACAAGCTTTACACACTTTATTTTCAATAACGAACAGGGCATAGTACTCAATAAAATATATCAATTACAGATCAATCCAACGATATTAAAGCGAGTTCGGAAAGACAGACAGACGACCAGATGGACAAAGAAGCATAATTCACAAACTAATTTTAACTTCTTGTAATGCTTTAAAAACGCAAGACAGATTAAAAATTTAACTTTCAAGAAATTATAAATGGAATCATACTTGAATACTCTTATACGACCCTGTATTTCACCCACTTTTTATTTACACGATACTAATTGGCTGTTATTTAATTACAATCTGTAATTTAATTAAGACTTATACACACTTAAATCTACTGAGATCATGTTTCAGAGATTATCATACATAGCAGGCCTTGTATCCAGTTTTTTGCGTGGCCTTGTATATTATTTTATCTACATTGTACAAAGATATCTTAGTGTGTGAATAGTGTAGATGTAGTTCAACACGAAAATGTATAATTAAAAGAAAAAAAAACTTTTAAATTATTTCCGTTTATACTCAACATCCCTTAGAAATTCTTTTGTATAACCTTGTATATGAATTATAACATTTATACATAAAATGTTACATGCAACATTTAAGTTAAAAGCTCATATCAAAACAAAAATGAACCATCAGCAGTCATCGATTATATACACTACTTCATCGCAGTATATGAAATATGAAATCTTTTGAGTGTCATTGTTACTATGTGTTTTCTGTCATTTAGAAAGTAACTTGTAGTTGCCCTCATCAACGTATAGCAATTTAATAAAATGTTAAATAATTCAATATAATTAAAATACTGCCCAAACAATGTTTCCTCGTATACCATTATGCAATGAAATACTTTTGTGTAGCCCTGTAATTTTAGTACAAATATCCTTTGCACTGCACATTGTACAGAATATTTAATTTAATGTACTTCATAGATGCATATTCATTTCAAAATGTACGAAAAGTGTAACATATTTAAAATGCATTTGAAGGTACAGACCCATTGGCTTTATGTATTCCCATTCGCTTTATGTGACGGAATATTTTTGACTGTCCTTATAATTAATCTATAGATCCGATGCTCATAAAATTTGAAATGACGCGACAAAATTATACAAAAATTATATATTTTAAATATCAAACCATTTGGTTGGGTACTTTTTTCATAGTTATGTGCGGATAGACAGACATACGAACAGACCAAACACACATAAGTGCTACTTATTTATATAGTTACGAACGCATTTAGAAATACGTAGACGTTTTCAGAAATTTGATGCAGTAAACTGATCCCTTTTTTATGCAACGATATTCTAAAATTTTATGAACTGCATATTATTATAATTTTTTAGACAACATAGCACATTTCTTCAGGGGGGCTCTGCTCCCCTGAACCCCCCGTTGACTCATTAAATTTACATTCGTACTTTTCTATTGATTGTGCGGCCGTATTGATTTTTTTTAATTTCACCTTCTAACTACAAAAAACTGTATTTGATATATAAGTAATTTATATAAAAAGAGATTTATTTATTTATTAAGAAAAATTTATGTAAAGGAGTTATCTAATTTAGAATTCTAATGTTTTTACAATTTTTGTTTTTTAATAATTTCACTTTTATTACGTTTCTATAATATTTAGATCTAAGATTTTATCTAAATATAAATCCAAATCTTTTTGATAACTTTACCTCGCTAAAATCATCCGATAAAGACACTTATTTCCCGCTAATCTTGACGTCATTTTGGCATCGATATCTATACGATGAAAATTAATGACATTTATATCTATGTGGGATATATTATTAAAATTTACTATCCAACCGCTTGGTTAACAACACGTTTATTATTATTTTAAAAATAAAAATAAAATCTTTATATTAACGCGCATCCGACAAATTTTAAAATTTTGATAATAAATTTCTGTAAATAAATAATGATTATCATCATAATCCATGACCATTTAATTTAAGCGCCAAAGTGAATTAGTTTCATTTTCGGTATATGATGTCATATCGCTTGTTTTCGTGCCCTAAAATCAATCTTTCTTTATCTTTTATTATTAAAAGACTAGCAGGGGTGACCGAGCTGAGCTCGGTCAAAATTAACTTTGTGTTCAACTCGATATAGTATTATTACTGTAAAACATGTTGTTAATAATAGTATTATTTACAAAAACAATCAATAAGAAAACTATGTTTGTATGCACATCTTCATAAATTTTACTTTATTTTAAAATTTACAGCGAAAGGACATCAATGCAAATCACTTTTTTAGCTCGACTCTGATTAGTTTAACTATGCATCTCGAAGACTATTAAGAATGTATAAGAAATTTCTTCACAATCTGAAAGACAATATTTTTTGTCAGATATAACCAAATTTGGACACATTCTTTCATTTGGCGCCAAATATGTGTTTTGGTTTCGTAACCTTAATAGTCGATTTTTCGGCCAAATTTCGCCAGTATTTTGTCAAATATCGCCAACTTATTGGCTTTTGCCATAGTCTCGTGATCCTGACCCTTATTACCCAAATGATCCACTAATCACATGTGATCAAATATGTGACTTAGCTCAATGGTCTTCAGGTAATCAAAAACAGTAGAGTATAAAATGAATCAAAATCGTTTAAGCCATTTCTTAAGTAAAATTAGCTTGACAGCATTCAGCAGTGAAGCGATATGACCCACTAATATAATTTTGTTTAATATGTAACTCAGCTGAATAGTCTTCTAGTGACAAAAGACGTTCCGTTGCAAAATTTAGGTAAAAATGATTGAGTCGTTGTTATATATAATTAGAATGACCCGAACCCATTGAGACCTAAAGCGAACCACTAATTGAATTGTTACGTGCATGTGTCCTATCTCAATGGTTTTCTTTTGCCCGAAAACGATATAATAGAAAATATACTCAAAATGGTGAGAACAATTTTCTAGATAAAATTAGCATGACCCACAAATGACCCTTATATCGAAATCTCTCGAAAATGTGACTTAGTTCATTAATTTTTGCGTGCCGAAAAACGTTAAATACAAAATTTAGATAATATCGATTGAGCCAAGTTTTAGGTATAAATAGTTTGACCTTGACCCATTATGACCCAAAATGACTCATTAATCGAGTTTTCTCAAACATCTGACCTAACCCAATGATTTTCTTGTGTCCGAAAACGATAAATATAAAATTTAGTCAAATTTGCGCGAGACATTGTCTAGATAAAATTAGAATAACCCAAAAGTGACCCACTGATCAAAATTTCTCGAACATGTGACATAGCCCAATGATTTTCTCGTGCCAAAAATATGCTGTATACAAAATTTCATTAAAATCGATTCACCCATTCTTTAGATATAGCTTGACCATGACTCATCATGACTCACAAATGACCCTTATAATCGAAATCTCTCGAACATGACACTTAGCCCATTAGTTTTCTCGTGTATAAATATTGTTACACTCAAAATTTCGTTAAACTCGATCCTGCCGTTCTTTAAATATAAATAACTTGACCCAGACACTTTATGACCCAAAGTGACCCATTAATCGAAATTTCTCGATCATGTGACCTAGCTCAATGATTTTCTCGTGCCAAAAAAATGTTGTATACAAAATTTCTTTAAAACTGATCCACCTGTTCTTTAGATATAGCTTGACATGACCGTTATGACCCATCATGACCCACAAATAACTCTTATAATCGAAATCTCTCGATCGTGTGACTTAGCCCATTAGCTTTCTCGAGTCAAAAAACTATTACAGGCAAAATTTCGATGAAATTGATTCTGCGGTTCTTTAAATATAAATAGCTTGACCCAGACCCTTAATGACCGAATATGACCCATTAAAATTTTTTTTCGAACATGTAACCAAGCCCAATGATTTTCTCGTGCCCGAAAACCATAGAATGCAATTTTTAGTCAAAATTGCGTGAAAAAATCTCTAGATAAAAATAGCATGACCCACAATGACCCCCAAAAATGACCCACTAACCGAATTTTCTCGAACATGTTACCTAACCCAATGGTCTTCCTGTAATCCAAAATGATAAAATATAAAATTTGGTCGAAATCGTTAGAGCCGTTTTTTAAATAAAAATGGCTTGACCCACAATGACCCAAAAATGACCCACTAATCAAAATTTTTCGAACATGTGACCCAGATCAATTGTTTTCTCGTGCCAAAAAACGATTGGATACAAAATTTCCTTAAAATCGATCCAGCCGTTCTCTAGATATAAATAGCTTGATCCTGACCCATTATGACCCGAAATGACCCAATAATCGAATTTTCTCGAACATGTGACCTAGCCCAATGGTCTTCTCGTGCCCGAAAATGGTAAAATCCAAATTTTTGCGAAAATCGTTAGAGCCGTTTTTGAGATAAAATTTACCCCCCCCCCCCCCACACACACACAATTTTTGCTCGCATTATAGTATAAGATACTTGAAAATTTCCAGTTTCTTTCCAATATGAAGTTATATTAATTTTCTTTTAATTCATATATATATGTTTTTCATTTACCTTTATTTACATGGAAATTCAAACATTATACTGACGCATTATACATGCTTTTAATATTATGATGATAAAGGGTTGCTTGGCAACTATAAAAAGCAAAAGAAAAAATGGAAAAAATACATTTGAAATAAGTAAATCTCTAAAGCAAATTGTTTTATATTATTAGAACACATTTATAAAAAATATCCAAAAATTACAGTAATAATTTTAAAAATCTGACAAATGCATAGACAAAATTTCAAAATAATTTGAATAATTTCAGCCTCGTATTCTTAAATTTCAGTATCCATTTTGTCATTTAATGCCATTAAGTGAGCCATTTTCATTCAACAAATGAAAATCTTAAAATCGTCTGAATTGCCATAGAAAAGCATTATTGTGCAAAATTAAATGTCCTGTATTTTCCGAACAAATGAATCAAATAGAACAAAAAACTATACAGCTAAATCCAGGTATCTCAAGAACACAGCCACTGAATTTCAAGTTAATCCAGTGTTTTTGCGGCAGTTATCGCTGAACAGACAGACAGAAATCAAGACATTTCGTGTCTCCAAAGTAAGCCTTCACTGACGTTTCGGTAATGAAGAGCGAAGAACATAAGAATGACAAAGGAAAGAAACTGGCGAAATAACCAAACAATACTTACAATTTTGCTCACTTATACGCGAATCGGCTATACAAATCAAGCAATTCAAAATAGAGATAACTAGCTTGTTTAAACATTTCGTACATTAAAAATGATATTTCAAGTAAATTCAACCAGAGTAGATTTGAATTAACATTTTAATATATTTTGCTAAAAAAGCTCAAGAATCACTATTTGAACGAAACATCAAGCCACTTGCGGCAAACGAACGAACTGTTAAAAAAATCTCCATTTTTTTGTGTGAATTTAGTGTCACCAGAAGCAACTTTTCTGCACTACCCGTCATTGAAAATCGAAAAAAGTTGTTTTCGGCCCACCCTAATGCTTAGATGTTCAAATTCTTATTTGTAGATTGTGTATTTCACATATTTCTTTGAATTACTTATTCGCAACACCAAAAAGCATTTTTACAGGAAAATATATCATTTATTTATTCAAATAATGCTTTGAAACTGATTAAAGCAGTATATTCGCATTAATAGCTGTTGTTAATAACCGAAAAACATATACAAAGTTCGCTACATACAGCGACCTGTATGATTTTGATTATTTCATTTTTTAAGCACATAGTTAGGTAATATAATCGTTAACTTTAAAAATTTCTTTATTTATTTATTGATGAAATGTTAATTTTGTTATGAAAAACTAGCCATAAATAAACTTCGAACGTTTTCATCTTCTGTAATTCGGTTGCACGCAATAGAGACAGATTTAAAAAATAATCATGCTTAATGTTTTTTTTTTAAACGATAAAAATCAGCGAATTATGATTCAGATTTCAAACAAATTGCCTTTGAAAGTATATTTTTTCCGCATTTGAAAATCTAAAAATTAAAATTAGGTAAAGTTAGAATTAACTTTGCTGTTAGGATCTTTTGCTACAAGTTTTAGTAATTATACTTTGAAATTTCATTCATGATTCACTTCTTATCAATTAGCATAAGTATCTATTAAATAATAGTCATCTTCAAGTATTATGGGTTCAGAAAATAGATTATTTCTTCAACTTGACTACTAAATTAATTGAGATCTGAATTAAGTTTCCACCTACCTGAATCCTGTTGCTATAAAATAATTAAATTTAAATTAAACCCCATAATTATTTTTGAAAAAGGGAAAAGAGGGATTAAAGAGGTAACTTAAAGTTACACGACCAAATTAGTTAATTTACTAATTAATGAAAACATCTCTATTTTTGCATAATTAAAAATATCTAAGAAACAACTTAAAAAAATGCAACAAAATTCTCAACTTATTCAGATCTCTAATTCACTGTAAGCTTGCAGCAATGATCCCAACTTTACCACTACTATTTTGTAGGATGTAAAATACATATCAATGCTTAAGAAAGAACTACAAGTACTGATCGATTAATTTTTAGAAAGAGAGGTAGAAGGGCTGAAATCTCTCAGATATTCAGAGAGCTAAGAAAGACAAATTTTTTTTTTTAAATAAGCAAAATATCAAACTTAGAACAATCATCCTACAACACAAGTAATGGTATATGACCCTGATGTAATAGTAGCATTACCTTTATATTCTGTTTTATTATTATTATTGCGTTGTGAATTACCAATTCATTTTATATCATTTAAAATCTTCAAAATGCATTAGTATGAGAATTAAATACAATATGTTGTTATTATAACTCTCAATTCTTGGGAAAAATTAATTAAATATTTTCGTTTTAAATTAGAATCAAGAAAAGAATTTTGTAAAGTGAGTATAAAGTAAGCCTATCTATATTCATTAAAAATTTCTAAGAAGGTTAAGAAGTTATTTCATTTAAGTATTAAACTTCAAGTACATTATTGGAATAAAAATTACTCTATTTTTAATCTTAGAATAAGTTGGAATTATGACCAGGTAATTCTTAACTACTAAACAAAACAAGAAATTTTTCCCTTTTTTTTTTTTTTTTTTTTTTTTTTTTTATCTGAGTTAAAGCTAATCAAACTACCTTATTACATACTAGATAGAGAGAAATTAGAATGACACTACAAGAAATATACATATACTTTTCACTTACAAATTTTGTTTATTACACATATAATGAAACCAGACAATAACATCTTCTCCATTTCCTTTTTTTTTTTTTTTTTTTTTTTTTTTTTTTTTTTTTTTTTTAATTCAAAAGAAACAATTTTAACGATCAAAATTAGCATCAAAATAATCTTAGTAAATTATTTACGCATATAAAAAAGCACAATTTTACAGATCAAAATAAGCTTTAAAATAAGCTTAGTAAATTATCTACGTATATAAAAAGGCAACATAATTTTACAGATCAAACTTAGCATCAGAATTAACTTACCCACTGGCGACATGGACCTATCATGTAGTATCACTTAAGCATAATTTGCTTTCTTGTTAAAGTTTCGAGTTCTTATGAAATGAGGAATATCATAGATATGATTAGTTAAACTCATGGAACTGCTTATAATTCAGTCCTCTTTACACTTTGTTCCAGGACGTCGTTGAATCTATCCCACACTATTATTACGCTGCTCGAGGAAATCTTCGCTCCTTTACTATGTGATATAAGTTCGAAACTAATTCTAGAGGTCTTGTCTAGGAGATTTTTCGGTTACTCTAGGACGGCTGAGCTTTTGCAAAGCATAGATGGGGTTCGGCGCAACTTTCACACGGAGCAACAATCTTCACAATTTTTTCCTTTCTTGGTGAAAAGGAAACCCACTATGGTATTATTCACATCACGGATACATCTCACTTCTGCTTCTCCCGCTACAGCAGTTAATTTCCGCAAATTTTCATTTGGTTAGAGTCTATTAGTACATTTTTAAGTTCCCTCTAGCACGAAGCATCTGATATAAACTCTATTTCGAAAAACTAAGTCTGTACTGGAACAACTCTCTTAGCAGGATGTTTTTTTTTGATGTCGAAAAGGAGGAAAAGTCTTTCCTTCTAGCATCAGTTGGTCATCAGTCAGGATCCTGCCCGATCTCAACGTCAAAAAAAAAAAAAAAAAAAATTGTTAAACATATCATCCCAAAACGCCTCCCCCCTCTCCCTAAAAGGGGGGGGCACGGTATAGCTTCTCCCGTATTACATCCTTCTCGCAGACCGGACTCTTCTCTAACTCAAGAAAACTAAACCAATTCTCAGGAATCATTTAACTGCGGGGGCTACTTTACTAGTAACACGGTTGTCCGCTTCTCCTCGTGTGTAGCGGGATGGGCTATCATTGGCTTAAAGTAACTTCACTCTTTCCTATTACCAAATAAGGACATAATAGGGCAACACTACCCACGTGACACAAATCTCCACCCTCTGAAGGGGCCAGGTGTCAGGATTCTTCAGCCTGCGGTTCCCACGGAAAAAAGGGAAAGAAAATATTTAAGCCTTCATTTTATGGCGGTAATAAAAATTTTCACTGCCGTGGTGGTCTTTATTCAAAGTAAAACATATATTCAGGGGTATTTTAAAGTTTGCTGCTCTCTTTCTTAGAAAACGGTATTATTACTATTTTCTCAGGCAGTAAAATTACCCTAATAAATTTTTTAACAAGGCAAGTTTGCAGCTGGTATATGGGTGGTCTTGCTTGAGGTGGACATTAGTTGCTTTTTACAACGTCACTTGCAAGCATCATGCATTTATTTATTTATTTATTGGGACAGGGGTTCGTCCTCTTTTTTTTTTTACTTATAAGTGTGGGAACACTTCGGGGAATGTTTTTATTACCCACAGAGTTGACAACAGAAGATGGGCAAATACATGAAAAAGAGAAGAAAAAAAAATAATGTGGGGGCATATGTTTTAATTTAGAAAAAAATAGAGAGGGAATTCTAATTTGGAAAAATTTAGTTTTAATGAAAGGTAAATGGTATACAGGTCTCAACATTGCGAAAAAAATGGAATGGATTGCTTAGATATTTGTTAATGCCGATATCAGGTCAGACTTACTCGAATATATGTTCTTGCTTTAAAATAGTTTTTTAATCAACCAGTTTTTTACCTGATAAACAGTAAAATTTATAAAAAAATATATAAAAGCAGTTTAAAACATATGGATGCATGTTTTGGAAAAATTAAAGTCGATTCGTATTTTTTATAACTAATTAGACAAAGTATCCATTAAAAGTAGTCTTTAAATATATTTTAATACACTTCTTAAGATTTTATATTTTTATAGATATACATTATTAAATTCATAACATTTGTAAATTTAATGAGCGTTATTTTAAAATATTTTCCATTTTGTATATATTTCATGAAAAATAATTTTCTATTTCATGTTTTTTTTTTTTTTTTTTTTTTTTTTTTTTTTTTTTTTTTTTTTTGTATTAATAAAATTTGTATAATTTTGTTTTTCATTTTTTATGGAATCTATGAGTTTATTTATCCAAAATAAACAATTAAGAAAGGAGACAGATTAACAAAATTTACTTATTTAATTCCTTCGAGAGTTTTTTAAATAACCATTAAGCCAAAAAAAAAAAAAAAAAAGGTTCATAAATTTACTTAATTACGAAATGTATATTCTTATATTATTAAAGGTTTCTTCTTTATTTATTGAAGCGATATCTTCTTATTTCGAAACATTTTCTTATCGAATTTTAATTTAAACATTTTTATTTTTTTCTATCTTTAAAAATAAAAAAGGATTGGATTCGTGAAGCTTTTTCAGTTCTGTTTTTCGACGTATTCACAGTGTTTTAAGAGTGAGAGAACTCGAAAAACATATTTTTACAAAATGGATGTTTGTGAGTCGGTCTGTCTATGACACAAATTTGGTGGACGCTCTATTTTAAGAACTAATGAAAAGAATTTAATTGCACTTTAATTTGAATTATTTCCTGATATAAACTGATGCTGATTACTTTTTGGTATAAATCGCCTAACAAGTGGCTCTACTATGAGCTCTTTTTCAAGATATCCGCAAAGCGATATTTCAAGAACTAATGAACGGATTTTCATAAAAATTCAGCTTACATTAGTCTCTGATATAAAAATGGAACTGTTTAGTTTTTGGAGTAAATCACTCACCAGGTGTCACTTCTGTCTAGATTTTTTTCCCGATTTTCGAAATGGCTCTATCTCAAAAACTAACGCACATATTTTCATAAAACTTCAGATTCAATTACAAATCGACATAAGTAGTTGTTGACTTGGTTTTGGAATAAATCTCCTAAATAGTGTCATTGTTATGCGTCGTGTTTGAGAAAGTATTAACATGCATAGGATAAAAAAAAAAGTATTAGTATTGCCACAACCGTTTCTGGTCGTCATCTTTGTGAACAAAAATGGGAAAAAAGTGACAAAAAAAAAAAAAAAAAAAAAAGCGACAGAAAAAAAGAATAGCGGAAAAACGTGACATGGAAAAAAGGGACAGAAAAAAGTCACAAGGAATTTATAAATATTGCACTTGTCAATAAATAACTGGAATGGCAAAAACCAAATGTTATTATTGATATTGTGGTTTATTGCTGTTATTATTGCAGTAAAATATAAATTTCATTTTAATTATCAAAATATAACTCTTAATGATATTAAAAATTAAACTTGGTTTTACTAAGAAGAATTAATTTTGAAAATGACAGTATATTTTATTAACTGATAATAACTTAATAAAAATAATTATAAAAGTAAATGGAATCAAATGCTAAAAATTACTTTCATTGGCAAGAATCGTTTTAAAAATGATAATATTTTATCAACTCATAGTAAATCAATAAAAAATTCCATTAACAAGAATTGATGAAAAAATTAATATTTTATTAACTGACAGTAAATTAATAAAAATAACTGATGATAATATAATTAATTGTATTATATAATAATTATAAATAGCAATAACTAATATTATGCATACAATACTTTAAATATTTTTGTATAAGTATATTAATTATGTAATACATTTTTTATAATCATATTTATATATTTTATTAAAAAACAAGACTATATATTATTATTAAATTATATCATAAATAATTATTATTATTATAAAATTATATATTAATATTTTATTATATTTATGTAATTTTATATAATTTATAATGATAATTTATTTTTTAATATTATTTATATTATATGTATTTGTTTATATAAATGTAAATAATAACATATAATAAGTAATAATATTATAATAATATAATTATTATTATTATATTATTATTATTTATTATGATTAATAAAAATATGCATAGAAAATTGTATAATATATGTATGTATATAATGTAATATATAATACTATATAAGCTGATCCGCCCAACGTTGCTCGGGAGCATAGATGTTTTCAAACAAATTGCGAATATTTAAAATATCCATTCACACTAAAATAGAAAAAAATATATCTGGAGAATATTTTAAATTTTAGAATGTTTTAAATTTTATCTGAGTGAACACAGGTATGTATTTCAGTTACGAAAATCACATTTTGGAAGGATAAAGAAATATAGTAGTTGATTTTAGCGGTTTTGAACTACAAAAATAATGCAATAATTGAATTATTTTAAAATTCCTTTCTTTTATGAGTCCTACTCCATGCAAAATCTTCTGAGCACGCGCGAGACGAGCGCTGCACATCTAAACAAACCTAAGAAAACATAAAAGGAGTAATAACCTAATTTATTAATCTTTTTGGATGGTGCCACGGATGGATTTTAATTTTTTGGATGGATTTTTTTCGATTGTAAATCAATCCAGAAAAACAAAATAATCAAAACAGGAAAAATTAACAAATGCGTGTGCCCATTCAGCTTTAAAAAGCTGTCGTTAAATCCCATATTTAACGCCTGCTCTCATTGATTGGCTGCTTCGTTGCCACGGATTGGTTACTAGCTCAAAATAGCCTCTAACCTGGCTGCTTCGTTGCTGTGGATTCGCGGAAAGCCGCAAATAACCTCTTATCCAGTAAATTTAAATTTAAAAAAATCTAAATTGAAATTTAAAAATCCGGCTGCGAAGTGCACTTTCTGATATTAGTATGCAACCTTGACATAAATTTCAGAGAACTGGGTGTTATAATTTCGGCGTTATCCGCAGGCAGGAGCGCGACTTGTGCTGCACATCTGAACAATCTTTTTATCAAAATTTGTGGAGAAATTTTTGTGCGATTTAAAATGGATTTCCTTTATAAATTATTTATTTTAGGTAACACCTTAGGTAACACACTAGTCTTTTTAAAAGACTCTTATGATAAAGTTAAGTCTATGGGTGCGTTATTTTCAAATATCTCGCTCAAATTATAATATTTTTACATAAATTATTTTGCATGGGGTAGCTGAGAACGATCTACAACCGGGTTAGGTTTAACTTTTTCGATTTAGGTTTTAGATGGTGTTTTTAATTACTTTAACTTTCGGAAATGGTTCTGAAATAGAAACCATCTTAATATATATATATATATATATCTATATAAAATCAAAATTGATAGAGTGAAAACTAGTCCGGTTGTAGATCGTCCTCAGCTACCCTACCGAAGAAAAATTACATAAAAATATTAAAACTTCAGAGATAGATTTTGAAATAACGCCCCCATAGAATTAATAGTTATCATCCGGGTTTTTTTGAGTGATTCTAGGGGCAACTTAGTCGGAAATAGAAAAAAAAGTGTTTTCTATGTCTAATTTTCCGTTGAGTGAATGACACAAACCTTATGTATCTATGATATTCCATGCAATAACTCTTTTTATTGTCAAGGATTTGATGAAAGCTGCATAAAATTCCATATCATGGTGAATATTAATCAATACCGAGCATACTTGCATTTGCAATAGTTGCCAATTTCTACGACCTTGTGGTTATCACCATTTTTTATAAGAGTATTGGCCTTATTTAATTGCCGATTTCTGAGATTAATTAACAAGAAAATAATTATCAAAAATAATGATAAGTAAGAACAAAGTGATCAAAAGGCTATCATGGCTTAAAATTATCAGTGTGTAAATTATTTTGAAATTGTTTTGAGTTTTATATGTTTGATTCGCATTCTCGAAATATTAATATGGTTTTTAACAAATAAGTAGAATAATCAAATTTCAACTTTAAAAAATCCAAAATTTTGCTTTTTGTGTCCGATTTCTTAAAAATTATAATTGAATAATGTGAAAAAAATTGAAACATTTTATAAAACCATATACCCACAAAAAAGTTTTGTTGAATCTACAAAAATTTTTTGGTCGAACAAATGTTTTCGTTTGAATATGAGTCAATGGAAATTTTGTTTGAATAAACAAAAAAATATTGTTGATTTTTTTTTTGAAATTTTCCATCCGCAACTTTCGTTCGAAATACATAATAACGTAATAATAACGTTATTAATCCGTCTCAATTTGAAAAAGTTTTATTACCGAAAAACTATGTTATTCCTTTTTATTTATATAAGTCAATTAAACGAAATTAGTGAGAGAGTTATGGCTACTGAACACCAATTTAAATTTTGTAAAAACAACAAGTTTTTGTTGGAATACCAAATAAAAAATACAAGGCTTTAGTAAAACTCAAATAAAATTGGTGAAATTTTGTTAAAATTTTATAAGAGTGTTAACAGTATTTTTTTGTCTGAGCAACAAAACCGATTTTTTACTTCAACTAAAAAAATCGTTTAAAACAACCAAAATGTACTCAACAAAACATGTTTTGTAAGTTTAATCAATTCCTTTTTCTGGGTGTACTGAATTTAAAATAAAGAAATTTAAATGCTGCATTTTATCCCCTTAGAATTGTTCTTACCGATGACTAGAATATATAATATTATAAATCATAACTGATAACGTAAAAAAGGATTTAATTTGAATTTAGCAGCAGTATAAGTTAAAAATATATGGGCATGAATTCTTGGCCTGGAAATTCTTTGAATGAATTTAATTGAAATTCAGAGATTTTTAACTTATTCGTTTATTTCCTTTTATATAAACAAAATTTTAAACAAATAAATACAAGAGTTTTCTGAAAATGACAAAATACCATATTATAAGTTGTTATTCTTAGTGCAATGAAATATTCTTAAAAGTACATATTTCACAATTAATTATTTTTAAGCATTTTCTCTTCATTCTGAAAACTTCTTTCAACTTCTTTTCAAGGAATTGTGCATTAATTAAAATAATTCTCAGATAAAAAAATAAATAAAGTACAGAAGAAAATAATCTTTATTATGAGATTTATACGTTTAAGGAATCCAATCGATTTTAAATACTCAAAAGTATTTTGAAATATTTAACAAGATTACTTTCTATGCATATTTTGTAAAGATTCACTATTAAATCCCGGAAAAATAATCATGCCAAGAAATGTTTTCTGGAATTATTGAGAATATGACATTTTTGAAATATTAATAAGATTTTACACACTTGAGAAATAAAAGCTTAAGGACTTCTTAAAATAATAACAGATACGGAGTACTCAAGAAAATTTAATCTTCGAAGCATTAATAATAAATTGAAGTGCTCAAATCCCCACAACTTCAAAGCACGCAGAAAAAGTCCATTTTTATTTTATTTAAATTTGAAATAATAAACCTGTTATATTTCTTTTTATGATCAAAGGGAAAATTTTAAATTCTATTTCATTGCATCAAAAAATAAAAACATATGTATACAAATTAACATAAGGAAAGCATTACAGTTTTTTTCTAAAATTTTCTTTTTTAGTTTATGAAAACGGAAATTACAGGATGTCTTAAAAGTTATTTTCGAAACTTATTTCACAACTTTCGATTTAAGAATGTGGCGTAAAATACTATTGCATATTCTATCTCTATAATACAACGCAAGAGGTTTTTTAATAACATTAACAAAGTTACATGTAATAAAATTTCAATTAAAAAACAAATTTAATAACACAAACAAAGTTTATTCTTTAAAATTACAATTATTAATAATGTTAATAAAGTTAATGTTTATAATTAAAGAGTAAATAATTATTCATTTTTTAATGAATTTTGTATATTAATATATCTTTCTTACTTTCTAACCGATGACCAAGCCTTTACCTGCCGAGTTGCCTTAGCTTAACGGGTTAGATACCTGATATCGGGGCGGGTGACCGCCTAATGGCCTCGTAGCGGCAATAAACCTGAATTCTTCGCTACGCATGTCATCATTTCTGCAGCACTTGCTTCTCGTTTGAGCATACTTTGTTTCGCCTGTTACTTAACGTTATATCCTGTTGTTTGAACTGCAAATGGCTACTCAAGTTGATCACTCAGTTGATACAACTCAAGTAATTTAAAACTTTCATCAGATGACGAGCCCTTCATCTTGCAAGGCACCTCCAGAGGTATAATCCACAGGTAACTTGGAGGATTTTGCATCAGTGACGGATTTTACATGCACCAGGCGCCATCAGTGTACATGAGATATTAATATGTCTATCTTTATGCTCGTAATTCAATAATAACTTTTTGAAAATTTTCCTACTATTTTTATAAATATCAATAGAAAGACAGCCCGTCAAAAATGATTGAAAATGCGACATAAAGATATATAACGCAAGTGCAAGAATATGGATTTTCTCGCTTGTTCCACAATGATAAATATATATATATATGTACAGGGGGGTCATAAAAAAACTTTGCTGGTATATGGAGCTTTAGCGGCCAGTCCGTTCAACCGATCGAGATGAAAATTCAGATATAGCTATTCAGAGGTATGAGCTCGAGATTCTCAGAACGGCAACAAAATGGCACTCCCGGTTACAGTTATAGTTATACAAACTGGAAATTTTCCAATGGCAACACCCATTTTTTTAAATCCAAAAATGCTCAACGCATGCGAACACCCTAAAGAGCGTTGGAACCGTACGTGTACAGCAAGACACGTGTACAAAATCTTTCAAATCCGGCAAAGTTTGCAGATTGCACATGTACACTCCAGATTTTAGATATCCCCAGAACCTGAAATCCATAGGAGTGAGGTCGGGGGATCGCGGAGGCCATTGACATTACCAGTTAAGGTGAAATGTGCCTCGTCCGTTCATAACATGCGAAGAGGTCGATCGTTATCTCCATCATATTGGATAAGAAATTTATTAACAAAGTCTATATGTTGTTCATGGTCTCTCATTTCCAACATCTGGGCGCGCTGGTATCGGTAAAGAAACATGCGGAGTACTGAGCGTAGTAACTTTAAGACCATTAATTTTGGTATAGCAAATGCACGAGATGCACCTTTAGTAGTTTACAAGCGTCCTCTGGGCACTATGTGATATACTTCCATAACAGTATCCTCAGGAACAGTTGGTCGTCCGGATCGCAGATTATCACAGGTGCAGCCAATTCCTTCGAATTTCATTACTAAGTCACAATAAGCTTGTGAAATGCATAGGCACATATTTGGCGATGGTTTCTACGGTAAACGCGCCAGGTTTTTGCAGCATTCATCTCATTTTGATAATAGTTTTACCAACTCACCATGAACGAAGTCATTTTGTTAGAGTCTGCGAGCTCCAACTGAAGAACTAACATTCCCGCCCTATTTTTTATCCGTTTTCTACGCTGACTATCTGGGAAACGATGTTCCGTGATTGGTATTTTGTCTCTGACATATTAAAATTTTCTTCGTGCGCCTTGGTGGTGTTTTATTTGAGGCCGTACGTAAGGCTAGTTTTGTGCGAGCATAACGCATCCGTTTATTATAATAACCATACCATTCCAACGCAGGATTTTCGCATGCGCTGAGCATTTTGCGATGAAAAAAATGGGTATTGCCATTGGAAAATTTCGAGTTTCTGTAACTATAACCGTTACCGTGAACGCCATCTTGTTGCCGTTCACAGAATCTCGAGCTCATACTTCTGAACAGCTATATCTGAAATTTCTCCTCGATCGGTTGAACGGACTGGCCGCTAAAGCTCCATATATCGGCAAAGTTTTTTTTATGACCACCCTGTATATAAACGCATTTAAAAAACGAAATACATCTATGAAAAACTATGTGCAGTAGAAGATTACTACTTGGCAGAGTTTATTTGCAAATATTGTGCAGATATGCAGCACCAGGGGAAGGGGGAGGGTAAGCTCCCTGAACGGTAATGCTCATAAACCCCCTGTGAATTGCTATGCAATGCACGGTGAAATTGCGTATCAATCCTAGCTCGCTTTGCTCGCTTGTCACCATTTCTTTCTATTCTAGACAGAATAAGCGGTTTCATAAATCAGCAAGAAATTTACAAATATTTTTAATGTATAAAAAAATAATGGAAAGCTTTGTTGGAAATGTAAAGAAATATGCAATTAGATGATGCTGCAAACGAGCATAAATCTTTTTAACTGTGTGAAATTAACAAATTTATAAAATGCAAAAGAGTAATCCTGAAGTAGTCCTGATTACAGTTTTCATCAAACAGTTGACTTGCTGAATTCAACATGTCACCATAAATCGAACCAATAGCTATTGTTATACATACATTGTTCAGGCGGCTTATTTGTTGAATGGGTCGAGTCATATGATCGAAAATTAACCACTAAGAATAATTGCTGCGGTTATTGCCAAATAGCAAGTAGAAATTCAGCCTTTTTTTGGCTCAACGTAAGAGAAATGTACATATAGATTTTGCAGATTGAAATTCATGTCTATATAATCTTTGTTTGCATTTTTAAAAATTCACATATTGACCAATTTAAACTGTTAATTTTTAAAAATAAATAAATTACACACTTAAACATACTTAAATACAAACTGAAACGTGTTTGTTGTACAATCAAAAGTATGAAAACATGGAAAACTGGATGCAGGAAAACACACTGCTAATCCTACGAGTCAACAAATAGTGGTATTAATGTTTGGCTTCTGCACCATTTCGCTTCCGGCAGACATGGATCATTAGATTCCTCTATTACTACTCCTCCATAAAATAAAAGATTTTTTCTTGTGCTCGGTGACATAGAGTTTTCTGCAGTTGGCTCTTGGACTATATGTCTTTTTCCCTGATTCACGAATTTTCGTACATCATATAACTGTAAATGAACAGGTTTTTGAAGCACGATGAATCAATTAGGCTAACCTTGTGCTTCCAACTGCAGTCAGTATTTTTTTTATTTTGTGATCTGTGACAGTTTGGTCGGTCACGCAACAGCTTCATTGAAAACTGCGAAGAAATTTAGTTTTGAAAAAGCTGTAATACAAATTTTAAACTCGCAATTATTAATGCCCCACAATAGTCATTGAAAATGACCCGGATGATAATGTTAAAGTCTATGGGGGCGTTCCTTTCATATATCTCGCTGAAATTTTCATATTTTTACATGATTTTTTTTTTTTTTTTTTTTTTTTTTTTTTTTTTTTTTTTTTTTTTTTTTGCAGAGGATAGCTGAGTATAGTTTACAACAGGGCTAGTTCTTACTTTTTCGAATTTGGTTATACATTTTTTATATTTATGAAAGTTTCAATTTCAGAAACGGTTCTAACCGGTTTCGAAAGATAAAGTAATTTTTTTAAAAGAAATCTGAAACCAAAATTGAAAAAGTAAAAACTAGCCACGTTTTAAATCATCCTCAGCTATCTTATGCAAAAAATCATGTAAAAATATATTTAAATTTCAGCGAGATATTTGAAAAGACCCCCCATAGACTTAACATTATCTTTCGGGTATTTTTCAGTGACTAGTATGGGGCCTTAAGTAGTTTTTCCAGCTTTTCTCCAATTGTACGGATTTAGCATAACTTATAAATGATTACCTAATAAATTCTTTTTTCACACATTATTAAATCAAATTATTCTATCTTTTTCCATACTAAATGAATTCACATTCTAAATCTTATACTCCCTACTATTGCTATTCTAGATTATTTTAAAACTTTGATAAAGTCAATTAAACACGTCTAGTGCAGTGTTATTAGAAATTTATTTCAAAAGAAGAACTTTTTTATGAATATTTACATTCGGAATAATTGAAATAAATGAAATACTCTAAAATAAAAGTTACAGAATTGTATTTAAAATAATAAAAAATATAAATAACATATTGTTTAGATGTATAAAATTGAAGCTGGTCTTATACACAATTGAAATGAAAAAAACTTCTTTAAACACCATAAAATAAGTTAACTGCGCAAGGCCTTTCGAAAGAACTTAGTCTTTCTTCGTCAGGCGCAAAAAAGACGTGCGTCCACAATGAATGTAGCGGCACGACCGCTACATTCATTGTGGACGCACGTCTTTTTTGCGCCTGACGAAGAAAGACTAAGTTCTTTCGAAAGGCCTTGCGCAGTTAACTTATTTTATGGTGTTTAAAGAAGTTTTTTTCATTTCAATATTGTTTAGAGTTGTACATAATTTTCATACTTTTCCTGTACATTGAATTTATGATGGGTGACACGTGCATTTTTATATAAATCATGGACTTATTTTAGAATTGTTCTTTTTAACGCAAATTATTACTTTTGTCAAATGTTCAGATTTAAAAAAAATTAAAAATTAAAAAGTAAAAAGTAAAACAAAAAAAAATGTTATACACAAAATTAATAATAGACTAGTTAGAAGTGGCAATCCCAAAACGTTGATCTATCTCATGCATGTTAATGTTGAAAAATTAGACATCACTGCGCGAAAAGTAAATGTAATCGATGCCTAACATGCGTATTCTAAAGATATAAAAATTCCGTGCATTAATTCTTTAGATCTTTTAGTTCTCTGTCACTAAAGTCATGTGAATCCTGCAAAATACAGAAAAACGGCACACATATTGGGCAATTAATGCCAAAAAGAAATCAGCAAAAACTTGAGTCAACATCTAACTGAATCCTAAGTTAGATGAAAATTCGTGCTTTAGCTCTTGAAATAGAGCTATTGCAAATAATGTGAAAAATGCTGTATAGCAACACAATCTGTTAGGTGATTTATACTGAAATGTAAAATATTTCAATATATGCCAAGGAGTAACTGAATCTGAAGTTCACTAAAAATCCGAGCATTAGATATGGAGATATAGCTTCTGCGAAAATTGTTAAAAAGGCTGCATAGCAGTCCCATCTGGTGGGCTACTTTCACTAAAATTTAATCAGACCCAATTAATACCAGAGAAAAACTAATTGTAATTTTTTATTAAATTCCGTGCGTTAGTTCTTGAGATAGAGCTTCCACAAAATTTGTGCCACATACAGACAGACAGAGTCACAGATTCACAAGCTCACAGACAGACATTTTGTAAAAATTTGGTATCTCTGACACCTAAAACGTGTAGGTCCGTCGAATAACGGAAGTTGAAGAATTTCATGAATACAATACTTTCTACTTGTAAAGATAGATGAAAGTAGAAATAACATTAAATACTTGTAATTTACTTTTATCTTCTTAAAGTGCACAATGATTACACAAGAAAGTACACAATATATAATTAAATCATCCAACAGAATTTCACTGTGAAAAAAGGAAATTCAATTAATTCCTTAATAAGTAAAATCTAATTCAAGAAAATCATCAAAGTATATTCTTAATCAGATAAAAAGATTCTTAATTTGATAACGCTATTTCAACTAATACTCAAAGAATTGTCATTAATATAAAAATACCTGTCTTATCGCAAATTAAACTTATAACATTTATTGAATAAAGCACATTCATTATAACAATAATCTAAAATATATTCATTAAGAGCGAGTTGTGATTGTTATCAAGAATTTGTTGCTTAAAATATGTCATGCATAAAGGTTCAGTATTGTAAAATTATTTGAATATTAATTTCACATTAATCACCACTATTATTTAAAATATATAAAGGATTTTTATCTTCAAAAATTAAAATTGTTTAATAGTTACAAAAACATAACATTTTTAATTAAGAGGGGAATGTAATTAAAACTGCTGATAATATTTAATTAACTTTTTCAGTATCTGTAATATAACAAACATTTTAGAACAACTAAAGGATACAATGAAATCTTTTTACTTGATTTTAAATCTGATTTTTCGTTTTCGACGGATTTATAAATTTTAGAAGATTTCAAACACAATTTCACTGGTTTTAAAAAATGTTAGATTCTGACAGAGTTTGTCTCTGAATCTGAATCAGTTAATCTGTTTGTCTCTATGTGTGACACAAATTTTATGGGACCTCTATCGCAAGATTTAATGGACAAGATTTAACAAAATTTTATATTCCGTTATATCTTGAGATAAATTGATGCTGATTCGTTTTTCGTGTAAATCGTCCGACAGGTGGTGCTGCAACAGCTATATCTCAAGAACAAGTGTACGGATTTTCGTCAAACTTCATATTTAATTTATATCTAGATGTGAGCTGACGCTGATTGGTTTTTGGTGTTGATCTCCCAAAATATGTCGCTGCTATGCTGGTTTTTTATATTTCCGCAATAGCTCTATCGCATAAATCATACACGGATTTCAATCAAACTTCAGATTTAGTTAAATGTTGACCAAAGGCGCAACCTCATAACTTTCTTGGGACCGGGAGGGGGGATATTTTTTTTCAATGTTGTAGCATAACAAAGGGTGAAGTTGGAAGATGTGTACGTGTGTGTATGTGGGGGGATGACAGTGCTTTCTCTATTCACACAAGAACCAATTGAAAACTTCTCTGTTTAGCAGGTTTATATCTTATAATTTGAAGGCAGTGACTCACAATTTTTTTCTCTTTAAGACATGATTCCGTTGCAGATAGTTTCCCATTTTACAAATATTCTCAAAGGCGTTTAATCCTTTATCTACCGACGGTATTTATACGTACCATTAAAATTACTTATTATAAATTCTTTTAATTAGTTGATTAGTTGTAATACTGTTTAGAATGAGTTACAGATACATTACTTTATTTTGTTTCAAAAGCATTATTGGTTATACAAAACAAAAATATTTTTAAAAGGATGATTTCTTTTGTCTTTGTATCTTTTCAGCTTTCTTGGCGCTGAGGGAAGGAGATGGGGATATTTCAACTCGGAAATATTTCTATATTTCTATTGTAAGAACATCATATTTGTACATTTTATAATTCTACAAAATACTAAGAAAATAATTTAAAATAAGATTTGAGTGAGATTATAAATATTGCACAAAATCTCTGTAAATTCAAATTTAATTAAACTTAAATCCTTCAAAAATTTAATAAATGATTATGTAAATCTTTTAATTTAGTTTAAACAATTTACATAAAAGGCTTTAGAATGTAAAATTTTCATGAATTTATAATGCGGTAAGGCGGATTCATAAGGGGTTAAAACAATCTTTCGATAAAGCACACCTCCGAAGAATATAGATATATTACATTTATTATAAAACTTTTGACTAAGAAACCTGTCAAAAAAGAAATTATTTCACAAACAGAAAAAAATTAAGTTGTTATGCAAATGTTTATAAAATTATGCTTTCTAAGACGGATACATCTTTAAAATGGATCATTTTTTTTTTAACTTTGACTTCTTTGCAGAGATAGGGAGCCATTTAAAGAGTTTCTTAGAGGGGGAAGAAATGGTAAAGTTTTCCTTGAGAGGAAGGTTTTGAAATAGCCTATTGGATTTTACCATCTAAACTTTTTTCATTAACTTGGGATTCTTCCAGGGAAATTTTTAACAATTTCTAAGATTTTCAAAAGTGTTTATGAATTGGATTTGTTTGTTCATCTGTCTGCTCGTCCAGCCGCTTGATCGTGCTTTAATATAATGCTTTTACCACACACATTTTTTTTACAACATTTCTATAATTTTTCTAATATCTAAAAGAAAGGTAAATGGTTGAAAAAGATATGTAGTAGGATTTCTAGATAAGATTTCAGATTCGACATTTGTGGTACCTTTTTGAGATACATATCATATTCAAACATACTTTGCTACAAGGACCATCTGAATAATCTACCTCTTAGATGATTAACATTTTTTAACCACAGAAGAGATGCACGATCAGTGCTAATGGTAAATTTAGTCCCATGAAAATAATGACAAAATTTGTCTAAGGTGTCAATTATAGCAAGACACTCTAATTCAGTTATAAAGTATCATTTTGCAAAATTTCTCAATCCCCTAGAATAGAATGCAATTGGGTGAAAAAAAATATTATGATATAGTTGTTTAAAGGCTGCACCTACTGTCACCTCTGAGGGATATACAAACACATAAAGGGGTTATTTAGCGTCATAAATTTTCAAAACAGGTTTAGTAATTAAGGCATCTTTTAGTTTTGGAAAAATTTTTTGACAATCTGTATTCCATTCACCTATAGTATTTTTCTTAAGTAATTTATTGAGGGGAAGTCTGATTTCTGCATATTTATCTATAAATTTATCATAAACATTAATGAATCCTAAGACTCTTTGGAATTCTTTAACATTTCAGGGAGATTTTAATTTTTTGATAGCATCTATATTAGTATTAGCTGGAGTATTAGCATTCTGACTGACACATATTGATATGCATTACTGATGTTCACAATGAAATGTTTGGCATTCAAAATGAAGTGTTAGTTAATTTTACAAGGACACTCAAATGTATCCTGTTACGTTATAACCTTTGAGAAAAAATTATTTGTGATGTATTTTAGTATTATTATAATATTTTAAGCATAATGAAGTTTATATACATCATTGCGGTGTACTAGAAATGGACAACCATAGAATATGTGTAGTACATTTCGTTTCGAGGTAAACTTAAAAGTATTCCGTTATGCTATGGTTCATAAAGAAAAATTATTTGTGACTTATTTTCATTATGTTACTCTGTTATAAATAGATGAAATGGAAAAATAATTCTTAGAAGCGCTAAGAAATGTTATCTGTGAATGTGGGGTGAAAGTATTCATCATTCATTTCTAGAGTTGGGCAAAAGAGTTCGATTACATGATGGTCTACGATGTTAAACTATTTTGAAGCGCATTTCATTTATGCAGCACTGTTTCAAATATAATGAAATTTATAATGCTGAGATTTACTACAAGGTGCTTGCAGTAGAATGAGATGTGTATGGCATTTATCATTAATTTACAAAAGCACATAAAAAATGCGGGGACAATTTTATATGCAAAGTGTTGTCTATTATTGATGATTACTGCAAGTGCGTTATTACTTTTGGAATGGTTTTTAAGTTGAATTAAATTTTTGCATACTACCTGATGTGCCTTAATTCTATAGAACATATATACGGTTACTCAAAATAATTCATAAACATTAATGAGAATGAACAGGAGTTGCTTAAAAATGGATAGTAATTCCAAGAAGTATGATTTAAGCAGTTTAATCATTGTCTTAATTAAATTTCAGGATCACATGTAGCATGTATTAAAATAAGTATGCCATATACAGGGTTTTTGAAAAGAATTTAAGTATGATTCTCCTTATCGGTAGAAACTGCTGAAGGGGAATTGTTAATAGTTTTATTCACATTTTTACTATACATAATTTATCTTACTATATAGAATATGGACAAATCTATAAATCACATAAAGTGTTGCATAAACGAATTGGATTATGCTTATGGACGGCAATTATTGCAATCTGGTTTTTAAAAGTGGCTTATGTTTTTTAATACTTACTTAGGTATCTGCTTTACGTTATTGAAAGGCTAAGTTTTGTTAAGTAATGCAAAAGTTTTGGAATGTGTTTCATAATCTATGACTGATGCATAATTTTTCTTTTATGTTTAATTTCCAAAGAAAGACCGTGGGATTTTTTTTCGAAGCCACGCAAAATCAATTTCCCAATCGATTACGGAAAAAAATCGTAAATTTTTCATATCGGAGTTGATAAATCCCCAACAAATGGTACCCTGATGTTGACAAAAAATGTTGCCGATTAGGTTTAGGTGTCGATCTCCCAATACATAGCGCTTCTGTGCGGTATTATTTATGATTTACGCAATAGCTTTATCTTAGAGTACAAATGCATGGATTTTCATTTAACTTCATATTCAGTTAAACATTGATATAAGTTGTACTTGAGTAGATTTTGTTGTAAATGATCCAGCAAGTGACGTTGTTATGTTGCATTTTTCTAAATTTACAGGATTTTTGCGATAGGCTTGTCTGGAGAACTAATGCACGGATTTTCATCAATATTCATATTCTATTTTATCTTAACATAAGTTGGTGCTCAATAGGTAAATCCTACAATAAGTAGCGCAGCTTTACTGCATTTTAAGGATTGATGCGATAGCTGTATCTCAAAAACTAATGCGCGAAATGTAATCAAACTTAATATTCTGCACTGCTAAAAATTTTGTCCTATTTTGAACCAAATTTTGGTTTATAGCAGCTGTCATCATCAGGTGGTGAAATCTCGTATCAACATTTGGAGCTTCCTATTGCAATGTTGCTCCAACTATTGGAAGTCTGTTTTAACTATAGCTCTAAATGTTGGAACGAAGTTTCACTATCTGATGGCGACAGCTACTAAGCACCATTATTTGGTTCAAACTAGGACAAGACTATTAACAGTGTGTTACACTTTCACTTAAATAGAACTTTATCAGACTTGGATGTATACTGTCGAACAGGTGTTGTTTTTCTGCTTTTTGTTTTGGGAATCTCAGTTGAGAAACTTAAAAGGGTAAATGCCACAATGCAATGATTCATTTGAAAAATGAGATGCTTATATCTCCCTTTTAAATGTACACAATTCAGTTAACCTATATCTTTAGAATCCTCATTATAGGCGTAAATTGCTATATTTTGACACTGTAATAACAAGCATTAACATGTTTGAGAAAGAAGGAAGTTTTGGTATTGGCACATTCGACTAGTTCTTAAAATTAACTTATGACGATCAGTCCGAGAGTGTCAGCTTGCAAGAAGCAACGACACAATTTAATATAAAAATAATATATATATTTCAATAATTAAAAATAAGAAAAGCTGTATCATTAACTAGATGAATTAACTTGAAGGCTTTCATTTATTTAGTACGATAACATAAAAAGGGGGGAAAATTCCTTTTCTCGATAACTGAATTATAGTCTAATTTATTTTTATTTATTTGCTGTCCAGGTGAAGGCAGAATCACCAGACCTCAAAAATCCGATGTAAACATTATTTGCTCCACCCAGAATGATTCCCGACACGCGGAGATTCGTTAATAATTAACAACAACAACAAAAAGAAAATTAAAAAGAATATGTGTAAAAAACAAGCTCCGCCCCCGGGGCACAGGATGCTCCAGCGCGATAAGGAATGGACCAGCTGGGTGGTTGATGATGCTTGTATGAAGCTGGATAGGAACAGCAGGTTGGTGCGTAGTAAAGTGAATTGATGCACCATGCATGCCTATGAGGTGAGATGAGTAAGTTCTATTTGGAAATTAAAATTCCTATTTAATTTGTCTATAAGAAAGGATAACTAAATAAATAAACAACGTTAAAGAGCACAAATATTATGAAATAAAAGATGTTAAAAAGCATACAGCTGTTTCGGGACTTCTAAAATCCCATCGTCAGTGCTAAAAAAGTTTCAAGCGTGAAAGACAAGTCACATCGTTAAATAAAATAACACTGTGCATCACAGCTCGCCGCTAAGGCGAACTGACCATGAAACGTCGCAAAGCAATTGTAAAAGCAACTGGCACTCGCACTCAGAAGGAGACCAATCTGATATCTCTTCCCACTAGACGAGTCCAAATCAAGGAGAAAAGGAGGGGGGGAGTGGGAGTGATATTACAGGAATGGAAACCAGACATCAGAAAATCTTGGAATACTGCACATGTCATTAACCAAATTACTATAGTTTTACCATAAATGAAAAGCTTCCCAAAAGTCTAAATTATAAATAGATGAACAATATTGTATTATTGAGGCTTCAGAAAATTTAAAATTGTTACTATTGGATCAGCGATGGTTGGCGATAGCGGAACGTTTTATTTCACAATTTTTAACGTAAGCACTCTGTTCTCCCAAACGTTTTTTCTAGGCACGCTTGGTCTGACCGATGTACATTTTATCGCATTCGCAAGAAATCTTATAAATACCCCAATGTGATAAATCATCTACTGGATCTTTGAGATTCGAGAATTGCATTTTATTGAAAGGAGTAAAAGTTATTTTGAAATCAAATTTTGACAAAATTTTAGAAATTTGATGACTGATTTTTGGAAAATATGGAAAAAAATTAAATTAACATTGCGGTCTGAGTTGAAGTTCGAAGGAGTACGTTTCCTTAATTTGTTATGAATGGAATCAACGATTTCAATTGGGAAACCCCGATCAATGGCAATGGATTTGATATGGTTTAATTCTGCTTTAAGTAAGCTATTGGAGGAACAAATATTTAAGGCCCGGTGTACAGAAGTGTTAAAGGCAGCTAATTTCTGATTAGGCGGGTGAAATGAAAGGCGATGGGGGGGGGGGTAAAGATACAGCGAATAGTTTACGATAGACAGTTGTGTGAAAAAAGTTATTTTCGCGGGAAACCAAAACATCCAGGAAAGGTAATTGATTGTTATTTTCAAATTCTTAGGTAAATTGAATATGGTCATCTATTGAGTTCATAACTGTAAGAATATTAGTAAGATCAAGTATATCAGAGTCCAGCAACGCAAAACAGTCATCAACGTAGCGGATATATAATGGAAAAGTTAGTTTTTTGAATAGTTTTAATTCGAAATAGTGCATATAAAAGTCACTAAGGATTGGGCTGAGGGGGGAGCCCATGGATAAACCATCAGTCATTCTATAAAAGTTACCATTGAAAATAAATGTGTTTTGCGAGAGAAAAGTGCTAGTAAGGTGAATCAGTTCATCAATTTCGAAGTTTGTGTAATGAAATTCCCGCAAACGCGATTCAAGGCACTTTAGAGCACCTTGAACTGGAACATTGGTAAATAAGGATTTAATATCAAAAGAAACTATTTTAATGCTTTGTGCGCTATTGAAATTACGAAGTTTATTGACAAACTCATAAGAGTTCCTGCAAGTATGAATATTGTTAGAGAGTAGAGGGGAAAAATAGAGGTAAGACATCTTGCTAATTTTTAGGAAGCGGTACCGATGTTAGAAACAATCGGTCTGAAAAGAATGCCTTGTTTGTGTACTGGAAGGATCAGAATTGTTATGAATAAATCCGACTACCTTACCAAAACCCAGGAATTAATAGATGAAGGCCCTTACAAAAAGATTAATTCTGATCCTTCTCAAAAAGAACTGAAAGCTATTAAATCTACTATTGAAAACTTCCCCCTTATTTCCAATATTACCAAATCGTCTATCATTCCTTCTGTCTTACATTGTGCAAGATTTTATACACTCCCAAAAGTACACAAACAAGGCATTCCTTTCAGACCGATTGTTTCTAACATCGGTACCGCTTCCTATAAATTAGCAAATTATCTTACCTCTATTTTCTCCCCTCTACTCTCTAACAATATTCTTACTTGCAGGAACTCTTATGAGTTTGTCAATAAACTTCGTAATTTCAATAGTGCACAAAATATTAAAATGGTTTCTTTTGATGTTAAATCCTTATTTACCAATGTTCCAGTTCAAGGTGCTCTAAAGTGTCTTGAATCGCGTTTGCGGGAATTTCATTACACAAACTTCGAAATTGATGAACTGATTCACCTTACGAGCATTTGTCTCTCGCAAAACACATTTATTTTCAATGGTAACTTTTATCGAATGACTGATGGTTTATCCATGGGCTTCTTCCTCAGTTCAATCCTTAGTGACTTTTGTATGCATTATTTCGAATTAAAACTTTTCAAAAAACTAACTTTTCTATTTTTATCCGCTACGTTGATGAATATTTTGCGTTGCTGGACTCTAATATACTTGATCTTACTAATATTCTTACAGTTATGAACTCAATAGATGACCATATTCAATTTACCAACGATTTTGAAAATAACAATCAATTATCTTTCCTGGATGTTTTGGTTTCCCGCGAAAATAACTTTTTTCACACAACTGTCTATCGTAAACCTTTCGCTGTATTTTTACCCCCCATCGCCTTTCATCCCCCCTTAATCAGAAATTAGCTGCCTTTAACACTTATGTACACCGGGCCTTAAATATTTGCTCCTCCGATAGCTTACTGAAAGCAAAATTAAACCTTATCAAATCCATTGCCATTGATCGGGGTTTCCCAATCGAAATCGTTGATTCCATTCATAACAAATTAAGAAAACGTAATCCTTCGAACTTCAACTCAGACCGCAATGTTAATTTAATTATTCTTCAATATTTTCCAAAAATCAGTCATCAAATTTCTAAAATTTTGTCAAAATTTGATTTCAAAATAACTTTTACTCCTTTCAATAAAATACAATTCTCAAATCTCAAAGATCCTACAGATGATTTATCACATTGGGGTATTTATAAGATTTCTTGCAAATGCGATAAAATGTACATCGGTCAGACGATGCGTGCATTGAAAAAACGTTTGGGAGTACACAGTGCTTACATTAACCCTCCAAGCGTCTTGCAAATGGGTAAAATTGTAATGTTGTTTTCTCTGCATTTTGTTTTAAATGCTAATAAAATATTATTCTTTCAATATTACATAAAAAATCTTATTTAAGAATATAAATGTAATCCTTGAATCTTAATCATTCTTCAATGCTTCGAAAATTCATTAAATTTATAGAATTATAATATCTTAAACATTGCTTAAATTGCAGCGAAACCTGGAGCTTAGCGTACGGAATATTACGGGCCAAACGCTTAGAGGGTTAAAAATTGTGAAATAAAACGTTCGCTATCGCCGACCATTGCTGGTCCAATAGTCACAATTTTAAATTTTCCGAAGCCTCAATAATACAATATTGTTCATCTATTTATGATTTAGACTTTTGGGAAGCTTTTCATGTATGGAAAAACTCTAGTAATTTGGTTAATGACATGCCCAGTACTCCAAGATTTTCTGATGTCTGGTTTCCATTTCTGTAATATCACTACCCTCCCCCCTCCTTTTCTCCTTGATTTGGACTCTTCTATTGGGAAGAGACATCTGATTGATCTCCTTCTGAGTGCGCGTGCCAGTTGCTTTTACTGTTGCTATGGGACGTTTCATGGTCATTTCGCCTTAGCGGCGAGCTGTGATGCACGGTTATATTTTATTTAATGATGTGACTTGTCTTTCACGCTTTAAACTTTTTTAGCACTGATGATGGGACTTTAGAAGTCCCGAAACAGCTGTATGCTTTTTAACAGATTTTTAACATCTTTTATTTCATAATATTTGTGCTCTTTAACGTTGTTTATTTATTTAGTTATATATAAGCACAAAGTACAATCCTCCCCCCCCTTCTTATATAAGAAGGGATATTGATAAAATATGAGATAGCCAGCTTTTGGGAAGGATCGAGGGACATTTAGAACCCGTCAAATTTTGACGAAAGAAAGTGTTTAAGAAGGAACTGTTTCATTTACTTATAATAAACCTACAAAATTAGTTATAGTAAAAAATGCATTTTATATTGGTTCGTCTAACTCTTAAACAAACGATATTTATCGTCAAATTAACGAAATACTATTTCTATAAAACACAGTTGTATAAATTGTTAAAATTAAACTTTAATCGTATATGTAAGCAGTAAAAAATTAACAAAGATATGTTATGATAAAGTAGCAATTAAGGTTCTTATGCTAGTATTCCAAAATGATAAAAAGTAAGATTTATTCAACTTTGACTCATTCTTAAAAAAATTTTTCCCGTGAAATCTAAACCCGGCATCATTTTTACCATCTCCAAATTTACAAATGTACATTTCACATCTGCATTCACGTTTAAAAAAAATTGCAGTTTAGTTTGATAATTTTGATTCAAAACTTGAAGTTTCAATGCTATTAGCTGAAATAGATATTAAATTGTTGATATTCTTTTACGTGTAAATCAAATTTTGTAATTGAAGTCAAAATTCAGCGGGTTTTACAACAGAAGATATTTAAATTATTATTTTTTTCGCTTTTAATGAAATAATGGCAACATAAAGATACAGCACTCAATTTTTTCCCTTTTTTTCTTTGCTTTAAATAAAAATGGAGTACTCCTGTTCCCACGATTAGAAAAGAGGTATTAAAAGCTACAAAAAAATTAATATTTCAAAAATAAATTAAGATACAGCTTTGAAACAAATTTCATTTAAAAGTACATTTTTTTTCTACAAGTTGGGGTAAAAATTGAAACTACGCGACATAAAGAAGTTTAAAAACTTGTAGTAGCAAAAATGCAATACCGAAATTCATTTAAAATTTAAAGTGTTGCCATGCGCAAAATGACGTATGCGTTACGCACAGATACGTTTGGCCTTTATAATATTGATAGGAGAGAAGAGGAAGGGATGGAACAATTTTTACAAAAATATTTTTTATCAATTTTATTTCGCATGTACAAAGTAAAAATTTTCAGAATAACATCTTGAAACATTTAAACATACACTTGAAAATTGTAAATTGTATTATGATAATTTTAATCTAGATTAATAAATTTAGTTTAGATTAAAAAATTAACAAGAAAAATGTTCCATCCCTTCCTTTTGGGAGATATTTTTGTATCTGTTAAAAAAATCTGAAGGTTAAATTTGTTATCTTTTTAAATTTCACTATGAAACTTTAAATATATAATGCACAGCAGTATTTATCCGCATTAATAAATGAATATATCCATTTATAAAGAGTAGGTATACCTTGAATTATTTAAAAAGATAAATGATGAATTCAAACAATTTGCGTTTTTGTATCAGTCAAATATTAATTTAAAAAATTGCTCCTAAATATTAATTGTTTATTACAAATAATAAAAAGAAATCCTTTATGTCTGCAAAATTTATTATATTTCTTTTAAATATAACTTTAAATATACATTTCATAATCGAACAAAAAATGTGGATGAATACTGAACCCTTAAGTCAATAAGCCTTTCGCAATGAAAGAAAAAAGAAAAAAATGTATATTTCCAAACTTAAATCAAAAATTCTACACAATTATTTTACTTTTAGCTTTACTTTCGTATGATTTGATATTAAATTTTCTCAAACTTTCTATTTCTTTGAAGTTGAAAAGAAATCGTAAAGTTTTATATTTTTCTCAGGGGAATCGAATCATATTAATATTCTGAGTACAACGTTATTTTTGTAGGGATAGAATTTCTTATTTCATAATAATCTGAATAAAATTGTCAATACAATTTTATTGTTTTGATATATTTTTTTTTTATTAGCAAGAGTTTTATGTGATATGTATTAAGATTATAAATAAATGTTTTCATTTTCTACGAAATTGTTTCAATACATATTCAGCTTTTAGTGTTAAATATTTAATGTCATCTCATATATAAGATCTTTTGTCATATTACATGAATAGGATAAGTGCAGCATTATAATTTTTTTAAAATCGAAAAAACAATTCTTTAAAACAATGCTACAAAAAATTAAAGAAGTATAATCTATGATATATAAAATGCAAATTCGTTTTCATTTCGAAGATTTATAAATCAGGTTCTACTGAACGGATGTTGACGGGGTTTAAACTATTGTTTATTTAATGCTTTGGAAAAGATTTTAGTGCATTTATTATTGATTTCATACAGTATAGATTTGAATAATTATAAGCATATTGTAAAAAATTCAGTTGTTACTTGATGACTGAAAAAATATTGATACGCGATTTTTTATGAAGCATAGATCTTTAGTTTATGAATTTCTATATAAAAAAGTAGAGGTTTCGTTTTTTAGTTTGAACTGCAGATTTTTCATCTGTTGCTCATACTTTCTTAACAATTTGTTGTTAAAATTTTAAAAATTTTTCATAGATTTTTTGCAAAATAATTTTTAATTGGAATAAAAATGTCGTATTTAAGAAAATTTAGGATTAATTTTTTTTTAACATTAAATTATGTTTATGCTTTCTCCGAATTATTGATCTATATTTTGCCTTAATAAAGGATTAAATTCTCGAAACTTAGGCTTGTAGAGTAGCTGTGCTTGTATCGGTCCAGTGTTTATAAAATTGGTAAAAGAAAGTTAACTTTTTTAAAGGAAAAAAAAAAAAAAACTCTTTATAAAACAAAATTCGCGAATAACCAATGTAAATATTCGGAAATTTTGAACTGATTTTCAATTTTTATTTTGCTAGTTGTCAAAACTCGGAAATATTAAGGGATTACTGCTTTACATTCATTCTCGTGGGCGCGACAAACGCTGGAAATAAAACTTCCATGGTTAATACCGTTTATTGTCAAAAGCCGTAAGTTTGATATTATGTACACTGTCAGAAAAATTCGTCAATGAACACTAAATTATCCTTATTTTTTCACAAATAATTTCCGTACTCCTAGAAAACATATTTGATCCGTGAATTCATTCCGAACGTTTAAAAATGAGGAAGAGATTCCGTTTATTCCTAGCATGCACGTATATTGGGGCTATTAGTAATAAATTCGAATTTATTTTTAAAATGAAAAACAAAAATTCTATAGATTAAAAAGTGTTTAATTTAGTTTAAAATGACAAAAAATTTTTCGAATTTGAAAATAAATAACAATTGCTTTCTTCATTCATTTAAAAATACTCACAATTTATTATTAAGTTTGGATAAGTGGAATAAAGTTGAATTTACAAAGTTATTTATAAATAAATATTTGCATTCAAAATATACTTTAAGTGAACACATTTAAAAGATATTTTAATTAAAAAATTAAATGCAAATAAATCGATTTTACTCAAAATTATCTTATCGAATAAAAATAGAGCATCCATATTTTACCCCTGTCAATCTATGTAAATATATTTAAAATTTACATTGTTATGCTATACTAATACTAACGAATAAAAATTCCAGCCACAATCTCATTAATGACGAAAACTTCCCGAAATTAATTTCAAAATTAAAAGCTTAAAAAAAAAATGATCAAGCCCCACCATCTGAAACGAATGCATTTACTTCAATGCATTTTGCTGCTGTACAACCATATCCCCGTGCTAACGCGCCTAGCTTCCACCGTTGGGGTATCTGGTTTGATCCCAGCGCACATACGGGTATTTGCGTTATCTACGCGGCCAAAATTATTTTATGATATATATCTATTCTAAAGGCTACGGTTGAAAGGAAAATTACATTTGGTAAACTTATAAAGGTGATTTATTCAGGGACAGACTTATGCAGGGTCATGCGGGGCAGTTGCCCCGTTCCATACCCCTCTTTAAGAGGCCCCCATGAGACTAATCAGGATTTTTATTAGAGGGTGCTTAAAATTAGCCAAAAGTGATTAAACTCCATATATTTGTTCAAACATTTAGGAACGGAGTACTGTCCCACTTGCCCTCTCTGCTTCTAATATTCCTTTCACACCATGCAGAAAATAGATTATATCATTAGAAAAATAATGATTCAAATTTTAGTACAACAATTTAGTATTCTATAGTCTTTAAAAGAAGTTCTTTATTAATATTTCCTCGTAACGCGACAAGTTAAAATCATTAATTATTACAATTTTTGAGTTTTCTTTTTCTTTATATCTTATAATCTATGTAGATAAGCAAAGTAAAAGTTTGCAAAGAAATATTCATGTCAACTAATCTATCATTTTTTTCTATTATTATCAACTAGTACTTTTTCTTAAAGCTATGATCATCTTTTTTTTTTTTTTTTTTTTGGATATCTTGTATGCAGATCCGAACAGTTCTGAGTACAAAATTTTTGCATGTGTACACTATGTATGAAATTTAGTACCAGCTACTTGCACATTATCCACAAAAAAATCTATAGATAGATATAAGGGTGCTCCCAAGAATGATGCTTGACCCGGAGCTTGCCTGTTAGATTTATTAAAATAAAGCACAATTTTATTTTTAAAACTAATATTCTTTTTAAGTCTCTGAAAACTCATCACAGATAATCTGCTTCTCAGGCAAAAGAAGAAGAAATGTTTTTATAAAAAAAAACAGTTCATCCTTCTTTTTACTTTTTTCACGCTACTTATATGAGGGTCTGAAGTTAAAAAGTAGTCAATAAAAATATCTTTGCTGCAATTATAATAATAAATAACATATAATAATAATAAATACTATAAAAAATACAGTAGTAAATATGCTGCAATTTTTCTAAGAGATCTCTAAGAGATCTCTTAGAAAAGAAGATCTCTAAGAAATTTCTAAGAGATCTCTTAGAAATCTCTTAGAAAATCTCTAAGAGATTTCTAAGAGATTGATTCTCCGGATCAATTGTATGTTCGTTTAAAATTGTTTTCAATATGACTTTTTAGTTGATATATTAGGTTATAATTAATGCCTTTTATGTCAGAAGCGAATTTTGGATTTAAAAAAACTTTTCCTGTTTGTATTACCGTCATTGGTATTGCCAAAATTGCTTTTGGTATGTCTACTAATAAACCTGTTTCTTTGCGAAGTCCTTTCTGGATTTCGAGGGTTTTTTTTTCTGTGCTGAAGTCTTCCTCTCCCTATATATCTTTACTGGCAACTTAAAAGCTAAATTGTGAATGCTTTCAAAAATTATAATTCTATCATGTAAAATTTAAAGGCAAACTTGATGGCTTCAGAATTAGTTTCTATCAGAATATCAATTTTGTTGAAATGCTTAGAAGTTGTACCACATATGTAGCACCGACTTGTGTATTTTGTGCAAGTCGCATCGTTGAAGATCTTGCCATCTACCACTGTCATGATAAAGACGTAAATGATTGAGAACCTGTTGTCATTTTAATTAAGCTCATTGGCGTTTAGTGACACCTCAAAAATGTTTAATAAAGTTACATTATTCCACGGCAACATCAGTATTTTCTTTGACATAACGAAATCTTATTGGACGGCAACATATGACAGGTATCTGAAATGTTCTTTCTAGCCAAAAATAATTGTATTTCAGAAATACGTCTTCCTTCTTACATTCTATTAACTATCTCTGCTTAATTTGCTATTTAAAGTGTGCGGAATTGTGTTTTAAGATCTCAATTTGGTCTTCTGTGTAACCTTCACGCGATGTTAGTTGATCCTTTAAAAAATTAATTTATCTTCTAAATTAGAGAAATTAAAACTCTGTTTTCGATCAAACAAATATTTAAGGGCTACAATCTTTAATCTCAAGGCACCCTGTGAACCTACAGTAAATATATTTTCTTTTAGAATGCTATTTACGATAATCAATTTTTTTTCTGAATTTGGAAAAAGAAAGTTCAAAACACCAAGAAATACACATCCGCGCTTTTCCGCGGCAGTTTCTTTGATTTTTCTCCACTCAAGACTTCAAACTTTCGATTCAGTCAGAAATTATAACAGGATCTGACTGGGTAATACAACAAATACTCGATTAAATAAAATATTTTACAAATAAATTTACTGTAATAAGAGGGTAACTTCAAAATACAACAACTAAACTTAATAATGATAGAACAACAAAAAAATATATTTATGTTTTGCTTTATTATCTGTTGTATCAGGATCCATCAGAAATTTTTTCAAAATAAACATAAACTTAAAAATATTTCACTGAAAAGATAATGTGCTTACACGAACGCCAAGAACAGACATAAGCAACAAGTTAAACAATCAAATTCCGACACAAGTTGAAAGAGAAGCGTGCGCTTGAAAAAGTTGGAAGGGATTGGATATAGTTCTTGAAACTGTCCTCTAACTCAGGTTATCTTTCTTTTTAACAATTTTCATACTTTAAAAATTGACTTTTGGCTGCCTAGAATGCTCAAATACCCATATGTGCAGCGTCTACCGCTTTGCTTTTTCTAAACTTTCTTGAACTGACGGATATTTTACCTCTTAGAATGGAAAAAAATAAACGGATATCCGTCAATTGAAAGAAATATACCGGCAGCACTACTGCCAGTAGCTTTTCCGTGAAAAAAAAAGAAAATTTCTTTGAGAGTGTAATTAATAAAGTATACTAAATTGATGTTAAGTATTATTTTATTAACCATTTGAAAAATGACTGTTGTTTTAAATCGAGAATTGGCCTTGTGGTTTCTGCATTTTATTTTTTTTTCTAATTTTAGCGCCCGACATTTTTTAGCTTTTCTTTTCTTTTTACGACTGTCTAGAGAAGTCCAGGTTCAAAGTTGTATACCAACGACCCGATTAGCCGAGTTTTCAGCAGAAGCCAGTTGATGAAAAAAAATATAAATTGAAACCGGACAAATGAAAAAAGGAAAAATGATTAAATCAAAGATATTGAAAAGCAAGAATTGTGGGTAGTGGTCAGCACGGGCCGGAATTTCCAGGCCCGAGCCCGGACCGGACCGGAAAAAAAAGTTAAACCGCACCCGGCCCGGCTCAAGTGAATTTCAACAGAACATTGATCTTACTCTTACGGAAGAGTTTGAGAAAAAAAAAAAAAAAAAAAAAAAAAAAAAACTTATGTTAGTCTTTTTTTTTTCTTTTTCATGTTTATAATCTCAATTTATGCAGAAGTGCTTTATGCTGTGATATTTACGCTTTTAGTGAACCTTTGTTATTTGTATGTGAGTGTTTCAGTTATCATTAGTATTATTAATCCATATTCCGTGTAATGAAGACAAAAAAATCTAAACTAGTTGGATGTGCCAATCCCATCTCATACTTACATTTTAATATTTAAAAAAATAGTTACTCATTTTAATGCTTTAATAATTTTAATTCAATACCATACCAACTTTTATTTTCATCTTAAATTTCCGATTCAGTCAATTAATCGGAGTAAATACGAATTTCCGTCTCTGCACAAGCCGATGGACAATAGAAAGATAGGCAGATTTTTTTTTTAATTCTGGGAGGACCTACTTGTCTTACAAAAAAAAAATAAATAAATAAATAAAAATAAAAATCATATACAAAAAATTTAGTTCAGTTCTAGAACTAACTTCATACATTTTTAGGTGGCGCAATATTGAAAATGGCGTAAAATTCGCTATTGCAGCGCCAACTTCCGGCGGATTTTTTTCAAATTCAGGGAGGACCAATTAGCCATAGCTAGACACTTACACAAAAAAATTAGTTCAATTCGATTCATAATTTCATTTTGGTCGATACAATATAGAATATGGCACAACAATCGCGATTGTAGTGCGCCCTTCTGGCGGATATTTTCAGGCAGGGCCAACTAGCCATAGTAATACACTTACACAAAAAATTTGGTTCAATTCGATGCATATCTTCATATACTTTTGGTCATGATATTAAAAATGGCACTAACATCGCGATTGCAGCGCCCCCTTCCGGAGGAATATTTCAAAACTGAAGGAGGACCTGCTTGCCACAGCCAAAAACATTCGCAAAAAATTTGGTTCAATTCTATGCATAACTTCATACACTTTTTGATGGTGGAATGGCGACATACGGACATACACACACACACAGACACACACACATACACACACAGAGACGCATGGACAGACAGGCATTTTGTAAAAACATTTTTTAAAAATCTTTGACGCCTAAAACGTGTAAATCCGTCGAAAATTGGAATTCGAAAAAAATTCGATTACAATACTTTCTTCTATTGAAGAGAGAAGAAAGTAAAAATGGTATATGGTAAAAGTAAAATCTTCTAAGATGGAATTGCATTGTAAAGAAAAAAATACGTCCCTTCTTAGCAGAAGCAAATGTTTAATATATTTTTTTCTCGCGTATTGTTGATTCATTTTGTATCGATGAACAGTGTAAAAGAAATTTGCAGTTTTCAGTTTAAAAGAAAATTCCGCCATAATCATGTTTTTTTTTATGTGTTTAAGTCTATTTTAAAACGCCTAGTAATATATGATTCTTTAAAAAGAACGAATTCTAATGTTTAATTGTTGAATATTGACGACTTAAAAGTATATTCCTGTTTTGAAAAAATTTTTCAACCAAGCCAAATTTTACTGATTTATGAACAGACTTGGTCACGTCGAGAAAAGGATTTTCACACGGGATGATTCAACAGGAACTGATTATTTTGATCCGTGAAGACTAGGAAGAATGAAATCAGTCTCGGCTTCGTACGGAAAAAATACATTAGGCCCGGTCCGAAAAGATTAGTGACTAGGTCCGGCCCGGCCCGAACCGAATCTTCAGAAGTAAGGCCCGAGCCTGGCCCGGCCCGACCCGAATTTGGAAATCGGCTCGTGCAGATCTCTAATTAGGGTTCGGGGCTCTGAAGTTACCAGAATACAGCAGCTGCGTCAAGCTTAATAATATTAAACTATTGGCTGACCATTTCCATTAGATAAACCAGAATCTGAATCCGGTAAATTTAAATCAGATAAACTTTCGTTATCTGAATCGGAATCTAACATGTTAAAATTTCATTTTTCAAAATGGTTGTTATAATTTGTTAACTTATTATTATTAATATTTTGTTTTTGCATTATTTTTCATTTGTTTTGACTTTATAAACTTATATATACATTAAAGGGACTTATCCGGTGGGGAAGAAAAAAGTGGAATCCCTTGTTATCCTAATGGTAAAAATACTTATCCTTCTTGTTCATTAAAATTTAGAAATTTCAATAATATTTACTTTCAGCACATATATAGGAAGGTTCCTTATCCCTCTGTAAATCTAAAAAGATATCTTTTAAAGATAATTTTAAGTATTTTAAAAGTTTTGTTAAGGTTTAAAAAAATCTGAAAAGTGTAAAACTACTCTTTACTCATTTATATTTTATTAATGAAAAATAGTATAAAAATTTGGAGCTTACAGAGGGATAAATAACCTTTCTATCATCGTGCTAAAGGAAAATATTCTTGAAATCTCCAAATTTGAATTAACAAAAGTCATAAGTATTTTTCCCGTAGGGTAACATGGGATTCTGCTTTTTTTTCTTCTCCACCATATAAGTCCCCTTAAATTTATATTTTAAATATGGCTACGATAATAGGGATAAGCAACCATTGTTATAGATTTATCCGCAACTATGCGTATATTCTTATAAGGTGGCCTGGTGTAATAATGCCAGGCGGGGTAATAACGCACAAGTGCTAATATTTTGCATAATTATGAAATAATCTGGTAAATGACGCCCATGTGCTCTGCGCAGAAGGGTTTTGAGTCATATAAATCGCAAAAAACAGCTTCAAGTTAATTTGTTTAATTTTTAGTCTTATTGTTTTTACAAGCAACTAAAATTAACGCTTGATCTAAAATTTGCGAGATACGTTTTGTGATGTGAAGACTATTTTTTTTATCCGGAAATGCTTTGTTAATTACATAAATTTGTAGTACATTTCATGTACTTTCAAAATGTTGTTGAAGATTTTGGATATCTTCTCGAGATAATTTGTAATTTAAAATGTACAGCGCAGTAACTGTAACGGGGTAATAACGCCAATCCTTGGCATTAATACCCCGGTTGATTCTCTACAGTGGCCGAGCTATATCCTAAATACTGATTCAAATAAACACAGCTAAAACTGTGCAATGTTTCTAATAATTCTATTTAAGCGGTCATTTTTAAGCAAAAAGAAGCTCACGATCTGATATTCTTTTGCCTCACCCCCTCCCCACACATACCACACTTTTATTTTTCTTACACATTCACAAAAAATTGAACATTTTCAATAGCTTAGAATGCAATTTGTCAATTTCTAAGTTTGTAGAGTTTGTATTTTTAGAATTGGGCAATCTACATGCAATTATTCCATCTTATTTCATAGTTTTGTTTGCATGGCGTTATTACCCATATAGGTGGGCCAAATAGCAATTGTCAAGAAATCACGCCATTACATTTTATGAATACATATCTGTTAAATTATTTTTCTTATATAGATAGTCAATGAGTTGTTGTATCAAATCATATATTTGTTTGAAAAATACAAACTAAAACTGAGCCGTGAAAATTGGTAGAACCTTAACGTGGTGTTATTACCCCAGGGTACCTTATTAATCATGCGTATGTGCCCACGATTTTTTTAGTTCTAAATTTATTCATTTGCTCACATGGTTTTATGTTCTAAATTTAGCAGGTTCAGTTAGTTATAACTTGCAAAACAGTATGTTTACCTACATCAGATTTCTCCCCCTTTTTTAGAGTTTCTGCATAGGTATATATGTTTAGGAAAATTTTAGGTCCTTTAAAGGATCCTTTACAAAATAATTTATTTTAAAAGAGGACTCTTTACAATTTTTTTATATCGAACAGGATCCTTCACATAACATTTTATCCCAAAACAAAATCCTTCACAAAATTATCTGTCTCTTAAATACACCTTTCACAGAATGTTTTCTTGAAAATTGAAACTTGAAAATTTCTCAAGTTTAGTTATTTAAAAATAAGGTTTGGCCCGTTAATAAACAGTTGAGCATATTACATAACTTTTTATACATGAAAGATAGAACCTGCGGATGTCGATAATTTAAAATTCACAAAATTATGAGTAGAATTTTCACAATTACATGTAAAACATCACAATTTCACAAAACAGGACCTGTGAGAAAAGTCTGGGCAGATCTCTGCTATTTAAAAAGTATGAAGTTGGAAACTGTATGTCAAACATGGCGAATGAGGCGCATTCATACTGTAACTAATTTTATAAATATTCAGATCCTGGTATATCTGTTACACGCTTGTACAAGAATGCATGAATACAAAATTTATTACTGTTATCGATATATTTTAAGTAATACAGAAATAATATATCTCCATCTAAAAATTTGACGCAAATACCATGAGGATTAAGTCGTGGGTTATCACTGAATTAATTACGTATGATAGGATTTAATAGAATGAAGAAAACATTTATTATATATTTTCAAGTTTTGATTCAATTTTCATAAAAATTTTATTGACTCGATGCGAACAGACAAATAGACAGACTGACGGACGGATCATAGATGGCAACTCTTGGCGTTACGCATTTATGTAATTACGAACTATGAAACAACGGAACCATTACATGATCACGTGCGTGAATGTCTGTCTTTCACAGCTGTTTACCTCGAAAACTATTTAAAAAGATTTTATTCAAAGTTTCTATTGAGTTTTTTTCACTAAATAAGAGTAATGAAGCACAGATTTTATTAAAAAATAAATATAGTTTAAAAAACTAAAAAACACGCTTTTTAAGTTTATCAAGCTAAAAAGTGAAAAATAATTTGTACTATAAGCTGAAAACGAAAATGGATCAAAAATACTATGTTACTATAAAATCATTGTTATTATAGAAATCAATTAATAAGCAATAAATAAAATTATCGTGGAAAAAAAGCGTGGGATGCTCCATCTACCATGCTCCATCTATCAGTTCTTAAGAAGCACCCTACGCTTTTTTTCCACGATAATTTTATTTATTGCTTATTAATTGATTTCTATAATAACAATGATTTTATAGTAATATAGTATTTTTCATCTATTTTCGTTTTCAGCTTATAGTACGAATTATTTTTCACCTTTTAGCTTGATAAACTTAAAAAGCGTGTTTTTTAGTTTTTTAAACTATATTTATTTTTCACTTTTTAGTTTGATTACTTTAAAAGCGTGGTTTTCAGTTTTTTTAAACTATATTTATTTTAAAATTTACAACGAAAGGACATCGATCCAAATCACTTTTTTTGGTCGACTCTGGTTAATTTAACCATGCATCTCGAATCCTATTAAGAATGTATAAAAAAAATTCTTCACATTATGAAAGACAACATTTTTTGCCAGATATAGCAAAATTTGGCGACATTCTTTCATTTGGCACCAAATACGTGTTGTGGCTCTAGTAATCTTAATAGTCAATTTTTCGGCCAAATGTCGCCAATATTTTGTGAAATATCGCCAACGTATTGGTTGCTGCCATTTTCTCATGACCCTGACCCGTATTACCCAAAATGACCCACTAATCAAATTTGATCAAACATGTGACTTAGCTCAAAGGTCTCCAGGTAATCAAAAACAGTAGAATATAAAATTGAATCAAAATCGTTTAAGCCGTTACTTAGATAAAATTAGCTTGACAGCATTCATCAATAAAGCGAAATGGCCCACTAATATAGTTTTGTTTAACTTGCGACTCTGCCCAATAGTCTTCTCGTGACAAAAGACGTTTCGTTACAAAATTTAGGTAAAATTGATTGAATCGTTGTTATATATAATTAAAATAACCCTAACCCATTATGACCCAAAATGACCCATTAATCGAATTTTCGCGAGCATGTGTCCTGGTCCAATGGTTTTCTCTTGCCCGAGAATATCATAATACAAAATATAGTCAAAATGGTGAGAGACATTTTCTACATAAAATTAGCATGACTCATCAATGACCCACAAATGACCTTTATAATCGAAATCTCTCGAACATGTGACTTAGCCCATTAGTTTCCTCGTGTCTAAAAATTGTTACATACAAAATTTCGTTAAAAACGATCCTGCCGTTCTTTAAATATAAATAGCTTGACCCAGACCCTTTATGACCCATTAATCGAAATTTCTCGAAAGTGTGACCTAGCCCAATGATTTTCTTGTGCCAAAAAAATGTTATATACAAAATTTCGTTAAAATCGATCCACCTGTACTTTAGATGTAGTTTGACATGATGTTTTTTAGATAAAAATGGCTTGACCCATAATGACCCAAAAATGACCCACTAATCGAAATTTTTCGAACATGTGACCCAGCCCGATAGTTTTCTCGTGCCAAAAAACTGTTACATACAAAATTTCGTTATAATCGATCACGCTGTTCTTTAACCCATTAGTGCCTGAATTATTTTCTTCGTTAAATTTGAAATTTTGCATTTTCCCACCACTTTTAAAAAAAGAAAATATTTATCTTAATTTATCGAAGATTTTGTCTCGAGAAATAAGGTATTTATTTATCCTCTTTTTTACTGGTGTGAAATGCGCTTACTTGAATTTTTTGAAACTGTCCCAAAAATGGGACGCTAGGCACTAATGGGTTAAATATAAATAGCTTGACCCAGACCCTTAATGACCCAATATGACCCATTAAAATTTTTTCTCGAACATGTAACCTAGCCAAATGATTTTACCGTGCCCGAAAACCATAGAATGCAATTTTTAGTCAAAATTTCTTGAGAAAATCTTTAGATAATAAGGAGAGTTACAAGCTCACAAACTCACATACAGGTGAAGCTAATAAAAGCGTGTTAATATACGTTATCCAGTAAGTGGCCGAAGACTTCAAGATAGCACTAGGGCAACATAAGTTAATCAAATGTTTGAAATGCTATAAATATCAATTCAATGTTTGTTTACATTCAATTAAAAAAAAGTTATATGTACTACTTTTTGAAACTTTTATCTACAATGAGGTGATTAATTCAAATCCATGCTTTTTTAGAGGAGATGGAAAACTCAGGATGATTGTAGTATCCTATAACAAAATAGGAAATGTACGGGACTTTTTTCTGTAATTAAATAAAAACTTCATTATCCCAATAATGCCGGTATGATACATAATTCATTTCAAGTCTAAGAGAGGTGTTTTTAAAGATGTCGCATCTGGAGGGGACAACTGGCGCTGGCAGACTAAAAATGATTTTATTACTGTTAACCACTTAAAAAATATATACATTTATATGTATTTTAATAAAATGTTTTACACTAAAACCTCGATTAACCTAAACTCTCCGTTTACCGAAGTCGGTTTCTTCTGCACTTTTTCTCCCCTTCTACTATCATCCAAATTTTCTCTTAAAAAATATGCATTCTTAAGGTATTTTTCCCCCACATTCTTTTTATATGTAAGCTGCCCTTCACAAACTACGAGTGCAGATAAACATTTTGGCATTCCCTTTTTTAGAATTCGTTCTCGCAAGCTCAATTCTCGGCTTGAATGTACATTTCCCCACTTTCAAACATCCCTGATCTAAACAAAAACACACCCCATTTCGAAATTTGGACGGTCATACTGCCGAGCCCCTAAACAATCAAATGTTATTGAACTCTCTGATTGTAAGAAAGTGCAAAGAACCTAACCTCTTTTTTATCTCAAGAACAGAGAAATTTTCATTGCAGCAGTTTTTGTTTCAGAAATGAATTTATTTTCATTTATAATTTTAATTTAGTATTTAAGAGTTAAAATAAGTCATCATAACAGTTCAATGATTATGATTATTGACGAATTCTATATTAATCGAAAATTTCGATTATCCGAATTAGGGTCGGTCCCAATTACTTAGGATAATCGAGGTTCTACCGTAGTTGGATTTGTCAACATTTGTTTTTTACCAGTTTTTTTTTCTTCATTTTATAGTGGTCATTGGATTGCTTCTGAAACTTTGATTGTTAAAATTAACTCTGTGAATGCTTTTCCCTTATTTTTTCGTTTTCTCAAATCAACTTTAACATGTTGTAGACAAAAATATTTTAAACTCAATTGTATTTTAAAATATGGATAAAATAAAGAGGCATAAATTGTATTTTAGAAATAAACAGCGAAAGAAAATTTTAATTAGATTGTTTTTATAAGCATATTTATGAAAATGCAGAATATACCCCAAGACGCTTGCAGGGTAAATCAATGGTCTAATAAATAGAAAATGCAAATCAATGGAAATAAGCAAGAAAAAATATATAACTTATATCTTACATTCTAAATACACTCTTTTTGTCTCATTTCTAAAAGTAAATTAAAGACAATCTTTCAAAATTTACTTTTTATTTATTTATTTATTAATCAGTTTTGTGTTTATTGAATTAAATGTAGAACATTTACATCTGAGGCATTTTTTGAAATACCGAAATTTTTAGAAAACTACAAATACAATATTGTTCCATGTTTTTGGTTATAATTCTTTAAGATATAAAAGTATAGCATATATGGAAAAATATTACATATGAATTGCTCAAGTCATATTTCGAAAAAGAATTTCAAAAAATTTCTACACATAGTATTGATGTAAAAAAAATGGATTTGGTACCCCGAGGATATGAATACAGGAATTTCATGTTTAGCATGCAGTCCTAAAAAGATTATACATACAAATATCTCCTGGCGAAACAGTATTTTCAATTTTCTTTCTATACGGATAGTGACGTTTTTTTTAAAAGAAAGTATGAATTCTTTAAATATTTGTTACTTAAAAAATAAACTTAGGGTAAAGTAGGAGAGTCTGCCTACATTACAAATGAATTAATTTTTTGCTAAACTATCCATGAATAATTTTGACTTCGTTTGTTTTTTATGCATTTTCATTCTTGTTTTGTTGTTATACTGTAATTTTCAGAACATCAGTAATAAAACCAAAAAAACCATTTTGTGCAATCTCTCTTTACAGGATTGGTAGGATTGCGGGTATAGGTAGAAAAGATGTTATTAATAATAGCTACAATTAAATTGTTAAACAATTTTAATTACATTTGAATGACTTTGTTGAAAGGTTTTTGTGAATAAATGTTACTGTATTAGGTATGAATATTTCAACCTAATATTTGAAAAATAAAAAGCGGAAGGATTTTAAGAATAGTTAAAGAATTTCAATTTAAGAATAAAGCTGAAATATCAGAAAAACCAAGCCGTGCTAAAGTTAAAAAATAACACAAATATACCTCATAACATGCTTAATTTGAAAATTATTTTACTTTCATTTCCAAAATTTCAATGTTTTTTGTTTGCTAATAGAAATTGTCGTCGTCCACAATCGATTCATTTGTTGTTTTAATTCACGCAGATGTCGTGCAATCTCCTGCCGTAAGCAATACAATAAATCTAGCGCTTGAACATTGTTCGAAATTTGTTTATATGGCCAAAAGTGACCGTCCACTTGCGATTTTAGATATTTTGTTAAATATCTAGAAAAATACACGAGGAATATTAATGAAACTCTAAGTGTGTAAACATAAGAGATTTCATTCCAGCAAGTCATTCTGAGAAGATTTTTACTCGAAACTCCATAGGAGACAACAACAAATTGAAAAAGAATGAATATTTTTTGGATGATCCTGTCAAAATTAACGTAGCAAAAGCCTGCAAACTGTAGATTATGATTACGTGGTTTATTCTAAAAAAGCGAGTTTATTTTTATGCGGATATCATGTATATTCGTAGGGAAATTAAGTTTTTTATAAAAACAGTCCAAAATTTTTGCTTATAATTTGCAGAGTTCCTAATATAAAATAATAACCTTTCCGAAAATATGGCAAACAATATTGTACACAATGCCCTATAATCAGAATTAAAAAACAATAAAACTTATATAAAAAATGAACAAGTTTACTAAATAATTTTTCATTGCGCAGGCGTAAAGGCTATCAAAGTTTCATTTGCGTATTATATTAGCTAAATGTATAGAGCAACTTTTGTGAAAGTCTCAAAAACATAGCTTGAAAATTCTGAAAGTGATCGCCGATAGAATATGTTCAAAATCCGTTTATCCTAAAATGAAGCAAAAAGAAGAGGGGTTGTATCCATTTATCCAGCGATTAGTGTCAATATGGAATACACAATATGGTATGCACTACTATATTTGGTTACAACTCCTCTATTTTTTACTTCATTTAGGGAACAACGGATTTTAAGCTTATTCTATCTGCGATCACTTTCAGAATTTTCACGATATGTTTTTGAGACTTTTACAAAAGTTTCTCTTTGCATTTAGCTAACACAACATGCAAATGGAATTTTAATATTTATTACGTATTCGCAATAAAAATTTATTCCTTAAACCTGCTCATTTTTCATACAATTTTTAACATTTTTTAATTATGATTACAGAGTATTATATATTCTATTGTTTGTCATATTTTCAGAAAAGAACAGAAACATGCAAAAGATACAAACTCTTGATCTATAGCGTGGAGATAGGCCCGCTGAACACCAGTATACTGTGATTCGACAGTGTTGGAAAGTGTTTCATAATCCATGCACGATGCAAGATATTTACGCATTGATATACATGAATTTATGGTCGCTTTATTAGTTTTTCTAAATTGGTGTTTTTAATTATTTAAACCTTTAAATAGTTATTTAGATTATTTAATCACTGCTATTACGTTTATAACAGAAATAAGTCAGAGAAGCTAAATAAAAATTAGTATCACAGTAATCGAGTTAATCTCTAACAACCAATTACAAATTTTTGAGCATTATCTAAACATAGAAACATAAAATGAAACATAATATTTTCTTCCTATGTTAAATGCTTATTAATTTCAACACTAAATTAGCTTAGATCTATCTAGTTTTTATTACAGGAAACTAACGATTTAGGCAATTAAACAAAATTGTTTTTGTTGAAGCTGTTATTATTTTCAACCACAAAATGAAGCAGTGACCAAACTAATTACTTTAATAGAAATTTATAAAAATTTCGAATATCTCGATAAATTTAATTGTGGTTTTGCCAATTTAATTACCCCAAACGCATTTTTTCTCTCATCAGTTGAGAAATTAATTGCAACTGAACGCGGATGCAAAACTTAATTAAGCTTGCTTCCAAGAAAGCACAATTTAGAGGAATATGATATAGATGAAAGGGAAAAAAAAACCTTAGATTTTTTTTCTCGAAGCTTAAAAGCAATTTTAAAATGTTCAATTTCAGTTTTAAATATTAATTATTAATTAAACGTATTTTTTTATTTTAATAATTAGCTATTTTTCAAGTAATTTTAAATAAAATTAGAAAAAGGAACATTTTATTTTTATTTATCATTCGTGATTCTTCTTCCAGAAAATGAACTTTTAATTCTCGTACTATCATTCTATACTATATTTATACTATAATAATCGTGGTACTTATACTATATTTGTATATGTATTAGTACTATATTCTATAATAAACTTTAATTCAAAATTTTACATTAAATTATGTATTTATGAACGCATAGATTATTATTATTAGTAAGATTAAAAAAAATAGTATGATTTTGAATGTAAAGAAAAAATTCACAAAAAGATATTGAAAAGAAAGATTTTAAGAAGGATTACGGAAGTTTGATGAATACATTTACAATCTTTAACGAATGTTTTTTTTAAAGAACGACTGAAAAAAAATCTCTTATGAAATTAAGATAATAAGTCATCGGGAGATAAATCTTTTTTAGTACACTGTAAAAGATGGCAGGTATTTCTAAATCTACAAAAATGTACAATAATCACAGATGCAAATACTATATAACAACATCCTTCCTAATCCCCCAAGATTCCAAAAAGTGCTGTTTTATTTTCTTTTACAATAGCAAATAATTTATTTTCGAAATTTGAAGAAGAATTTACAAAAAATTAATTTTCATTAGTTGTCCGTCATTTTCGGAAATGTTTCCTAGTATACTGTAAAAAAAAGTATTATTACATTTATTTTGGGTTTGTAAAATGTCGAATGAAGTTTAAATATTCACTCTTTGTGATGTCAACACACTTTTAAATGATATAATAGACTACAAGTGGTAAAATTGTACTCCTTTAAAGAAATTGTGGAAGACTTAAATCAAATCAAGAGTAAACATTTTGAACTAAATATGATTCATATTAATTTTGACTAAATATAGTGCACCATTGTAAAATTCGCTTTTAGCGATGTTACACGATAAGAATATTTTGTTTTCTGTATGCGGAAAATTGCTTTTCGGATTCCATTAATTATCAAATAAACATTTTTCGCTGCATAATTGGAGCTTGTGTATGCATTTGTAACAAAATAATGTTATACGAATTAAATATTTCCAACTGAGCGAAAAATTGCCCAGGCGGGAATCGAACCCAGATACTTGGCTCACAAGGTCAATGCTTTACCGTTTAAGCAAACTGGGAATGACAACCGGTGAGCATTTTCCGCTCAGAAAACATTGTAGGTCGTAACATCTGGTCTGTCATTTAGACAGCTCAACAAAATAGACCACTAGTAAATGAATTCCATAGAACGATGGGTACGTAGATAAATTGCATTTTTAACGCAATCAAATTGATTGGTAAAGTTATCATACGAATTAAATATTTCCAAGTGAGCGAAAAATTGCCCAGGCCGAGAATCGATCCCAAATACTTGGCTTTTTTTTTTTTTTCTCTCAGTTAGAAATATTTAATTCGTATCATAACTTTACCAATCAGTTTGATTGTGTTAAAAAATGCAATTTATCTACGTACCCATCGTTCTATGAAGTTCATTTACCTGCAGTCAATTAATTCTGTTGAGGTGTCTAAATGACAGACCAGATGTTATGGCCTACAAAGTTATCTGAGCGAAAAATGCTGACAGGTTGTCGGGCCCAGTTATCTTAAACTGTAAAGTATTGGCCTTGTAAGCCAAGTATCTTGGTTCGATTCCCAGCCTGGGTAATTTTTCGCTCAGTTGGAAATATTTAATTCGTATACTTTATTTTGTTACAAATGCATACACAAGCTCCAATTATGCAGCGAAAAACTTTATTTGATTTAATTCGTATGATAAATTTACCAATCAGTTTGATTGTGTTAAAAAATTTAATTTAAAATAATGTCAATTTTCATAAAAATTTAAATTCTATGTTTGTCTATTAAACATGTTAAAACATTTATCTGAATGTTAAAACATTTATCTGAAAATATATAACATTCGAAAAAGTATTATTCTAGTTTGAGAAAACGAATTAATTATTGCACTAAAGAAAAAAAAAAAAAAAAAAAAAAACTCAGAAACGTTTTAGTAACTGATGGGCAGCCAATAAAAATTTCTTTTTATAAATTCTTCGTTAAATTTCGAAAATAAACAGTTATCTGAGATCTTTAATGGTTAAGGAACGGTTTTCAGAATCTTCGATGATTGATAGAAGTTGTAATGTATTTTCATTGTTGATTCCAGTTAATTTTTGTAGATTAAGACTCATCTGTCATTTTTTACAGTGTAGAAAAACTTAACATAATCACAAACGAAAATAAAGAATATTCTTTTAAGAATAACTCAAGAAGGATGTTTTTTAAGATTATAAAAATCAGAAACTAATGTAGTTTTCAAATTTAAAAATTTATAAAAAGAAAAAAAAAATGCTACTATTGAGACTCCGGTAATGTTTCCGAGAAGTATTTATAATGTATTCAGAATTTTTTTTTAACCATTTGGAACTCAACAACTCCTATTTAAAATATATTTACTCAGGGTTAGAACATCGTTTTAAGGAGGTCGGGACCACAAAAATCTTCAGTTTTCTTTTTTTTAAAATTGCATTATTTTTTAAATTTAAATCATATTTCATTCTTAATTAGAACAGAATATATGCAAATTTTCGTTTTAGTTTGTTTTAGAAAATTTAGTTTTCAAGCTATGGTTATGGAAACAACTTCTTGTGAAAATGCGTTTTTGCAGCTTCATGATTTTTTCTACACCCTTTGTCGTATTCACATTGTTATAAGTCAAGAATCGTTAAAGATAAATGATTCAAACTTGGAAATTTTTTTTCAATAGTTTTACTTTGATTTTGAATCAACAAATTAAAATAATATTTAGTTTTGAAAATTGGATTTTTTTTAAAGTCACATATTTACACAAGTAACATAGTAAATTACATAGTTACATAAGTTTTTATTTTATGTATTTTATTTTATCTTTAATTTAATCTCCTTAAAAATGCTGAATCAATATTAATATTTATGTATTTCAGTTTATTTAAATGAAAAAAAAATTTAAGTCTAAGTAAAAAAAAAAAAAAAAAAAAAAAAAAAAAAAAGAAAAAAAAAATAGAAATTTTATCATTAGATTTTGTTTACAAATGATGTCCCGTATTCCCTTTAGCAAAAAAAAAAAAAAAAGGTTGAAAAGTGTTTACGAATTATATCCGTTCATAGATAAAAAAAAAAAAAAAAAAATACTAAATCACTAAAATTTGTCATTTTATTTAAACTTATGAATAAAATGCACATTTTCTTTTAGAAATAAGATAAGATTGCTTACACACATATTATATTAGTTTATAATATATGTTTACTCTGTATATGATTAAAAAAAATTGGCATTTGCTACAATATCGATGCAGCTATCATTTAGATTTGAAAGAAAAGAAATTGATTCAATTAATATGATAAATCTAATCCGAATAAGCCATCAAAGCGTTTTCTTAATTAGATCAATCTATCCTTAATTTAGTAATTTTCTTTCAAGAAAATCATCAAAGTGTTTCTAACAAATGATTTTTTTCTTTCTTTAAATTAATTTTATATGAGTGTATGTAAAAATACTTTAATTATCTTGATAAGCTGAAGCATACTTATCATAATAAAGCTACAGTTCTTATCAATAAACAATTTCTTTAAATACTTGATGCATAAAGATGTAGATTTTAAAGATCTTTGATTTTTTTTAATAACAAATGATCCTATTATTTTAAAAGCACAATTATATTTATTTAAGAGAATGAAAATATTTTTAAAGAAAAATATTATTAAGAGAGAAACATAATTGAAATTAGTGATGGTATTTAATGATTAGTTTATTATTCTTATTTTTCACAATTTTGCCTCTAAGAAAATGCGTGAAAATATTAGCCCCTGAAATATATTACACACTTTCAAAATATCTACTAGCGGAGTCCTGAAAAATTTTGGAGTGCAAAAATAATAATAAAAAAAGAAATGCATGTTTTTTCTTTCAAAATATTTTTTCTTATTATATGAAATAGTTCATGTTCAGTCTATTTTTGCTATTATTCAAAGCAATCAGCGAATCATTTTATGGCGGCTAATTTATCTAACGTTATTCTGCTGAAATACCACAAGCGTAACATAAAATTTACCACTGTACATGAGAAATTTTCGTGAAAATAGTTTCAAAATAACTGTGCTTTTTCTTGATAATTACAGATTTTGATTATTTTAATACATGTTGTAGGGTAGATACTCCTTAAAATCAGTTTCAATGCATTTTATACAACACGTCTTTATATGCAACACGTCTTTTTATACATTGTCTTTAGTTCTTGAGAAACAGGGGGGGGGGGACTAATATAATGACACAACTTAAATATTGACTTTGAAAAGAAAGGGTATGCTTGATTGTTTCTCAGTTGGACAAGCATTACACAGTTGTCGAGCGGGCTCAGGTTCGATATTGGGATGCACTGTATTTGTTTTTCTCATTTTTTGTTTCATAAATATACTTGTAATTTAATAATTGTCAAAAAATAATAATGCATATAAATTCTAATTTTAATCTATTTACTTTTTTATTTGTAAGTAAATAGCTGTATAAAACATCATAAATAAATCCAAAACTGTTAATTTTTTAAAAATAATTTTTAAAATTATTTCATACATTCTTTATCGATGCAATGATATTGAACAATTCTGTCATTTCGTGATTTAACCTTATTTTTGTTATGCTTTTACAAAGGAAGTTATTATGATGATAAAGTTACTCTGTTTTTAAAGTAATAAACATAATTATATTAAAAATAAGCATAAGAATTAAATTACAACCTACTTTTTGTATATAAGATAGTTTCAAATTTTGTAAAACATATGCTTGCTCTTTTAACTATTTTGCTAAAATTTTGCTGCTTTTTTATTTTGCTTAACATTTTTTCTTCCTTCTTTATTTTTTATTTAACTTGAATATGTTTTATTTTATTATAGATACATTGCGCCTTAAGGGATTTTGGAATTTCTATTATTCAATAACAGATTGAATTTTTTAAAAAATCTCCTGAAATGATGAAAAATAATGATTTAAAAATCAAAAATGCTTAAATAATGCTTAAATATGCTAACATTGTATCTAAGATATGATATTAAGATTTTTAAATTATAAATAATGAAACAAAAGATGCGGAAAACAAATGCAGAGCGAGCGGGTATCCATCCCGGGTCCACTGCTCAAGGAGGGCACTTTACACTAACTGAGCTACGATAAACCATTCTTTTTCTTTTTAAATAAGTATTTAAGTCGTCTCATGATATTAGACCCCCCCCCTCTCCCTGTTTCTCAAGAACTAAGAAGCATTGTTTAAAATTCATTGAATTTGTAGCTAAAGAGTCTCTGCACTACAACATATATTAAAATAATCAAAATCTGTGATTATCAAGGTTTTCCTTGTAAGTTTCTGTCCTGTAGTTTTCTAAGTACGCACTGATCGTGTGCACATTTCAGTTTACACTCTGAATTAGAAATAGTACAATACCTTATCGAATAGGGTAATTTCAGCATATATGATATTTCATAATATCGTATCACCTACTTTTTTATAATTTTTTACAGGTTAATTTTATTATAAACGAAATATTCAAAAGTAAGCCTGTTCGTATGCAGCGTGTTTCAAAATCGCTGAAATGTTCTTTAACCCGCGAGAACTCGCGCATGAGATTTTCTTTCACCATCGTACCCGTTTTAAGACTATTATTAAGATTATTTTTCATTTTAATAAAATTTCAAAATGTGATTTCGATTACTTTACCTTTTTTTTGAATAAAAATACCAAGCCAAACAAAAAATTTGATATTAAGTGACTGTAAAATAAAAGAAAAGAATTGGGTACCGTGAGAGAAATTCTCATAGCGAGTTCTCCCGGGTTAATGTATAAAGTATTAGCAATATAATTAAACTGTGTATGTAGGCAGTGTGGTGTCAATCGAAAAATGGAACAAAAGAAAGTAATATCAATGAAATAATATTAAGTTTTAGAATAATAGGTTTTTTTTTGTTAAATTTTTTGTATTGTAGATTTAGAAAAAAAAATACTTAACTTCTTTCCAAACTTTTATTTGTGGGTTTAAAGATTTTTTCTCTGATATGGAATTCTAATTTGCTAAGAATGCTTATTTAATATACTAAGAATGTTGAACTGAAAAGATACGAAATCGCATATTGGGATAACGTATTGAGATATCGAGGGGCCAGATTGAAGTATTTGGCGTGTTTGTGCACATGCGCAATAACCCACGCATGACGGAGGAGAAGCAAGCAGGTGTGTATTTAGTCTAATTGACGCGGCAGTGCGTGTGAGGACAGCATGGCTTTCCCATTTCAAAATTTAAGGATTGGGAAGCAGTGAGGTGTTATCAGACTTTTTGCTGTACCAGACTTTAATAAAATAACCTACAGCTTCACAATCATCGAATTTTGCGAAGGAAAAAGGCCTAATGTCCTTTCACGTTCTGTGGCGTTAATTGAACGAACATACAAGTGGTTGGTTCTCTCCTCCTTCATGCATGAACTACCGTGCATGTGCATAACCACGTCGGATGCTCTAATCGGGTTCGTCGATGTCTCACTATGTTCCCAAAGCCACATATTCAAATTTCAATTCGAGTAATCAAAAAATGGGTTAATTTTATGAAAGAGTGAAAGGGAAAAAATCTACCGCAACCACACATCCGCAGGTACCCACTTCACAGTTACAACATATCATTGTAAAAATGTCTGTGACAAACATATTATAAGAGCTGTCTTTGCATTTTGTAAAACTTAAGAAAATGACATAGTAAGTTTCATTCATACCCAAATGTTGGAATTTCACATACCGCTATCGCACGTAAAATCTCAAAACTCACTGGAGTACCTTTAAAGCTGCTATCAGTTTCACCAATATTTCGAAAGACTTTTGAGCAAACACTTGATTTTCTTCAACTTTTCGCGAAATTACCGCCCAACACCCAGTGTGATAGCAAACAACAATGTTTCCCTAACTTTTTTCCACAGTTCCTAAAAAGTCTGGGCTAGCCAAGATTTCTCATCCAACATCGAACATTTCAACGAATCAGAGATAAGCGATTGATACGAATAGGCGATAAATATTAACGGCTGGTATTAGTAGGACTGGTTTTCCTGCTTTTCCTCCAACTTTTACATAGACAATTGTAACATTTTTCTCTCTTTGAACGGGAAAAAGTTGAGGTTAAAATCTGCTGAAAAGTTTGTCGCGCATAAAGTTCGTGAATCTGATAACAGCTTAAGAAAGAAAAGCTAGGCATCGTCTTGAAAGTTAAGATAAAATGTTCATTATTCTAGAATAAGTAGCATAAATTACGATTAAAAACGACTTTTTTTGTTAATATTTACTTTAATTGTGAAAGAAACTCAAAAAATTTGAACTTGATTTTAATTTTACTGTTAATTATAGAATTTACAGAATACAAAACGAATTAATCATATTAATGAATGCTTATAGATGTACATCTGCGAATTAAAAATATAATTTGATTGCTTTAAAAGATTTTGTGCAAGTCAAAGTAATTTCTTTTTAATTCAAATTTTATTCTTGTTCAAATATAAAACTGATAAGTATTACTTTATTGTCACTTAAAGTATGTTAACAAAATAAAATTATATACATATGAAACTTTTATTACCCTTCTTATAAATATACGAAATATAATTTTCTAAATATATCTCATAAACGAACAAGAAATACGAAAAGCAGCATAGTGATCTCTTAAGTCAATAAGCCATCCGTGAAGAAAGAAAATAAGAAATTTGTATTTCTCCGTTTAAATAATTTTCTTGTAAGCTTCTTCGCAATTATTTTGTTTTTAACTTCAGTTTTATATGTTTTCAAATTAAATTTTCTCGAACTTTGTGTTTCTTTGAAATCTGAAAGAAATGGTAAAGTTTTATCCCTTTCTTCAAGGGAATTAAATCATATTAATATTCTGAAGAAAGTGTTATATTTGTTCGAATATAATTCCCTTTTAAGCTCTTTTATTTAACTTTACTTGTTTCATTTATGTAAAGGTGGAATTTCGTAATTTATTTTTCAGCCAATTTCTGAAATACTAGAGTTTGCCATTTATTTGAAAGCATAGTATTCTGTAAATTATTCGAAAACCTGGTGCAATGACTGCAGATTTATTTTTTGGAGAATTAAACCTTTTAGGTACGATTTTTTTCAGTCACTAGAAAAAATTACCTCTATGTTAATAGCATCAACACTAGTTATCTAAATAAATTAATAAGTGTTTAACGAATATTTTGTTGTCTGAATCACAACGAATGATGCTCTTTTGCGTAACATTCAATTAATATTCGTACGACAATAAGCTAAATAAGAATTGTTTGGGAGATGATTTAGGTAGATCTTTGGTTTTGGCGATGTTTACTATTACAACGAGATTTAAATTATATTACAAATTTCAAATGTTTTTTGTGCTTACACACGATTCTTTCAGGAAAGTAACATAATTTTAAATTCAAAAGGGAAAAATATGTTTAAAATAAAAGAATCGCAAACAACACAAAGAGAATTAAGCAAATAGTAATAATTATTATTATTACTAAATACCTAAACATAAATGATGTCATTTATTAACTGTATAGGCATATACTAAAATTACTACATTTAAGTATAGCAAAAATATTACTTAGAACAAAATAATATTCCATTAAAAGTTATGTAATATTAATAGTATACCAAACCCGAAAGGCTTATAACAGAAATTCTTTTTTCGTCAGTGGAGGACTCGTTAGTGTTAGCGACCCTTGCTTTCTAATAATACATTTTAACAGAGATATTAGGTACAAAACCCCAATCCCTTCCATTTTGACGAAAAATTATTACGTTTATTTTCTTTTAATATTTCATTATAGGAAGTTATTTCAGATGAATGTAGTTTACCTTTCTTTCAAAAAAGCTAATATAAAGAAAATTTAATTAATTTAACTTAAAAGTCCGTGAAAAGTCAATGACCATTTCTTACTTTACTTGCCATTGCCTATTAAAATGACATGAACTTGGAGAATATAAAAAAATGTTAAGCCAGTGATTTAGTGGAAATCATTCAGCAAGTACAATTATTTTTCATAAACGTGTGGAATTCGGGGATATCTATAATTTAAAAAGAAATATGTGTACAAGAAAAATCTTTGCAAGTCACCCTGTTGTATCCAGTGCCGTAATTCGGCAAAAATATTCTGTTCTCCTGAATAAGTTCAAAACTTCAGCAAATACTTTACGTAATTAATTGGAATACAAGGTAAGAAAAATAGGTTAGATCTTACCTAATTCGCTCCCTGCTGCCCATTGGCGCATTTCTGACTGCTTTAGCTCTGGCTAACTACAACAGTGTTTTTTAATTTTAGAAGCTTCACAGTAAAACACTTGTGTAACGTTACTCCATAAAAATGGTGGCAGGTGGCCTAATTTTATGCCTTGGCGCCTCTAATTTTACGAAATATTTTGACCGATATAATCGGTGTAACAGTGTAATATTACACAAGTAATGTATGATTATATTACATCATTAAGTAAAAACAATTACTCCATAAAGGAGGCCCCCAATTTTAAGGAGTAACGTTACACAAATGTTTACAGTACAATAAAGGCGACCGGTAAGGACATTATGCTCTACAGACTTGATTTCCTTGATAAGCGGTCCTTCTTTGGCAATAAAAACACACCACTCTCGTAACACTCGCAAAGTTTAACTTTTTTATTTAATTTAAAATAAGAATTCTGATTAATAATACATTTTTAAAAGAATACAAATGCAGCAGCATTAAAAATTCAAATATTTCGCCAATTTTTTATCATTCGGGAACAAGAAGAATCGATGAAATTCGATAAAGGATTTCTTGTTTTATCTTTGAGATTTTCTTCTGTGCTATTGTTGTGCAATAAACCATATGCATCCTTCTTGGATAAACGCTTTGTCAGAGAAAAGAATGGAATAATTTCCTGTCAGATATATTTTCCCTTCTTTTTATGTAGAAAATACTTGATTTTTTTTTACAAGAAACTGTCATTTCTTTCACTTTTTGTATATCGCAAGTATCTTTTTCGAATATTGTTATCTTTTGTTGCACTTTTTGTTGTAAATATACCAATTTCAAGTCTCTTTTTTCTTGTAATATCGAGTGTAGGATGTAATTTAAAATAGAAATTGTAAAGAGCAAAGTGTATCTTGAGATTTTTTAAAAATAATTTATATTAATCTACGATATAATATTTTCAGTTTCAATTTTACATCGTAGAAATACTCTTTTTGTTATACATTTTAAATTTATTTCCCCTTAAAATCTACCGAGATTAATATTTTTAGGGTTCCGTACTTAAAAAGTGAAAACGGAAGCATTATAACATCACATCCTATCTGTCCGTCTCTCACAGTCTTTTTACTCGTAAACTATAAAACATGTGAAATTATAAAGATTATTGATCCACATAATTACAAATTATTAAACATTCATAAATATGTTTATGAGGAGGGATAGGGGGCTAATTACGTTACTTGCTGTAAAATTGTCATCATCAGATGTAATCTCGTCACTAGAATTATTCTGTAGGAGTTCTCAACTTTAAAATTTACCCCAGCGAGACGCTATAACCACAACTGTGCAAACCTGGAATATCACTAGCAGGTGTTCCTTTTTTTTTTCTCCCCACGATAGAGAAAACATTCTTTTTACTTAACTTCTGAAGTACAAAGGAAATATCAACAATCTACTACATTTCAAAAACAGCTTAAAATCAGATAAAAATTCACACATTTGTCTTGCAGGTGCATGACAGATTTGTGATCACTCCTTTCCTTGCCTCCTTCTCCAATTATTCTATCCCTGTCGCACATCCTTTTACCTGTTCATTGAAAAATATATATTTCAAAGACGTGTTGAATCTTAAGAAAGTCAATTTTTTGTACGGGTCAGCAATGATCAAGTACGGTAATTTTAGGTATTTAAATAAATTTAAGTGATTTAATTAAAAAAAAAGTTACTATTCAATTTCAACTAAATTGATGTTAAAACATTATAAAAAAATGCAAACAAAAAATCACGTCTTGGGTCACAGATAACCCGTTTTGACAATCTCTGTATTTTAATCACATGCAACGCGGTAATTACACTTATATTGTTACGTATTTCCAGAAAAGATCATCGAATCCGTTAAAGTTTGAGCTAAAATAAAATAAAAATGTCTACAAGGGTAAATAAGATATAAGATTTCCGACATCAACTGTTGTTTGTCATATTTAAGTTTTTTTTTGAATGAAAGAATGATGAAATCGATAAATGGTCTATGCATTTCTTTTGGATATGTATATCAGGGATGCAAGCGCTGCACCTGAAATGGCTGATTTTAACCATTAAAGTTAATACTATTCTTTGCTTTATTAAATCTTAGAAATCTTGTTATTTAATAAGGCAAAACATACCTTTAAAATTTAGTGGTAACAATTGGTCCTTTCTGGTGTAGCACTTACATCCCTGTGTATATGGATGTACATTTTTTCTTATAATATCTGAAAACATTTTTATAACATTAAATACCATATAACTACATGATTTAAAATATGTTTTTCAGATTAAATTGGGTTTTTTAAAATTTCAGCCAAACATTTGCAGAAAACACTGTTTACAAATCCCCGTTTATGTTTTTCTTATAATGCTGTAATACATAAAAATAGAGTATGCTTGAAAAAGTAATACACTTGAATTGCGGAAGTCATATTTCAAAGGGAATTTAGAAGAATTCCTGCACATGACATCGTTGTAAAAAGAACAGATTTCATATCCTAAGGCTATAAATCCTGCATTTCTGTGTTTACAGTACAAAGTCATAGAAAGATTATAAAATGCAAATATATCCTCGTAGAACAGTATTTTCAGTTTTCTTTCTTCATGTGTAGTGACTTTGATTTCAAAGGGGTATTTTAAATATTTCTTATATAACATTATATACAGACATTATTTTGATCTGTTGAATTTTTATGATCTGTATTTCTTTGTGACAATACGATATATGGATTAGAATTAAAATCAATCAAAGGTGAAATAAATGTAAATATAGAAAAATCATTTTTAATGCAAAAACAAATATTTGTTTTTTGTTTTTCCAAAAATCATAACATTGCTGATAGTAATGATGATAAGCAAAGTTTCAGAGTCGCACAGTGGGGCAATAAACCTTCAAATCTGGCAAAAAAAAACGAAAAAAAAATGAAACTTTATTTTGAACTACCGGCATACGTCATTTTAATAGAGCAATTGTCCGTACACATTTGCCTAGTATTAAAAATTGCTCAAAGTTATTTTGGTCGTCAACAAAGAAAGAAACAAACTGCAACAAACTGCATATTGTACTTTGATAATAAATGAAAAAAAAATCAATAATTTTGTTTCAAATTTCGTTTGTTAAATTCGCTGTAATGATCAATAATATTTTTTTAAAACTATGAAACCTTTAACTACAAGTATGTAACAATAATTCGTTAACTTTTAATTTGTTTTAATACGATTTTTATAGATATACAGACCCTTAGAATATATAGTGGTGAAATTTATAAAAAAAAATTAACAGTGTATACAAACATTGCAGGTTTTAGTTATGAGTTAAGGTGAATTAATTGTTAACTATAATTTTTTCTACTAAGTTTGAGTTTTAAAAGAAATAAATATACAGAAAATCTTAACCCTTTTTGCTCCTTTTTTAATTGTATGGTCATTTTTACAGTTAATCATCATTAAATTTTTTTAATGTACGGGTGTGCCAAACATGATTATATATTGTTTCTTTGTTAAAGACTAATTTAGTTACATAATTTATTACAAAATAATGTACTTAAATGAAACTGACTATCATGAAACATTTTAACAAAAGAAAAAAAAAACTTTTGAAAAGTAATGTGATTTTTTGGTATAAGTCCTTCATAATCAGAGAAACTACGAGCAAGTAGTTTAAATGAAAGAAGATTAAATATTTTAAATTTTAATATAAATTCCGATGAGAAAAAGCCTGGCGAGACAAGGGAAATGCTTTTGAATTAAGCAAGGGTGGCTTGGCAAATAGCTTTAATTTCCTCGATTTGAAAAGCAAACAGAAGCGTAAATGAAAAGTAAACGTGTCCATCTTCATATTCCGTCTGAATTTGTCCTGGGCGATCAAAAGGATCAAGAGCAAAACAGTTACACAATTCTAGTTCTACATCTTCGTTAGTGTACGTGACATGTATGAGTTTCAGATCTGAAAGACAGGAAAACAAAAAGTGTGTGGTAGTACTAAGACAACAGAAACAGTTTTGCTTCTGCTATCATTATAGTAATGCGTACATTTTGCCTGAGAAAGGTTGGTTCATTCCTTCAAAACGATTCACTAATATTCATTTTAAGGTTTGCGGGAGAATCATTAAAATTATTAATTATGTTTATATATTTTTTAAATTTTAAATGCGATATTATCGATGATTTATAAATATTTAATCTGTATAAAACTATCTTAAATTCTTGTTTTTAACTCATTTTACTACAAAAAATATTGAAAAAAGTTTGTAAATTAATTAATAAATTACTCTACAGCTTATGTAAAATTTAAGTTTTACTACTTTTAATCTACAAAAGAATCCATGATGTACTTTTTTTGTTCAAAGTAAATTTTATTTTTTGCCGACTTTGGTGGCTTCCTGCCCCACTGTGAGTCGGTGGGAAACGTGGCCAACTGTAACTCCTAAACAAAAATATTCCAGGACATCTCCAATTATTATATCTATATGTATCTCCAATTATTATATCTATATATATCTCCAATATCCTACGCTATCACCAAACTGACTAATATACTAGTATTGCTGTTGGTTAAAATTATGAGGCAACACAAGAAAAATAAGGCGAAAATTTCGCTATTTTAGTATTGATTCGCAGTTCTTAGAGCTTTAACAAAAAGGAAAAAAGTAATATTTTCCTTTTTATTAAACTTTCCATTTTACATCCCTAAACCCGACAAATTTTCACAATTTTGATATTTATACGTGTTCTCTAGGAGAAAATTTTTTAGAATGAAAGGAAAAAAAATTACAGATGGAATTTTTATCAATTCGGAAATAATTCGGGATCTACTAGAGATTTTAATTAAAAACGGTTTTCATCTAGTGCCTATGCGAAACAGTATATTGAGAATCTTTAACTTGGATAGCCGGATATAATTCAAAAATATCAATATTAATTCCTTTTATGGATTTAAAATTGCATATAATTGGTTTAATTTTACTTCAAACTTTCTAACAAACAAACAACAACAAAAAAAACCCGAAGTCGTTAGTCGGCTTGTTTTTCAGCGACTCTTTTACGCAAAACATAATCCTACTCTGACTCCGACCCCGCAGCCTTTTTGATAAGTTGGTAACTAATGATTAAAATATACTGTGTAAAATCTAAAAACGTTGATATTTTTTACACAATACATTTTATTTGAATATTGAATAATATTTCTCATTTTCTAAAAACATAAGCAAAATAAAACTACATATTCAAAAAACTTTCATATTTACGACTTTTTTTTTTTTTTTTGCCAATTTACATTAAATTTACTAGTCAATGTTACTTTATAATGTTAAAAAATCTGAAAAATAAAAACCAGTCTTTAGTCATAAACATTAAAATCAAAAGGATTCTCTTTTCGTAACAAAATTTGAAAGGGCTATCATACAGGTTTAAATGAAAAATTCCATTAATGCATATTTTCCCTTCTTTATATATTTTATCAACACGATTAAAAACAATGCAAAATAATTCACGTTTCTTTCATGTAGAAATTAAGATAAAAGGTACAACAAAATTAAGATAAATTGCTTATCAATAAATAAAAAAAGCAAAAGAAGATTTTCATCTTAAGTATCTAATTAAACTGAGAAAAAAAGGACATAAAGTGCAATATCTTTTAGGCAATTGATCATTGGAATTATTAATTTTTAAAATAATAATTATGATAATAAATTTATGAATTAATAAGCTTTAAGCGTTTGATGTATATGTACACTTAAATACTAGCAATGCGTATTGACATGCATGAAATTTCACGTTTCACCTTATTACAATTTTACAACTTAAGGGATATATTTTCAAGCTGATAGGAAACATTATTTTGAAATACTGTACGTAAATAAATAAATAAATATAAAAACAAAACTGGCATCAAATCTACTTGACAAGGAAATAATAAAAAAAAGTCAAAATTCTAAATTTTGTGAACAGAATTAAATGATACCGAAGCTTTGCACTATGTTGTGGGTCATTCCATACAAAATAAGCAAATCAGGTGTGGTTGACATGTCACAGATTTTATTGAAAATCATCATATATATGTAGATCATATTCATTTACGCGTAAATGCAAAGTAATAGATTTCAGATTTATTTATTTCAGTATAAAAATTTACATTAAAAATTGACACAAAATTGAGTAACAAAACCTGATTAAAAATTCAAGTTCGATTATTAGCCATAAGACCGTATTGAACATTACTTACTATCAAGAATGATAAATAAATAACAGATTAGCGTTTTATTCTGTAATTTAAAAATAAATAAATAATAAAAAAAAATTGTAGGAAAAAGGAAATTGAAGGCCTTTTATGGTTTGAAAATCATTTGAACTTATAACTAAAGATGCATATTTTTTTATACAACTAAATTTTTATTCTTGCCTTTTTATTCCTTAATGAAAAAAAAAATAAACTGTAAAAATTGTTGATGTAAAAATTCAATGTTTTTATCTCTTGTTTGAACACGAAGAAAAGCTTTCATAACCTTTAAATTATTTGATAGTATAAATATAAGTATAAAGTAAATGTATAAATTTTTATTCTTGCTTTCACTTTACTTTTGTCTCAAGGATATTTTAAGTTTCAGTAAAAGGAAAAAGATTCACTTGAACAAATGATTATGTAATAATCCTGAAATAAAATAGCAACAATAGATAGCAACACACATCCTTTTCTCAGCTAGAAATCCTTTCAAAATTTTAAGAAACGCGCTTGATTTCAAAGAGGGATACTCCATAAAATGTTACGAATATTACTTTTTTGAACCCATTTCTGTTATGTTAGGAATCAAAAGACAATTTTGAATTATGGCTGTGGGATATTGTTAATGTCGGACCTTTCTTTCATTTATTTTTTTTTTCCATAACAAGAAAAATAATGATTTTGTATTTTTTTTAGGTTTCTAATGTTTTTTTGAAGATGATGTAGATAAATGACAACTTTAAAACTTGGAGAATTCGATCTTCATGCGTAATAGTACATCTGGCAACAATTTCACAGATGTTTTTTAATTTCTTTGATTTTTATAATGTTTTGTATTTTGTAAAAGTTATAAAGTTTTCAATACTTACAATCAATTTAAGATTAATCATGGTATTATCACATTATTATTACTCAATAAATATAAAGATACATTTTCAGAGATTACAATATTACATAAAAAATCACTTTCGTTAAATAGTTTTTAAGGTATAGAACGTCAAACTTGCAACTTTCGACGATTGCATAAATGCCATTCTATTCACAATTTTTTTAAATGTCCTAGAGATGATTGACCTTATTAGATGATGAAAATTATACAAAATATTTCTAGAAAACTCATCTTTTACCTTGAAGACTCTTCACAACTTATTCTCTCTACACTTGTTTCAATTATCTGCATAAAACGAAGGTTGTTGTTTGACCATTCCATTAGCTTTGGTTGCCAATCGAGCTACAAAAGTCTGAAACGCATTTAAATATGAAAATACGGGTGGATCAAGCCTCCCGTATGGTCAACCATCCCTAGTCTCCCCTATATGTAAACTGCTATATTTTTTAAAGTGATTTTTATAGCTTTACTAATTATTGAAAAAAAGATATTTCCGTATTTTAATTGAGATAAATATTTATAACTTAAATAGATGTTAAAAAATAAAAAGTTTCCAATTTTATTCCATGTTTTCATTCCACGTAATTACTATGTTATTTTAATTCATCGATGGCTGCTTGAAATTCCACAACATTCAAAAGCAGAATATGGTCTGTATCTCTGAATCTTAATCTGGTCAGACTATCAGAAGTGTTCGGAATCTGAATCGAGTAGGTATTGTGAACATGAGCGTGGCATTGATGTTTCTGTCGCAAATCTCGTACATATGGATCTGTATAATATCATCTATACGATTCTAGATTCCTGCTATGAAAGGTAATAACGGCCTCTATCGAAACGTCACCACAATCGATGCTTATTACAACCTATTCAGTATTGACGTTCTATCAAACATACATAGTAAATTTTCAATCAGCTAAACCCTAATACCCGAATCTTTATTATCCAACTACATGGATTTCATCACACACAACACACGCACACATATATAATATGTCTATAGGATATAATATTCTTCATATTAAAACAAAAATGAAAAAAACATAAATAAAAGATCAAGTGCGAGTATTATTCGCGCTCACAGGTTTCTCTAAAATATACATACATTAATCATTAATTGTATCATTAAAAAAACCGTTGCTTAAATAATAATAAGACTTTGTAAAAATTATACAACGTAGTATTGAGTATAGTTCTATATACTAGAAAAGTATGAATGGGTCAGGAGGGGTAATTATGGTCGCTTTGTACATTTTCAACACTGTTATGTATTTTTTTTCCATTTCGAAAAGTGATATTTTTAGTGCATAGGAACAACTTTGACCTTTAAGAACACCATTTTTAAGTTTGAATTCGCGTTTTTTTTTCTTTTTAAGATAAAAGGGTGGTTATAATTCCCCCATAAAAATTTCACAATCACAAAAGTTTGGGGGTAATTAGGATCACTAATGAGGAAATTGTGAACACTATATTGTCTCTTTATACTTCCCAATACACGTTTGTTTGCGGTAAATGTGACCATTAGAACTCCAAACTGACAAATTTATTTATGACTTTTTTTCAAATTGCTATTCGGATATCAAAAAGGCTTCACCCATGTGATACAAAATATGTAAAAAAAATACATTATGAGATCAATATCTAAGCATGAAACAAAATTTTACCATACGCAGTTTTTTTCAGTATGGAGGTGGTTATAATTTCTCCCTTGGTCATACTACCCCACTTGACCCGATCATAAAAATTTAAAGAGTTATGAAACGTAAATAATATAAAATATTGCTATTCCTTAAAACTCTTTTTTTAAATCTTATTCTAATCTGATTTTTAGAAATTAATTTGGTGCTGACAATAATTGTAATGCATAAATAAACCAGTTTCTTAGATACCATTTTATTACAAAACATGACCCATGTAAGAAATACAGCAGAAATAACCTTTTCTTACATATTATTTATTAAAAGGAAAATGAATTAAAGAAATAATATTTAACAAAACAAAATATATTTCAAAACTTATAACATTCGTTATTGGCAGAATCCACTGGTTGTCGTAATGAAAATCTTAAAGGATATATTACAAATATATTTTTGGTCAAAGAACAATTCTTACTGTGAGCTTAAAAAATAGGAGATTATGTACCGCATGCATTTGAGAATTTCGGCATTATCGTGCATTAAATATGCATAATATTTGAAAAGCTCCAGGTTTTTTCTCATAAATTTAATGCCAATGTGCCTAAGTTTCAAAGGATTGAAGTTGAATCTTTCATCCATAACGAAAAGACAGAATTCTTCATATGCATATTTTATTATTCTTTAGATACATTTTGCTTCTAAAAAGTTGCATAAGAAGACTGTCATACATTTAAAAAATTTTTACTTTCTTCTATTTTCAATAGAAGAAATTATTGTAATCGAAATTTTTTCAACTTCCGGTTTTCGACGGATTTACACGTTTCAGAGATCAGAGTTTCCAAAATACATGTTTTTACACAATGTCTGTCTGTACGTGTGTCTGTGTTCATATGTCGCCATTCAACTATCAAAAAGTGCATTAAGATACACATAGAATTAAACCAAAAATTTTTGTGAATGTTTTTGGCTGTGGTATGCAGGACCTCCAATTTTGAAATATTTCGCTGGAAGGGGGCACTGCACTAGCGATTTTTGTACCATTTTCAATATTTACCGTCTAAAAGTATATGAAATTATCCATAGAATTGGACGAAATTTGTGTAAATGTTTGGCTATAGCTGGTAGGTCCGCCCTGAATTTGAAAAAAATCTGCTTAAAGGCGGCGCTATAATCATGATGTCTGTGCAATTTTCATTATTTCACTATCAAAAAGTGTATAAAGTTATGCATAAAACTTTTACATAGTGCACTAAAATATGCCTTCTGTAAAATATGCGGTGAAAAGAATAGTAATCATTTATTAACAGGGCCACACAAAAGAATTCAATTACATAATGGTAAAGGGTGGAATTGTTTGGAACATATTTTGATTATATTAACTATCTCATGAATAATAAAATTGATATACGTCGCTGAGGCTTAGTACTATAAGTTATCCCGTGCATAATATGAAGTGTACAGGGGCATGCAAAAGATTTCAATTGGTATACTCTATCCGAAGTACTGTATACTATCGATCATGGCTGATGGATGAATGAAATGCATTTTTAATTATGATATGCACATTTAAGTTTCACTAAATACGTACATATTATATGGTGTGTATAAATTCCATAGTTGGTGTACAGGCCTATACAAAAGAGTTCGTAAAGTTCACTGAATATGGGCGTAATTTACTTAATGGTGGTTTTAAAATAAGTTATGTATTTTTACGTTGAACTGCATTCACTTTACAAATATTTTTGTATGATATAGATAAAATGATATACAGGGACACGCAAAATATCGGATACGTGGTCGCCAATGGATGATAATTTCTGGAAATGTGATGTAATTAGTTTTAAGAGTGTTTTAGTTTGAACTCAATTTTAACTAAATACTGGCGTGTAATCTACTAGGTAAACTACAGGGCTGAACAAAAATATTCAAATAAGTTTCCATCAATTAGTACAAATTGCTGAAAAAGAAATTACTTGCTGTTGTGCGTTTTTTTGCTAACTAAATTTCCCCACTATATAGTATACACATCAACTGACAGATAAAAGACAAAGTTGTTCAAAAATATTACAATACATATTTTGTTATAGACAGTGACACTTTAAAAATTAAATAGTTATTTAATTCGTATAACTTTACCAGTCAGTTTGATTGTGGTAAAAAATGTAATAGTAACACTTTATTTCTCTAAATAACGAAGTTTTGTAAAAGATTTTAGGAGGCGTTGGAAAGAGTTTCATAATTAATGCTTAACGCATGATTTTTTTACTTGTTTTATAATAGAGAGATTGCTTTTATGTGGATGAAAGATTAAAGGAATTTTCATGTGGAATGATAGCTTTTGTATTTTCTTTATGACATTTAGGTTATAAGACATAGCAGACTGAAACACCCATTTATAATACTAAAGTTTATATTTCGATGCATTACATACATAGACTTTTCCTCGTGAAATTGTTTTACTGCAGGAATTTTCTTTTATGTTCCAATATAATGTACCTATGTATTTTTAAATAGATTCACTAAAAACAGGATAACAAAAAAGTTTATTTTCCCCAAAACGTCATTTGGTAGAGATTTTCATGTTTATAAAATTGAATAAAACAAATAATAGACCCCGGAAAACTTTATTTCTGATTCTGAAAAATATTTTTCAAAAAATTAAATTCAATTTGTTCTTTCCTGCTGTTTATCCGAGTCGTAAATTTTCTAGCGTAATGTAAAATCTATTTAAGAATGCAAGGTAATGAAAATGGGTGGGAAATATCCTTTTTTTTATTTATTCAGTTTTTATACAATCATAAAAAAATAAATGCGTTTAAAGGAAAATATGAGTGAAATAAAAAATAAAAGTGAAAAAAGTGTATATCCTTTATTATTATACAGTCAAATTGAGTGAATTTTATTAAATGCTAACTTTTTTTTAGAACTTTTAAAGCTGTATGCTTTCAACCATTTCAGTATTGTGATTAGCGTTTAAAGAAAAAAATTGAATTTAACTCGTTTATATTATAAAAGTAAAAAAACATACATAAAATTACGTAGAAAGTGTAAAAAAGTTTATAAAGCTATTAGTATGCCCTGAGATCTTTGAAACACACACGTGGTTCATTTTCAACCGGAAAAGTGACTGATTGTTAAAAAAAATCAGTTTTTACTTTTTATTTATTTATTTATTTATTTTTTGTTTACAATCAGTCACATTTTCCCTTAAAAATGAGCGCGTTTGCGTTTGAAAGATTTCGGGGTATACTAACATCCGTTTTATAAATGTTTTTGAGCTCCTTCTAGTAATTTTAAGCATTTTTTAAAACTTTTTTATGAATATCATGGTGAATATCCTTTCACAGCACTAGTTTTAATGCAGTGTTTTGATTTTATTGACCCATTTACTTTATTATAGATATTGAATAGGAAAATATCCCCAACGAAAACATTTCTGTTAAAAGAAAAATAAGTTAAAATCCCTGTCGGCGTGGACTATAGGCGGAGGTAGATTTCGAAGAGTGCTCATTTCAATAACAAAAAATAAAATATGATTAAAGATAAAACCCGGTTTAACAACTTTCTTTGGCCGCTTTTGAAAAATTTTTTATTTATTTTTTATGTAAAAACTGGTTTTTATCAAAATTATCTTATGCGAAATTCGGCTCAAATGCCCATTTTGACAACATATTTTGAAATATATTCTGACTTTATTATTAAAAAATCGACCAATATGCAAATTATATAAGGTATTTGTAGCCTATATGGACAGGGCTCTCAATATGGACACCCCTAATATTTCTAAAGGTAATAATTTTGATCAAGAGATGGCTAAACATTTTCGCGAAGAAAAGCAGTTCAAAAGATAATTAAGGCTAGAAAGTATAAAAAAGCGCGCTGTTCGCCATTTAGGAGGAAACATGTTGTTTCGAGATGTGCTGATCTTAATTACTTGTAAGCTTAAATTCTTATTAGATATGGTAAAATTACATTAAATGTTGAAAAGTGGAGTATTTTAGAAAGCTAATAGAACATATTTTCGATTGCTATTGCATATTTTGCTTTAAAATATTTTCCCCATTCATTTGTTACAAGATTTAGTAAAACAACGCCCGGTTCCCAATATGAGTCCATCGACTACAACTGTAAGAAAGAATAAAATTCAACGTTGCCAAGCGACAAATTGAAAAGGCATCAAAGTGATAAAATCTTTGTCCAACAAGATGCCATTTGAACAATCCCCCAAAAACCTTCCTCCAAAAAACTCTTCTAGAAAAATAAAAAGACCACCCCCCCCAGTAGGATATCTGTTGGCGAAGTCGTAGGTACCAATGGACAACTTCCTCAACAAAGGAGAGCTGGTACTACTTCTTTTGCAGCATTGATGCTTTTTCAAACATGCGGCCATGCATCACATGTGGCAGATATGTTCATGAGGATTATGTGGGACTTACTGTCCATGGTGAAAAAGTTTCTTTTTGTCCATGCAGTGAGGACTGAGTCATAACAGATGTAAATTCGCAGACAGATTCAATAAAGGAAAGCAAAACCAACAATATTATTTCTTAATATTTACTAGTAACTAAGGGGCTTTGCATGGGTCTTCGAAAGGTAAAAACCGAGAATGACCCCCAGTTCTAAAATGCATGTTCTGCAGATATTTACTGTCCCCCCTCCTCCTCCGAATTTTTTAAGATAAATTTTTTTATTCCCTCTCCTCTAAAATCCCTTGGAAAAGTGGCTCTTCCTTACAAACTGTGTAGAAAGTCAATAAGGAAACACCTGTCCATAATAGGGACAGGTAGTTCCTTATATGGACACTTGTAAACTTTTTTTGTTTGTATCATTTAAATTAAACCAGAATAACTACAAGGTCGCTAATTTTAATAATGATAGTCAATAGTCTAAGGATAATGGTCACATATTTTTGGAGTCCTATGACTTGTACATGGGGGTGAAAAAAATACATTTTCCTTAGGGTGTCCATATTGGGTACAGGTACTTTAGTTCCTAAATGACAAAGAACTGTCAAATGAATGCTTTTGGGAGCAAAATCGAATTTAAAATGAGTCATAAAATAACAAATTTGTTATTTGAATAAATCTTCAATTCTTAAATACTGATCGCTTTGGGAAATTTTGTGCGAAGTGCCTACTTTGACAGCTTTTTAAAAAAATATATTTAGCCTTCATCAAAAGCCTTTATCAAATTGTCACATTATATAGTTCCTAAATAACAAAAAACTTAATTGAATGCGTTTCAGGGCAAAATTGAATTTAAAAATGAGTCATAAAATAAACAATTTGTTATTTGAATACATGATCAATTCTTTAATCATGATGGCTTTGGGAAATTTTGTGTGAATTGCCCATTTTGGCAGCCTTTATTCTGCCTTTATCAAAAGCTGGCCAATCCGTCACGTTAAGTAGTTTCTATATAAGAGGACCTGTTAATTGGATGCGTTTGAGAACAAAAATGGATTTAAAAGTAAATCAGAAAAAACGCAATTTGTTATACTTCCTCAATTTTCCAATCACCATCACTTTGGTAAATTCTGTTCAAAATACCGTTTTTGGCAGTCTTTTTTGAAAAATATTCTGCCTTTATCAAAAAAACTGGCTAATACACCACATTATACAGTTCCTAAATAAGAGGATCTGCCATTTGGATGCGTTTAAAATCAAAAAAGAATTTAAAAATGATTTAGAATATAAGCAGTTTGGATTTGAGTTTTTTTCTCCAACTCCTATTTTTGTTTAATTTATTTTTGCTATAAGAATTGATCCTATGAAAAACTTGTTGATATAAAAGTCGTAAATATTATTGAGAAGATGTAAAATAAATTTAATTAGATTTAATTGCTTAAGAATTGACTAAGTTATGGATTTTTTTCTTTTTCCACCCCCCTTTTTCTTTTCGTTTTTAATTTTTTTCATCGGTAAAAGTTGTTCCTATCAAAAACTTGTAAATACAAAAGTTTTAGATAATTTTGAGAACATTTATAAAAAAATTTAGTTGGGTTTGATTCTAATAAATTGACGAAGTTATGATTTTTTTCTCCCTAAAACCCTGTTTTTTTCGCCCCTTGAGCCCATTTTTAACTTTATCAAAAATCTGTCATGCATAAACTTTTGGCCCATTTTTTAAAAGTAATATAAACTTTAAACTGATTCGATATCTATTTTAATTTAGAAGTTATCGCGTTTTTTCTGTTTTCACAAAAACCCTCCCAACTTCCACCCCCTTGGTCCGATTTTGCCCATTAACAAACTTAACCGAGATTGTATGCCCCTTGATTTTATATAAAAGTTTGAAGAAGATCTGAGTATAATTATGGAAGTTATCGTGTCTAGAAGAAAGTGATATACACCGATATGTAGATAGATATATAGATAGATAGATAGATACATACATATAAACTTTTTTACTAATAGTAGTTTTGGGGTTTAGGGGTTGTGATCGGTGTAGATCTGCAAAATTTTTTCAGAAATTCCAACATGGGAGCGATCGCAGTAGGTAGTATTTCATACGAAATCTACCTAAAAATAAAATATTATTAATGATAAACCCATTTTAACTACTTTATTTGGCCGCTTTTGAAAAATTTTTAATTACATTTTTCTGTAAGAACTGATTTTATCAAAATCCTCTTAAACGAAATTCGGCTCAAGTGCCCATTTCGAAAACATATTTTGAATACATATTCTGACTTAATTTAAAACTTAATGAAATCTTTAACAAAATTTTGTTATTTAGGGAAATAATAGTGTATAGTCAAATATACCCAAGTATGTATTCCAGTACTTTTGAACAGCCCTGTATTTCATATGTTAGTTGATATAATGGGAAAATTTAGTTTAGCAAGAAAATACCCAGTAACTTGAAATTTCTTTTTCAGCAATTCATACTATTAGATGGAAATATACTTGAATACTTTTGTTCAGCCCTGTAGTTTACATTGTATCTTTATTACACGTCAGCATTTTGCTAAAATTTATTACAAACTAAAACACTTTTAAAACAACTGAAATCATATTCTCATAAATTATCATTCATAGGCGTCCATGTACCGAATTCTTTGCGTGGCCCTGTATATCCTTTTATATATATTCTGCAAATATTTCTCAGTAAATTGAATGAAGCCCAGCGTAAAAATTGATAGCTTATTTAAGAACCACGTTTAAATATTTTACGCTCATATTCAGTAACGTTCATGAGCTCTTTTGGGTAGCCCTTTATATCAACTATAATATTTATACACACCATATAATGTGCATACATTTAGCGAAATATAAACGCGCATATCACAATTAAAATGCATTTCATCCCTCCATCAGCCATCATCGGACACATATACGGTACTTCGGAAAGAATATACTATTTGAAATCTTTTGTGTGGCCTTGTAAATGCTATGTACTTCATATTATGCCAGGCAGTAGCGTATAATTTATATTAAGCTTCAGTGACATATATCAATTTTATTATACATGAAACAGCTTAATATGTTTAAAATATGTCACACACATTTCCCCTTTTACCATTATCGAATGGAATCATTTTGTGTGGCCCTGTGAATGAATAATAGCTACATTTTCACCTTATATTTCATAGAAAGCATATTTTAATATGTTTGACAGGGTATAACATCTTTAAAATTCCTTTGAAACGATTTTACCCATAGGTCCCCATAGGTAGGTAAAGGTACAACCAAATCGATACTCAGTCATTAGCTGGAAGGTTAGTATATAGCATGCATGGCTTTGAAAAATTTCGGGAAAAAAGGGAAGATATTTAAACGTTTAAAATTGGAGTTTGTCTTCCAAACTCATTGAAAGTTTAAGGAGTTAAAACAAAATGTTTTCGCACTCTATGTGAAAAAATCGTGAAAAAATATTAATATTTAGTAGTAAAAGGGATTAAAAAAGACATTGTTTTTACTTGATCTATTTCAGTAGTTTTAAAAAATAGTTCTCGTTTGAACTGTTTGAGATTTCTTGCGGTTATAAATATGACAGTTATGCATCCCTTGAGAAAAATTTATGAAAAAACTTTTGAAATCTGTTTCAAATAAAAATGTTTTCTTCTCGAGGTTTCTACTTATTTCGTCGAAATTTTCAAGCATTTTATTTTGTGAAAGAAATTGTTACCCTTCTGGAAGTTTCGAAAATTTTGCAGGTAATGTAAATCTAGTCTGTTGAGATGTTTAAAAAATATTGTGTTGAAATACGAACGCTTAGTTACTTCTAGCGTAGAAAAAATATCGTTTTAGTACGGTACGAAGTTCATCGGAATATTTGAAAGGATCAAAATCCGTATTTTTTAAAACTTATTCTTGATTAGAAGAAAAATTTAGGTTTAAAAAATTACTTTTGGTTTCTAACATTACACTCTGTGGATGTGCTTCTATAAGGAAGAAGAACATTTTTCGGAAAAAAGACGCTTTTGAAGAAAAAAATATTGGTTAACAACGCTAACTTTATGATTTGATTGTGACATTTGAAGCATTAGGAGTACGATTTTTTGGAGTATGTCTTCCATTTAACCAAGCGGACTTGTTCATTTCGTTTAAAATAAAACTATTAAAAAATACAAGTAAAGTAAAAGATAGGTTTTTCACATTCTTTCGACCTTTTTTTTTTTTTTTTTTTTAGCTAAATATTATAAATTCAAAATTCTCACTCATTAGGAGAGGCCTTGGACTAATCCTCATACAACAATCTTAGCATTTTATTTATGATAGTCATAGCGCACACAGGTACACATACATGGGAAAACTTTATTTTATTAGTAGAGATAGCTCTTAAATATTCGATAAATCACTAATTTGCTTTTTTTCGTCCAAATAGTTAATGATTTTTATTATATCTCTTCCAGCAGTGATTTCCAGAATTGGAGCTCACGTTTTCCAAGTGGTTCATTCACTTTTAGGATGGTGTTTTAAAGGAAAAAGCAAGCATAAAAACAATGTTGCGTTATGAATAAAAAATAATTGAGTTGTATATAATCTTAGCAGTTACCCGTGAATTCGTTCACATAACATTTAAAGAAGAAATAATTAATCAATCAAGCAAAAAATTTCGATGATGAAAAGCATGTGTAATTAACTTTTTATCGCGAATTTATGGTAAAAAACTTCTGATAATCCCTATTTGCTAATTTGTTTGCTGGTTAAAATTTTCCTTTCAGCGATTAATACTAATAGATAGAAACATTCTTGAATTCTTTTGTTCAGCCCTGTAGTTTTCCAAGGCCTTTAATACACGAAAGTATCTTTCTAAAATTTAGTTCAAACAAAAATATTTCTTATTACTACCTAAATTACATTTTCAGAAATTATTATCCGAAGACAACCTTGTGTCCAGCTCTTTGCGGGACCCTGTATATCATTTTATATATATACTGCAAACATTTCTTAGTTTACTAAATGCAGTTCAAAATAAAAATGCATATTTTATTTAAAAACCACCTTTAAGTAAATTACACTCATATTCAGTAACCTTTCCGAGATCTTTGTGTAACCCTGTATATCTAAATTTAACTATTTATACTATTACCATTTATACTCTCCATTTAATATGCATATATTTAGCGAAACTTAAAAGCACATATCATAATTCAAAATGCATTTCATCCATGCAACAGTCATCATCCATCATATACAGTACTTCGAATAGAATATATAATATTTGAAATCTTTTGTGTGTTCCTGTAAATGCCGTGCACTTCGTATTATGCATGAAATAACTCACATTAAGCCTCAGCAACGTATATCAATTTGATTATACATGAAATCGTTTACAATAATTGAAATATGTCGGAAACTGTTCCTCCCTTTATTCTTATGCAATAGAATTCTTCTGTGTAACCCTGTAAATGAATAATAAGTGTCCTTTTCACTACATATTTTACAAAATGCATATTTTAGTGACTTTGTAAATGCATATAAATTTGAATATGTTTCACAGGGTGTAACATCGTTAAATTTAATTAAAACGATTTTTCCCATAATGTCGTAATGTAAGGAAATTTTTTGACAATCCCTGTAAATAAACTAATCATGGTAGAAACTTTATATTCAATAGATATTCGTGCTAGGTAAACTTTAAAAACGTACAAAAATTTCATGGAAATCGGAGTATATTTACGAAAGTTAGAAGGCGACCAGACAGACAGACGAACCGAAAGCATAATTACTTTTCAACTTTGTTCGAAAGTGTTAAAAAATCGAGCCAAAAATGCATCAATCAGTAGTTTTATTTTCCGCCTTTTCCCCACAAAAAATTTCTTCCATTGATAATTATGAGTTTTGAATAAAAATATTTATTTGTATGTAACTTATAACTTATTAATTAATATAAGTAAAAAATATTTCTGATTCATTTTAAATATGATGTCATTATATATCTCGCTCCATTAGCTACTGATATTCATATACCCCTTGTATTTTTAACGACTGCTATAAAGTACCTGTTTTATTTCAACTATGACATCACATTTTCATAAGTGAACCATTTTATTAAAAATATAATTTTTTTTCATTCTTTTTACTTTTAATTTATGTCGCCATATTTTACACAAAAATTCCCATTAACTAAAGAAAAATCCTTGTTAAATATATTATAAAAAATACACCTTTTATTTTTATTTCAAACATGGCGTCATATTTATTTTCTTTTAAATTATTTTATTATAGTTTTTCGCGTCGAAGTTTTTTATTAAAATTTCATTGCCGCTGAAAAATTATTATTCCAATTTTTTATTTTCTTGGCAACAGGAAAGGAAAATGGTTAAATTTTATCTGAAAAATGCCTATTGATTTTTATGAAAAATAATTAAATTTTGAATTATTAAGGAAAATGTTTGAGTAAAATAAATAAAAATTAGCCTATGTTTATTCCACACCTATAATCTATCCATATGCAAAGATTCAAAGACATTAATCCATCCGTTTTGAAGTCAAGTTCATTCCAATTTTTCGGACACACTTTCACATTTATAATATATATAAGGATATAAGGATAATGTTATAACTGTTTGATATAATTAAATTAGTGATAATAAAATTTCAAATTTAGTAATCCTTCTTGTAGATCGAATTTTTTTAATAATAATAAATATATAATTGTAAAATAAATTTTGCCCTTAAATGTCGTGTGTTGCCTTTCGGCAATATATCCAATTTAGTCTTTAAAAACTCTATAATTTTTTTTCTCTAATGCCTAATTTTGCGTATAAAATACATATTGAAAATAATTTTGTTAATAATTTAGAAGAAAGGCTCTCATAATGATAATGAGATGGCTATACAGAATAGCAGTCAAAGATTTAAAAAAACATTAAGGTGCTAAAAAGGGAGATAGTTTGATAAAAAAAAAGGACCATAAAGGTAAATGAAAACTAAATAAAGTTTAGGGAAAATGAGATAATTAAGCAAACGTGTTGGATACATAACTAGCTTTTTTCAAATATTTCTTTTCAGATAAGCTTATAGAAAAAAAATGGTCAAAGAATGCAATTTAAATGACTGCAAAAAAGAGCTTTTTAAAGCTACGAATTTCACATCACAAGTCGTAAGGCAGTTTTTTGAGGTAATATAACGCATGTCTTTAGGGCATTTGCCTGGTGTTCAATCGTATTAGAGTCATGAACTTATTTTGGGACACAATAAATAGATACCAATTGTAAAAGAGAGAAAATCAAAATCTTTCTACACTGAGATGATGCAAATCATGATGGATTTTAAAGGCTTCGAATTGGTATTTAAACAATAATTTTGATTTTTTTTTCCTTTTGAGTAAAATTTCTCAAATGATAAGAAAGTTTACGTTACTAAAGCTCGACATTAAATGAAGCAATACATGCCGAATAAACCCCATAAATAGGGATTCAAAATTAACTTTTCTGGTATTTCTGGGTATGCTCTTAGCTTGGAAGTATATTCAAGCAAAGAAAATACGCTAACAAGAACAATTACAGAATCAGACTTTGGTCCTGGAAAAAAAAAATCACAAGCTGAATTTTTACAAAAAATGTACGGTATTACTGTTGATTGTTGTTTGGCAAACACTGTCACCCACACATTCGGAACAGTCAGAAGAAATAAAATTTCTGAATGCAAACTACTGAATGAAAAATCTTAAACGGTTTTAGATCAGTGTTCGTCATTCGAATATACCACATTTGTAGATGGCATCGAAATTTCATCCCTAGTCTGTAAATACAATAGATCTCCCCCCCCCCCCGTCACTACTCTATTTACTTTCACTGCAACAAATCCTTTTAAAAAGTCAATCGTTTTGAGAGAAGTCAAAAGATCATTAAAGTGAATATGCTCTTACTTAATTCAGGAACACAATCGAATTATGAGGAAGGCTGACCTTAAAATTTAGCTTAATGTCTCACTAAAATAGTGTCGCAAATGATGATGTTTACGAAATTTTTACCCTTTGCTTAGCTTCAGTATAATAAACTCATGGCTTCTTTACAAAAGCTTTTTGAATACTAATGGTCATCAATCAGAGATAATATCTCAATTAAACATTAGAGGAGAACTTGCAAGATTATTATAGATGCTGATAAGCAAATATACACCCCAAGGCGTAGAAGACTCTCATTGATGGTTGAAGAAGAAATTTAAACAAAATATTTTAGAGGTCTACCACAGAACCAACATAACGATGTTTAATTGGATCAAACAGGTCATATGTCTCTATATGAAGAAAAAAAAATATGATGTGCAAATCCTCAAACTTCAAAGGATACACTGTAAAAAAATGGGAAGAATGTGGTGTTGGACTCTGTTTTAATAGAAATAATAACTACTTCAAAAATTACCCTATATTCCTTAACTAACAAGGAAGGTCTCCATTCGGGCATACTCAGAAAAATCTGAAAAAATTACAGATTGTTCTTCTTCTATAGTTATATATGTTTATAAAAAAATTTCGGCGGAACCTCCTTATAACGTCCGTAAAAAAATAATAAAAATTTCGTTTATTTGGCGATTTATTTCCGGTTGGCGAAAAAACGAAATTTTGAAAAATACGCTTTTATGCTTCGAATACTTTTTAAAGAAAAAACTTTCTATGTTCAATTTATTTAAATAAGTTTAGTTTAAGTAATTTTAGTTTTGCATTTTTACTTTACTTTAAGTGTAATTTTGTCATATACGTTTATATGTACTTATAACAAAATGAAATTAATGTATTTTATCATTTAAAACGCAATTTAAATTGATTAAAATTGTCCCAAATTCAAAAATACACTGTTAAAAATCTGCTGCATTTTGTTGCAACGCACTCCCTTGCTTGTATAGAAAACGGTTACTTGGCCGTGAAAGGGAGCTTTCTCATTGGTTGGAATAGAGATATATATATAAGTTGTGGAGTGCGTTGCAGCAAAATGCAGCAGATTTTTAACAGTTTGCACAAGCTACAACACCGCTAAAAATTTGTACCATTTTCTGCAGCGTCACTCCACCGCTTTTATACAGAACGGTCAATTCACCGTGCTATGGAGCATTCTCATTGGTCAGAAGAGAGATATTCTATAAAAGTAGTGGAGTGACGTTGCAGTAAATGCTGCAGATTTTTAACAGTGAAGTCAATTAAAATCAATTTTCAGATTCGTTAAAATCGTCTGCTTTTGGCGAGGAAATGCACTGCTTGCCAAAACCCGCGTCGCTTTGAGCTTTTCACGCCAATTATTCCAAACTATTTTATTTTTTTACATATCTAATAATGTAATTCCGCCGCTAATTTTCACTGATCCTTTATTACCTACATGAGTAGTTTAATTCGTATTTTTTTCAAAAAATTCTGAGTATGCCCCCAATGGAGACCTTCCTTGTAAGTAATTTGATTTCATATTATCAAGTATCAAAAGATAAACAATATATTTTTTATTTCACATTGATTTTTGTAATGTTTTACAGTATATATTTTTGTATTTGTAATAAGAATTAATTACATTTTAAAGCACTTTGTGGAAATTCATTATCATAGTTCATAATTCATGTGAGTGTAACATTGAAGAATTTTATTAAGAAAAATTATTTTTCAATTAAAATCCAGAGTTGCCTATTGGCAATAAACTGTTTTTTAGCTTTAAACGATATATAAAACGATATATGATTATTTAAGTATTTTTCTCATGATTTATTTAAGAAATGAAAGCTCAAAAATAATTTTTAAATTAATAAAAAAAAATCAGCCATTTAAGGGTTATGTGTGTTAGCACATAATGAAAACGATAAGGTTTTTTCCTTTAATAAAATTTTATATTTCAGAATTTGTTCTCCTTCATTTCTTACGATTCTATTTCTTCTTAGAAGTTTGATTTTTGTCACACAGTGATTTTTTTTCTAGAATTTTTTTTTTATGTTTGAATCAATATATTTTTGTAAAATAAAAAATATCTTGTGAGAAAAAACAGGTTATATAAACCGTTTATTTCACCATAAATGTTACTAGTTAACGAATTTCTTTCCTGTAGAATTGAGTAGAAAGAATAAAAAGCATCTAAAACTATATTTTCAACAAATAATGAACTCTATCAGTTACTAAACCAAATTTTCTAAAGATAAACATCTTTTCTAGGAACAAATTTCTCAACAGCTCCTTAAAAATAATTTGCATATTCAGTCCGTATGCGTTTAGTCCGTATGTCCGTAAACTTTTTATTATTTCTATTTTACTTTTATTTACTACGAAATATTATATAACACTATCATATAATATTTTACTAATTATATATTTACTATATATATTTATTATATATATTTACTTGGATAAATAAATATCAATTAATTCTTTGAAAACCATTATGTTAAGGGCTTAGTGTTCATAATAATCTTAGTAGTCTATTGTTATAGAAAGATTATATCATTTTTTTTTATTATGAAAAATATGAAAAATATGTGAGAAATGTGAATGTTTTAAAAAATTATTTTTTGGTACTGAATATCTATGTCTTAATGCATTATTTGTTTTCTTTATTAATGTTTCTTCAATACATTTATTCATTTTGTTTAAAAGATGATCTCTTGATAGAAGAAACTTGGAAAAGGTTATATTATATTTTCTATCCGTCTATTAGTAAGAAAAATGTCTTTATTGGTCATAAATAGTTATCTTTTTGAATAAAGTATACATGTGCTGAGAAATTTATGAAATTCAAATGTGTTATAATGAGCTAATGAAATTTTACATTTTATAATGCCTTATGGATAAATTTAAGTTTTATGTATTATTTTATATAATTACAAATTATGTTTATTGTTAATTGTACTCTAAGTTTTGTTTTTTAAACTTCTAAATTGAAATATGCATTAATAAAAATTGGATCTTGCGATTAAAAAGAAAAGTTCACTTATTTTAACCGCTGTTTATCATGACAATTTTGTGTAATCTTATTTTACTTTTCCAGGAAAAACTCCAAATTATTAATTTTTTTATAAAAGTTTTATGAAAATTATATAATTAGCATGAAAAAAAAATATTTTAAAAGTTAAGTAAAAATAAAATGCAGAAACTCTTATTTTATTTTTAAAAAATCTTGAAATTTATAACGTATACAGAAAAAGTAAAATTATACATTTTTGTTGTCAAAATTGTCATTTTCAATTTAACAAAGAAATTCCTCAAGGCTTTTGAAAATTGATGCGGAAATGTCGGATATTTCATGTTGTTAAAGGTCTGGTATGCATAGATTTATATTTTTACCCAAAGATCAAGGTTTCATTCAAAGTTCAAATATATATTCCATTTCAAAAAAGTACTTTTCTTATTACTTTTAGATGGAGAAAGAAAGGCAGTTTGTTTCTTCACGCGAACCATGAAAAACAGCCTACTTTTCTTTTACAGCACGTAAACAAAAGATTGAAAAATGCTTTCATTAGCATGCAACACACATTTTTGTTTATGCTACTTTTTTATTCATACATTCTCTCGAAATCTGAGATGAATTTTGATTATATATACACTTTTTTTAACTTTTCAGACACTTTAATTTATTCTAAATTTGCAGGATATTCATTATTTACTTATTCCTTAATAATATCTCTCTTTATTCCTATCTAATTTCTTAAACTTAAAACTCTTATATTAATCATTATTTTATTCGAATTCTTAATCCCAAACTTTAATCCATTCATAATTTTTTATCAACGCATTCTTTTATTTCTTATTCTAAAAAACTTTAACCTGCTTAAAGCAACACATTTTTAAAACAATCCTTTAAATAATTTTGGATTTGGGAGACTAACACTTATTTCTTAATACCATTTTTATTTTTATTAAATTTATTATTCGATATCCTAGCATGCACTCCAATTTCGCGCATTTTTGCTGGCGTCATTATCTTATTGCATAAAAATTTTGTCGCCAACCGATAAGGACTTTTTACCTTTTCGCTCACTCTCCATTCGTTCAGAAAACACGTAATGTCTTCGATGAGAGCTATTTCTCATTTTTATTGGTTGTACTGAAGTTTACACTGGAATTCTATGTTCATAAACTTTTTTGACAAAACTAGCGTATATGAGTCACTAAGGATGATTTCTGTGTTGTTTTCGAGTGCTTCAAAACATATTATCCGGTATCTCAAAGTCCTGTAAAGTTCCAAAGTACTCTAAGATCTTACCGCACTATGTAATCTCCAGCTCTGAGTACCTTTGCTGAATTTCTCTTCAAATGGGAATTGTTTATCAAACTATATTTGAACAATAGAAGTACTTCGAACTTCAATTCGCCGTGTTATTTTCCTAGGGATGCTACTTGAATGCTTACACATTGCTTTGCTATACTTGTGCTTTAAATCATCGAAGTAATGATGCAATTGCCAAGGAGTACTTATTATTTTTATTAGAGAAGGGCTATTTGAACGCTAATCCATTGTCTTGCTGTATTTATGCTCTAAATCATTGAAATAATATGCGGCTGCCAGAGAAGTCTTGTGTTATTTATTAGAGTTGGTCGATCTCTACCAGGATGAATGCATATAAGTTGAGAATATTTGTCGAATTTCAAAAATGGTATGACCTTTCATCTGTTGTCAATGTTCTAAGAGATAAATGCATCTTGCTCTACTATTCATACACTATTTTGACGGAAATTTATACAATGCCACATATATACACGGAAGAGCCATTACATTATAACGACCAGTTTAATACAAATTAGGACCAACTTACGCCTTCGAAATCTTCAAAACTCGACCTGATATCAGTTCCACAAAACTCTTATAGGTAGTCTGAGGTATTTGGTACCAAGCATTCACGAACTGGTCTTGCCCTCCTCGCACATTCGGAGGTGGCAACGCTGCAGCACGAATTCAGATTTCCAGGTGGAACCACAAATGTTCTGTTGGATTCATCTCAGTTGAATCTGGAGGCCAAGACATGACTTGAATCTCACTAGAATGCTCCTCGAACCATTCATGGACGATTCGACCCATATGACATGGTGCATGATCCTTTCGGCATATGCAACAACCCACCGGAAGCATTTTTGTCATGAATGGGTGCTTCTGGTCTGCAATGATGTTCAGGTAACCCACAGACGCCAGGGATTGTTCTGTGGGGATTATGGGTCCTAATACGCTCCATAAAAACATCGCCCTCCCCTCCAAGTTAATATAGCCGTCACAGGCTCGTCTGGAGCCAGGGTTTTCGTTGGAAGTCAGCATATTTGCATTCACCTGCCTATGTGATGGACCAGAAAACGTGATTTGTTGGACCATGCAACTTTAATTCATTTTTCTATGATTCAAATCCGAAGTTCATGGGCCCGTTGCAGGCGCGGCTAGGGATGAAGTACTGTCAGCGCAGGAAAGTGATAAGGCGGACAGCTGCATAGGCTCTTGCACAGCACTGCGCGTGGCACTGTGCATTGCGAAACATTGCCTGGGTCGACACTATTGAAGCTGTTGATGATTTTGGCTGTTGCAGATCTTTGGTCACGACAAATAATGCATAATAATTTCAGCTCACCTGTGGAATCAATGCACAATGTGGCTACAAACTGCTGGCCGAAGACTTGTCAGTTCATCATCCATAAATCACATTCGATAAGTACTTCCAACGACTGTACCCGAATACCCACTAAACGCGTCGTTTCTGATATTCCAGTCACCGAGCCGTAATGATTTGACCTTTCTCAAAGTGAGATAAATCTGCTGCTTTTCCTATTATATCGCTAATCATGCTATGTTTTGAAATACAAAACGTTTTCACTTAACATATTCAAAGATCAGCAGCGCACGTGCTGGGGTTTTGTTTCTGGACAAGATCATTGTTATAAATGGTGGTCATACGGATTCCCGTACATGGAACGCAAGCGATAATTAAGGTAATAAACTACTTTTAGTTAATCATATTGTCCAAATTTAATTGGAAATTATAATAATGACCGGTAAATTGATTAATATGCAACATTTATTGGATTTACTTAATAACGTAGTTATTATTAATAATTTCGGGTTATTGTTAATAATAACCGAATTTATCAAATTGATCCCTAACATATATATGTAAATAAAAATTCCTTTGATACGATATATATATTTAAATATATCAACTCTGAAAATTTTCACATATAGGATATTTAAAGAGAGATTTCATAAAACAGCTTCTTTGTTCAACTTTTGTAAAATATAGCTTTCTTATTACATTAAAAAAGAATTTTGAATGAAAAAACAATTATTTCTTAACCTGCAGAAACATAATGTAACCAAGAACTAAAAATTGACTCATCTGGAAAGTTCTGTGGTGTTTCAAATCAAAGCACGATTTCGTCAAATAACTTTATTACTTCTGGTAAGGAGAGAGTTTGAATGAGCCAGATATGTAAATTCTCTCTTTTCTCCTTACGTTGCATATTTTTCACTTGCGTTGGGTCGTAAGTTTTGTTTCATCGCTGTGTTAAAAATGGAGAATCAAGAGGATCATTTTCACCATATCATTCTTAGTCATTTTGCAAAGGGTAAAAACGTTAGTCAAACAGCTTGTAAAATTTGTACTGTATATGGACAACATGCCATTTCAGATGACACAGTTCGAAGATTATTTGAGAAATTTAAATGCAGAAAAATCAGTTACAGATGATATCGCTTTGGACGACATCATCTATTAAAAATGACCCTTTAATAGACGCTATCGCAGAAATTCCACGTTACACATTTCAAGAGCGATGACAGAGATTAAGTATTATAAAAATTACAGTGTATGAACATTTGATAGCTTTTCTGAAAAAAATTATCCTTTACAGATGATGGAGATCATACATACCAGGCATCATCTTTGAAGTTAAAATTTCCGTACTTTTTTTCTTCGAGCCACTTTCCAACGTTATCATTTGAAATATTACATTGTCCGCATAAAATACAAATTTCACAAGCTGTCTGACTGACGTTTTTACTATCCTGAATTATAGAGAAGAACGTGACGAAAAGGATTTTTTTACATCCTCATTTTTAGCACTGAAATGAAATAAAAATTATGATAAAACACAGATGCGAATTATGCAGAGCAAACAGTAAAGGCCCAATGTACGTATCTGTGTCATTCAAGATCACTTCTTGTAGCAATATATAAGAAGACGAAATCGCGATTCGCTTTTACAAACCACTAAACTTTTCGGAAGACCTCATATTTAATAACCTATTTAGAGTAATACATGGCTTCCAAAAGCATTCTTTATCTTTAGAAACTTAAGAAATCAGTAAATTTTCGAGGTGGAAACAGATTTACACAATCAAGTTTTATTTTATTACCATTGAATTTCAGAAACTTTTCCGAGTAATTATAGACATGAGTGAAATTTTTTGAAAAATTGCTTTTTGTTTTATAATCTTAAAAAATCTTTTGAATCTTACTGAATTTGATTGGTATGATACCGTTTTATTTCTGATCATTAAAAAGAATCCTAAGAATTCACGGAATACGCGGACTCGGGCGCCACGCCAATTAATATTAATTTTACACTAACATTTTACACTTATTTTTATTTTTAAATTCTACATGCATCATTATATTTAAAAAATAAATGTTAATGTATGCACTATTGCCAAAGTACAGGTAAAAATCTTTCTTAAAAAAGTGATTCTAGCTGAAGAAAAATAGTGTATGAGATGCTGATCTGGAAGTCACGGGGGATGCGACACAGAACCGATAAAGGTTAAAGAATTACCCCAAATATTATTTAAACTACATTTTATCCAAGTGTTTATATATATATACTTTAATTCACGTGTTTTCTGAAATTGCACAAGTTTTCCATCTTTCCTGAAAAAACGTACTTTTCTGGTACAAATCTCCTTATCGCATAAAGTACTCCAGAAATTTTGATATTCTGTTTTGGTGGTAGAGCATAAATATATGATCATATGTGATAAGCAGTTTTTACAAACTTTCATTAGTTTCAGAAATTTTTTTCTGAAAAATGGAAGATTTCTAAAAAATTAACATTGATCTAAAACAAAAAGTTTTAGTAACATAATAAAATTTTCTTATATAAATCTTGAGCATAATCCAATGAGTATGGATTTCTAATTTCACCAAAATAAGTCGGGTAGTTTACAAGGAAATGGATCTTAAAGCGGGCGTACTTTCCATAAGATTGCACGCAGTCCTTTTTTAGTTATTAGTTAAAATAATTAGCTTTACCCTTAATTAATTTTCTCATACTGAAATATTTAAATGCTTTTAAGATGCTATCAACAGTGATGAGAGCGCTCTGACCCCAACGACTGATCACTACCACTAAATTTTTAAAGTACTTCTCTAAGTATTTAATGAAAAAAAAATTGAGATTTAATAAAGCAAAGAATATTTTTAAAAAATTAGTGGTGATAATCAACTATTTGTGTTGCAGCGCTCTCATCCCTGCATCTATTTTTACTTAAACATTATGGTCTTTGTAGTTTTCTCATTTTTTTAAAAGCAAATTTATGAAATAATATTAATTTTAATATCAATATAAGTATGTCAAATGATCACGTCTTCTATAAGAGTGTTTTTTGAGCAGAACATGTTTATTTTAAGATTTTCAGCATTCGAAAAACTAATAATTTAGCCGAGAAAGCAAATTAATACTCTATAAAAACTACTTGAAACACGTTTCCAAAAATCAATGCTAGCAAAAGAAATTTCGCTTTTAAAAATATCCTTTTACATTGGAAAAATAGTCTCTTTTTTGAGCCTTCTAAAGATAAAGAACGCTCTTCTAAATCGTGGGTAATTTGGAAAATCTTTTTGTTTATTTCCTTTCTTGGTGCATTATTACTTCCCAGATTAACCCTTTGTATCACAGTGTTACAGATGTTCAACATACACAAAAGTCAATAGTACTTATACAGTAAGTATTAAACAACGATTTTATTTGTTGGTCCTATTTTCCAACATACCAATTAATGTAAATTGATCATTGGATTTTGCAATAGGCGATGATATTGAGTTATTTTCTCTTACCAAAGTTTTGTTTATTATTTGAGATGCTTCAAGTTGATTTCCAAAATTAGGAAAGTAAATTTTTGTCAAATTAGAAAAGCTGGAGAAGTCCGAAAAGAGATTTTTTTAAAGGTAGTTTTGTATAACTTAATATTATGTATAAGAAAAAGAACAATATTTATGAAAAGTATGTGAATTTCTGTTTATTGTAGATGTGAAAAAAGTCAATAATTATTGTAGTTTTACGTTCTAAGTTCTTAAAATATTTTTTACAGGCTTAAAATGATATGTATTTTAATATCTGAGACAATATTTTCCAAATCGGAATTGTTGAACCTCAAAGGATTAAGAAATATTTGTCTTTTTTAATAGTATACATCACATAGAATATGACTAAAAGAAAACCGATAAGAATTCAAATATTCTCCCTTTTTATTATTCTTAGCGAACCAGAATAACCAATGAAATGCAATAACGGATTACTTGTTTTATCCTTAAGACTTTCTCATGCGCTATTGTTGTGCAATAAGTCCATCTACTTTTTAGATAAATTCTTTGTGTGTGGAAAGAATAAAATAATTTCCTGTCAGATATATTTTTCCTTTCTTTATGCAGCAAATTCTTGATGGCCTTTCAAAAGAAAGTATCGCCGATCTTTTCATTTTTTGTATCTCACAAGTACGCTTCCAAATGTTATTCTTTTTTGTTTGATCAGGTTAACATTTTTTTTGTCGTAAATATCATTTTTTTAAAATTATTTTCCCCTTGTATTTTGCTTAAGATTTTATCTAAAATATTTGATATGAAGATTAAAGTGTATTTTGACAGATTATTTAATACTAAATACGCATCAAATGTTTAATGTTTTCACTTTAAATTTTGCGTTGTCGAAAAGCTTGGTTGTGGTTGTGTTTATGACGGTCAATTATCAACATGAAGTATACAGGCCATAAGGGGGGATGGATGCCCACTTTTGTGTTCGTTCTATGAGAGTCCTTCTGTATTTACGAAAGGAAATCCAAGCTTTGAAGAAAACCACTTAAAAGTTCGAACAATCAGACCGATGAGCGCTATTGAGTTCGAACCCAGCAGCTTCCGTCTGATAGTTTCGAGAGCAGAAGCTCTCAGGCACTGGTGAGGCCGTTGTCGTCTAATATGCTAATAAATCTATTGATAGAGGATAGTGAAGTACTTTGTAAACGTGATTCATAGAAATATCCCGTTCTGGAGATTCATATAAAAGGAAAATTGAGACATTCGGAGATTATAATTACTATTTTATTTGGAAGAACAGCGTTTAAACTGTTAAATAAAATTTGGGAGAATGAAAAACTCTGAAGAGATACAAACTAATATCTATAATACCATTGTGAAAAAGGGTACTGTTACAAGGAAAACATGCATACATACTCATGGCATGAAATAAAACAAAGGTATCTGCAGTAAAAATGTATGCCTTACTAAAAAAATGAACACTTTTAAAATTGTGGAGATTTTAAAATGAAGAAAAACAGAAAACGATAAATATTAAAACAGCATCTTTTAGCATGTTCAATCAAACAAATAATATGGTTTTGACAAGTTAACAGGATGGATGGTTTTGTGTATAGATATGTTAGATTAAATAATAACACATAACTAAAATAACTTGAGGTGGATAAATTTTAAACACGAAACATATTTAATTAGACGAACGCTAACTACACACGACATACAAACATTAACAACATAGAACAACTACTCTGGAACTCAGACGTTTCTGTTTCTTTAATAATTCCATGGAAATGAGTCCAGGGGAGCCATCTACAGTTTTACCTGAAAACTAAAAGTGTAAAATACCACAGCTCTTCCCCACTTAATATTGAAGTCGTTCAGGAACTCTTCTATGTCTTCTGGATCGTCTAAGTACCTGCGGAGAAGAAGAAGAATTAGTTTTGACAGGTTCAGGAGCATCAACTGTAGAACTAGTAGGAACCGACGGTTTTGGGAGAATGTTATCAGAGTTAGCTGAATTAGAAATCGAAGCATCAGGATCATGAAAGTCAGTTGGCGTAAGAGCTGAAGCAATTGGAACATGAGAGGCAACTGGTTGCGGATCTGTGGAGCTTGACTGTAAGGGTGGAAAATCATTTTGCTTCACATTTGCATTTCCACTCCTGAAATTTTCTGTATCATTTTCTTCCGAATTTGGATCATTAGTTAAAGAAATATGTTCCCCTACATTAGTTATTTGATCAACATGCCTTTTCCAAATATTCGAGCCAACTTGAACTCTTTAATGTAATTTTCCTTTTCTTGCTACGATTTGACCAATTTTCCATTTGGCTTCTGGAGTATAATTTCTTACAGCTACTTTCTGGTTGATCGCAAATTCTTTTACTTTAACTTTGTTTTTCATGAAAAAAATTTGTAACGTTCGGCACTATCAAATCTATGTTTGTTCTGATATGACGTTTTAGAAATAAAGATGCAGGACTTTCCCCCATTGTAACATAAGGCATCTTCCTGTACTGCAAAAGAAAGTTATTCAATTTCATTTGTAAAGTACCTGGTTCAGAAGCTAAAGCTTTTAATCCACGTTTGACCGTTTGCACATACCTTTCAGCCTGTCCATTTGTAGATGGATGGTACGGTGCACTAAACTTATGTTTACATGTGACCATGACTTTTCAAGAATATCTCAAATTCTTCAGATGTAAACTGCTTAGCATTATCTGATACTAAAGAAATAGGAAAACCGTATCGTGCAAAAAGAGAAGAAAGACAAATAACTATATTTTCCGAAGTTGTATTAGGAATTATAAATACTTTTGGCCATTTACTATAAGCATCAACCACTAACAAAAGCATTTTTCCATTAAAGGACCAAAATAATCAATATGAATTCTCTGCCATGGAGCTGTAGGCCATTCCCAATGATGTGTATCAACTTTGGGAGGATTATTTTTCAAATTTACACATATAGAGCAATTTTTTGCAATATCTTCAATTTTATGGTCTATTCCTATCCACCATACAAAACTACGGGCTAAAGACGTCATTTTCACTATACCAAAATGACCAAGATGTAATTCTTTTAATATTTATTGTCGATGAATTTCTGGGATAACTACCCTACAACCTTTTAAAGTAGAACCATGCTGAAGAGTAAATTATTCTTGTTTACCGCCAAAAGTAAATTTTTTGGAATTTCTGAACCAGAGAGATGATAAAAATTTGACGTAAAAGAGGATCAGTTTTTGTAGCTGAAGCAATAGATTTAGCATTTAAATGTAAAACAGAAAGCTGATTTATTTGAATGATTTCAGATTCATCAAGTACCTCATTTGAATTATATTTGTGGGGTAAATCTTCACTACGTAATGGAAGACGAGAAAGGGCATCGGCATTTCTGTGTTCAGTAGTTTTCTTATAACGAATGTCATATTGGAACGTTTGTAAATATATGGCATATCTTTGAATTCTAGCTGCTGATAAAACAGGAATACTTTTAAAAGGTGAAAAAATTGAAACTAATGGTTTACTATCAGTAAACAAGGTGAATCTGTTACTGTACAAATATTGAAAAAAATTCTTAACACCAAATATAATTGCTAATGCCTCCTTATATACTTGACTATATCGTTTTTCGGCATTATTCAAGGATCTGGATACAAATCCAATAGGCTTTTCAATATTGTCTGAGATACCATACTTTTCGTTGCAGAGATACCATACGGAGAAGCATCAGTAGCTAAGATTAAAGGTAATTTGGGATTGAAGTGAGTAAGCACTCAGTCAGAAGTAATTTCTCTTTTTATTCTTTTAAACGCTTATTCACATTTGTAAAACCAATTAAACTTCACATCCTTTTTAAGCAAATTATTCAAAGGATGTGCAATTGTCGATAAATTTGGCACAAATTTACTTATAGTGAGTAATTTCATCTGCCATGAAGAATGATTTTTTCTTATTTATCCGAATATTACAATTTCTGAATCTTTCTAATACTTGCTTTAATCTTTGTAAAGGAATTTCATCTGTTTCCCCAGTCATTCCAATATCATCTGTAAAAATTGTATTTCCCCAATTTCACTTAAAATTTGCTCAATCTTTCTTTGCCATATAGCAGGAGAACTACTAAGACCCATTGGTAATTTAAGGAACTGAAACAATCCTTTAGGCGTATTACTGGTTATTAATTCTTGGGATTCCTCATCTACTGATAATTGAAGGTATGCTTGGTTCAAATAAATTTTCGTAAAATGAACACTGCCACTTAAATTAGCTAACACATCTTCTATTTTAGGCAAGGGATATTTTTCCACTTTCAGAAATTTATTTAATGTAACTTTAAAGTCTCCGCATAAACGTATTTTTCCATTAGACTTTACCCTGTAACTATAGGGGTTGCCCACTTGCTATTTGTAACTGGTTTAATTATACCAGCGTCCTGTAATCTTTGTAATTTCTCATTGACTGCAGCATGTAGTGCATAAGCAACAGTCCTAGCTTTAAAAAATATGGGTGTAGCATCCTTTTCAAGATAAAGCTTTGCCTTTAACCCTTTAATTTCCCCTACTTTATCAGAAAATAAATCTGAAAAATCACTTAACAATTCTTGTAATTTATCAGAATGATTTACAGTCTCATTAACATAGACTGATCTTAAATTATGTAGAAAAATATTGAATGCAGATACCCAACCGCTACCAAATAATAATGGAAAACTATCTTCTTTTATTAAATGCAATTTTACGTTTTCTGTGTTATTTTCATAAGTAACATTTATTTCAATATAACCTACAGGTTTAAAAATCGCACCAGTTGCAGGTTTAACTGAACATCTGTGGGGAAAATTTTATAATCAGGAAAAATTCTGCGAATCTTTTTAAAGGAACAGCAGAAATTCTCGAACCTGCGTTCAATTCCATATCAGCTCTAGCTTTATTTTCAATGAAGACAGATAATTTAATAGGATTTGCACCTGTATTTTTTACAGTTAATACATTTACTTACTGTATCTAAAGAATTTACGTGTTTTTGGAAAGTTTTAGTTCTACATACTTTTCCAATATGGCCTTTTTCTTACAAACTTTACAAGTAATATTAATAAATCTACATGAATTGGCTAGATGAGAAGTATTTCCACATCTATAACATCTCATTTGATTTTTATTCGCTTCAGAATTTGTATTATTTACATGATTGTTGACATTCTGTTTCTGAAAATCGTTCGACAATTTCTTTGGCTGTACGTTCTTTGAACTCGAAATTTTATTTATACTGAAATTTTTATTTTTCATTTCAGTAATTTCGATATCTACATTGTATAACGATAAAGCTTTTTCAAGTAGCTTCTCAAAAGTTAACTCATCTGCTTGAGTAATCAATTTATTTTGAATACTTTCGCTTTTCAAACCGCGCAAAAATTGTTCCAATAAATTTTCATTTAATGTATCACCAGTAAAACGACTAAAAGTTGTACACTTTTTTAATCTAGCAGCAAAATCTTGAACCGATTCCGACTCATTTTTATAAAATTTTCGGAATTTAATACGTTCGATAAATTCGTTTGCTTAAATGTTTAAGCAAAATGTCAACAATCTCAGAATACTTTAAAGATTCATAATCTTTTGGAAAAGCTAAATTACTTAGTAAATTGTAAAGTTTAGGACCCATGCAGGATAAAAGGGTCGCAACTTTTTTTGCAAACGGACCGCAACTATGAAAAAAAAGGAGCGGCCTTTTTATTGCTCCTACAAAATTCTGTTCTAGTCATTTGACATACGCTTGGAATCATTCGACCTTATCGTTGAATTCTTTAAATGTAACCATTTTACTTTAATGTTATAAAAGAGAAAAAAAAAGGAAGGTAAAAGTCAATGTTTGCAATTACCACCCCTTTTTAGCAGTTGGCGATATTGTGAAAGGCCGCCTTTACATCTCAAAACTAGCAGAAATGAAAATAGAAGAGAGCCATTTGCATTCGGCTCGAACTTATTCTTTGAACTTTTTTCTGGTTACACATTTTTCGCATTTTTACTCGTCGCCATTTCTTTTGTGTATACAGTGTCTCACATAAGTGATGGGACACTTGTATTTTACAAAAGGAAACTAATCAGGTAAATTAAAAAAACATGTGCACATTTTTTGTGGGCGTGTTTCATACTTAAATTTAGTAAAGATTATTACATAACATACATTTTGTCAAAATATTAAAATATTAGTTTAATAAAAATACAAATGTTTAGAACGGAGCAAAAAATAGCTCACATAAGTGATGGGACACCATTATATATGCAACAAAAATCGTCTGAAATAAGCAATAAAAATATTTTTTGGGGTTTTATTTTTACTTAAAAGAAATTGGCAATAATTTATAAAATCGTCTGCAGTATTTCTCTCCAGTTTGTTTTGGAATTTTTGTGTTTTTTAGCTCTGTGTAGCCATGAATGCTAAACGAAAAAAAACTTCGCCTGAAATTCGAAAATTAGTTATTAATTTGCATATTGAACGTGGAAAATCTATTAGAAAAACTGCTGAAACAGTTAACTTGAGTCGTTCAACAGTTTTCAGTATCATTAAACGATATAAAAAGAATCTTGTGATTCATGATAAAAGAAGACCTGGCCGACCATCAAAGCTATCCAATAGAATAAAGCGAACTATCGTTCGAAAAAAAAAAAAAAAAAAAAATCCAAGAATCAGTGCTTCAAAAGTTGCTGCTGATTTACAAGCATTATATGGAATAATTGTTAATCCTGAGACTATTAGAAGGGTAATTCGATCTGCTGGATATCACGGTAGAGTAGCCAGGAAAAAATTCTTCGTAAATGAAAAGAATAGAAAACTCAGACTAGCTTTCGCAAAATCCAACATGAAGAAGAATTCTGATTACTGGAATAAAGTTATAATTGCTGTTGAGAGTAAATTTAATATATTTGGTTCTGACGGTTGAATCTTGGTGTGGAGAAAACCCAGGGAAGAATTTAGCAAACAGAACTTGGTACCAACAGTAAAACATGGTGGAGGAGGAGTTATGGTATGGAGGTGTATGTCGTCTGCTGGAGTTGGTAATATTGTTTTTATTGACAGTATAATGGATCAGTACAAGTATATTGATATTTTAAAGCAAAATTTGAAATCTTCAGCACGAAAATTGAACCTTTATAACGATTTAAATTCTACCAGGACAATGACCCCAAGCACACTGCTCTGAACGTTAGACTCTGGCTGCTATATAACTGTCCTGAAATAATAAAAACACCATCACAATCTCCAGACTTAAATCCCATAGAGAATATTTGGCAAGAATTGGAATTAATAATTCGCAAACACACCATTTCTTCAAAACAACAACTAAAATTGGTGCTTCAAGAAGAATGGGGTAAGATCACTCCAGAAATCACAAAAAAATTAGTCGAATCCATCCCAAAAAGATTAAATCATGTTTTATAAGTAAAAGGAAATCCAACAAAATATTAAAACTTTTTAAAAAGTAAAATTTTTTGGATAAATATTTGATTGAAAAGTAAGTGTCCCATCACTTATGTGAGCCATTTTTTGCTCCGTTCTGAACAATTGTATTTTTACTAAATTAATATTTTAATATTTTGACAAAATGTATGTTATGTAATAATTGTTACTAACTTTAAATATGAAACACACCCAAAAAATTTTTGCACATATTTGTTTATTTATTTTATTGCAGTTTCTTTTTATAAAGCACAAGTGTCCCATCACTTTTGTGAGACACTGTAGATATGTTAGATTAAATAATAACACATAACTAAAATAACTTGAGATGGACAAATTTTAAACACGGAACATATTTAATTAGACGAACGCTTACTACACACGACATACAAACATTAACAACATAGAAAACTACTCTGAAACTCAGCCATTTCTGTTTCTTTAATAATTCCATGGAAATGAGTCCAGGGGCGCCATCTACAGTTTTACTTGAAAACTAAAAGTGTAAAATACCACAGATGGCATAAAATTTTTAAAAATTGCTATATACTTAAATTCAACCCAAAATAGAAAATCAAATAAGACCAAGAATGTGATGCATATCTCCTCGTCAGGAATAAGTGGAAAAACAGCTACAAAAGAGACTTTTAAAAATAGCCTTGTTAGGAGGCTAAAAGGCAAAAAGATTTTTTAAACGTTTATGTGAGCCTAAATTGGATTGAAAAAAAAAATTCAGATATACAATAATAATAAGTAAATAAATATATTAATTCAATTAAAGTATTTAAAAACTTGCACGAAGATAGTAACCCATGATAAAATATTAAAAGAAAGAAAAGAATCATATGCCAAGCATAGATTATGAAGTATTTTACAACACATTCAGATTAATGTAACAAAACTGTATCGTAATATTTAAAAAAATTAAAATATTACTTTTCGTTTCACTACATAGAAATGTATAACGCATTTTAAAACTGAATTTCATCTGTTCCCTTCTACAATCGGAAAATTATTTGTATTTTTTAGCAGTATTGTATAGGATATAAAGATTTGTATCTATTAACAACATGTATTCCAAAATTTAGTTCATTTAAGAGATACATATATTTCTGTTGAAAATTCATCTTCAACAATTTCTTTCGATAAGGAAAATGGTTTGCGAGTACTTTTAATAGCCCTATATATGAGGTTTGAATTTATATATAAAGAGTAATAAGCAAAAAAGTAATTAAATTTAAAAGTGCATACCGAATTTTAAAATTTACTCTCCAGCAGTTATTACGCAAAGATAGTATAAGTGTAACAAATTTCTTTTCTGTGCCCCTGTAAATGAATAAAAAATGCTATGGAAGATCTGTTTTAAAGGGATCATAGTGATATTCAGTGATTTATATCAGTTTCAACATATTTGAAATATGGTAATGTCATTAAAATGTTCTCCAGACGATTTTTCTATATATACCATAATGTAATCGAATGCTTTTGAGTATTCCTGTAAATGAACCGTTAATTGTACATAAATGGTTTTGCTTTTGCAATAGAAAACATGCTTTGGTGACCCAAAATAGGTTTTGTAACTTGCATGAAAATCTAAGAATATTTAAGGGAATTAGAGTGTGGACAGATGTAGAAACGGATAGACAGACAAACAAACCGAATACATACGTACTTTTCAACTTTGTTGGAAAGTGCTAAAAAGAGAAAAAAATGGAACGCCCCATTCCTCCTGCAGACTTCTATCCCTCATCATCTTTCCACATCATTCATCAAGTTCTTTTGTGATCTTCCCTGTTTCCTTTTTCGATATATTCAATAATTAAGAGCCCACACTATTGAGTAAAAAAAACCCGAATGATAATGTTAAGTCTATGGGGAAGTTCTTTTCAAATATCTCGCTCAAATTTTAATATTTTTATATGTTTTTTTTTGCATAGGATAGCTGAGGACGATCTACAACCGGGCTAGTTTTTACTTTTTCGATTTTGATTATAATTTTTTTTATATTATGACAGTTTAAATTTCAGAACCGAATCAAACCGTTTCGAAAGTTAAAGTATTTTTTTAAAATAATCTAATTTTTAAATAATCAGGGCTTTTAAGTGCAAATTTCAGTAGTCTTTTATCATTCATTCTTTTAAGGTGAGCATATTAGATTAATGGCTTTTTAGCTTGCAGGCTACCAAAGCCTCCACCTCTCCTCTATGAAGAAGAGAGATGGAGGGGGCTTTCCCTCTCCCCCTTAATTTTTTAAAAGGGCATTATACGTACCTTGAAAATAGAAAGCTGTAATATGTAATTAGTGCAATGAGTCTACACAGCTCGATGTCGTCAATTTAACTGGGCAATATTTTCTTTTTTTTTATTATCATCCAATACTATTCCTTTAATTTTGGTGATTTCCTTGATGCCTTCCTTTCTTTTTTTTTCTATTCTTGATATTCTGCATGATTTTCTTGCGAGATTAATTTTTTCTGCTGCTAATCATTTTTTTAGTTTCTCCACAATTCTCTACCATCTTTCTGCTCCATATAACAACATATTCTTTACAATAATGTTATATATACGAAAAATTCATAACCATAGTCGTAAAAATCTATTTTGAAAAAAAAGTGAAATAGTCTATTTATAAGACCAGTTTTATTAACTCCGTCAGTAAACAAAGACTGTTTTTTACAGACTTTAATCATTATTTCATATGTTTACAGACTTGATTTACTGTGGGAGTGAATAAAACGGATTTTATGCATCTTTTAAATGGACAATCTCGTTGTTTTCCAAAATGGACTTGATCTAGAATGGTTGCAAGCCTCTAATATTATACTTTCTTTTCTTAGACATCTTCTTTCTCTAAATCACAAAAAAGTTTTAAAAAATGTAAATTACAACAACCATTTGGAAAATGAATTTCAAAGACTAAAATGTAGAAACTTTAAATAAATTCTATATTTAAAAATAACCATATGATCCATTACAATCACTTAGTTCAACATTATATTGTTTTCTTTTTAGGGATCGTCGCACATTTTGTAATCGGTGGGATCGATAATCAGACCTCCTTTTTTTTTTGTTTTAAAAGATGATCTTTCTTGCGACATTTTTTTCTGATTCATTTTTTACATATCTCATAATTTGCATCTACCCATTTTTTAACTTTTTAACTTTCTTATTTATTAACAACATTCCTTCCCCACCCATTCAAATAAAAATTCTTCTAAATGTAAAGAATTTTTTAAATAATAATGATAATAAGCATAATTTTTATGTTGATCAAAACGTAGCTTACGTAATAACAGAGTCTTATTATATACACCGTGAATTAAATATTAATATTCCTGGACGAAACATAAACAAATTTTAAATGAAATTTCAGTTTTACAATTTTCGGTTCTACAAATTTTTAAACTTCTGAACATGGTACGTTTTCAATTTTTATATCGTCGTATAGGGTGAAAAATAAATTTTTAAATGCAATTTGTTTGAAAGTTGTATCTCAATTTGTTTTGAGTTATTAAATTTTTTGTAAATTTTTATACTTTTTTGTCATTGTGGCAACAAAGGTATTCCACTTCTTATCATTAAATATGGACCAATCAGAAAATGATTAAAATCTGGGCTTCTCTATTCTCGACGGGCAGAAGCAACTATTTTCCAAAAAATTCCATTTTCCAATTAAAAGATACAAATAGTATAATTTTGAAATTGTAAAATAACAGCTTCCATAAGTCAAAATTCAAGTATATACAAAAATTACCAGATTTAATATTCTATTATCTGCAGCTTTACACACATGTCATTTTTTTTTCAAACTTTGAAACAAGATGCTAAGTTCTTGGATTCTTTGATATGTGAAAGATCATATATCTTTATCTATATAGAAATGAACATGTTATTTAGTAAATATGTGTAAATATTACTTTGTTGAACATATTTTATAAATTTTGGCAAATAAAATGAAAGCAATTTAGTTGTTTACCTGAATGGATAAAAATTACCTGCTTTTAATTTACATCACGTATACTAAAGGGCGAAAAGTAACGTATCCTTTTTTGCTAAGTTAACTTGTTTATATATTCTCTGCATGCCTGTCATGGAGCTGGAATAAAAGATAACGTGTGTTACGTGATTTTAAAATAAAATTATTATTATCTTCAATATTCTCTTAATAACATACAGCGAAAAATAATTCCCCTTATATTGTTACATATTTCTAGAAAATAATATTGAATTAGCTAAAGTTTTAGATAAAATGTCAAAACACGCTTTCAGGATGATAAATAAAAAGAAAACAATTATGTATGTATGTATATAAAAGGGTTATTCTCTTAAAATGTCAGGCAAAAAATAACTCAAGTTTAGCCGAAATGCGCTCATCTTACGTTTTGAAAGGTAGCTTCTCATAAAGAGTTGAAACAACGCAAGTGAGTGAGTTGTTTTTAACAATTTAGATCAAGATGAGTTATTTAAATGAGCAATATAAAACAAGATGAGTAAAGCATTCGAAAAACAACTCATTCACGATTCAATAAATTACAGCTCCTGTGAAGCGAAATCCACTCTTTCGTTTTAAGAGTGTACACAAACTCACATACATATATGTATGTATATGTGTGTGTTATGTTATTAAATTTTCTATTACGACATTTCCCTTTATTATGCTAAATTACGGACATATGCACTAATTTTATATTCTTTAATAAGATCTATTTACTGTAAAACATTAGTGCAACGTTACTCCATAAAACTGGTGGCAGCCTTGCTGCCTCCAATTTGGTAAAGTATTTTATCCAATATAATCGGTGTAACATTGCAATGTTACACCAGTAATGCATGTTTTTATTACACCATTATGTAAGTGAAAAATTATTCAATGAAGTGTAAATCGTAGCTGCCACCGATTTTCTGGAATAACGTTACCACAAATGTTTTACAGTGTTTTTAACCTTCTCACTGCTCCGATATCCTTTTAAATTCTCCTTAAATTACTTATTATGTTACTCAGTATAGCTAAATATGAAACTTTTAGTTTATGCCTTAATTGTATTATCATTTTTAAACGCTTTTATCATTTAGTGTGCATTCGATTGACTATAAATAGCCATTTCTGTTTTTTATTTATTCTATTCTGCGATTTTTCGACCACTGGGGTATTTTTACTGTCAATATTATTATGCTTCCAATTGACAGAACTCTTTACAAGATTAGGCTTCGTGGGTGTTTTTATTTTCTCTCTTTATACAAAACGAATTAATGAGGGAAAATAATCCCTCAAATTATACCTACCTGTACAATTTACGAGTATTTTGGCAATTTTATATAATTTGTAGAAATTAGTCGCTGGTATAATCAAGTAATAGAGCATTACTATGCATTAAAATATTTAAATACAGGGTAATTCTAAATTAATGGTACAAACTTAAAGGGTTGGTGCAGGACACTGAAACAATCCTTTACTGTATAGAAATGTATAGGCTCAAGTGACGTTTTGAAGTGCAAACACCAGGGTGCAAATTTGGCCCTTTTTTATTTCAAAATTTCCCATTCATACGAGAAAACCCTATACTATTCTTTTTCCTTATTTAAGACAAATATTTCATGACTGCATATAGAAAAAAAATCTGTAAAAATTCTGTCCGGTATCGAATAAATATCTGTCCGGTGTAGAATCAAAATTTTTGAATTTTTCATTTATTTTCTGTATTTGTCAGATTTGCTAGATTTGTCCATATTGCGTTTCCTTTAAGTTCAAAAATTTCAATTTCATGTCGGAAATTCTGGAAGAATAATTTTCTCTTTATGTAATCGTGAAATATCTGTTTTAAATAAAGAAAAGAATCGTATAAAATACTGGCATGAATAGGAAATTATGAATTAAAATTAAGATCCAAATTTGCCCCTTCGTGTTTGTGCCTCAATGTGTCACTTGCGCCCATACACTCCGATACAAAAATTAATTGTTACAAAGTTTTGCACAAATCTTTAAAGTTTGTGCCACGAATTTAGAACCCTCTGCATAAATTCGAATTTTATTTTGGATTTGCAATGTATTTTAAAGATAGTTTACATATGTTCCATTTTAATATTTTATATTACGAATATCCTTGATAAGGTAAGTAGTACAATGGCTCAAAACGACAAGTTTTAAGCTGTGTGCATTAAATGTTGTATCATAAACTAACTATCTGCCTCATACAAGGTGACATTTCCCTATGACACGCGATATGCAACTACCTGAACAAAACAATGAGGGAGTAATCACCTGAAAGTTATACAAAGCAAAGTGAGGCAGTAGGGCAAAGGTTTGCACTGATTTCTGATCTGGAATCGATCAGAAGTTTCTGTCGATTAGCACATACTAATAAAACAAACTAGTTTGATGTGACAATCCCAAAACTTTCTTCTATATCATACGTACCTATAACATTAAAAAAAAATACCTACACATGTTAATGCTTTAATAATTTTAATTAAATACTACATCAACTTTGATTTTCATCTTAAATTTCTGCTTCAGTCAATTAATCGGAGTGAAAACAGGTTTCCGTGTCTGCACGAGCCGATGGATAATAGAATAAAAGACAGATTTTATTTTCAGATTCAGAGAAGACCTACTTGCCGTACCCAAAAATAATTATACAAAAAAGTTTTAGTTCAGTTCTATGCATAACTTCATACAATTTTTGATGGTAAAATAATGAAAGTGGCACAGACATCGTAATTATAGCGCCCCCTTCCAGCGGATTTTTTTCAAATTCATGGAGGACCAACTAGCCATAGCCATACACTTACATAAAAAAATTGGTTTAGTTCTATGCATAACTTCATACACTTTTAGTTGGTAAAATGTTGAAAATGGCACAAAAATCGGTATTGCAGCGTCCCTTTCCAGCGGAATATTTCAAAAACCTGCTTGCCACAACCAAAATTATTCACAAAAATTTTGGTTCAATTCTATGCATATCCATACACTTCTTGATGGTAGAATGGTGACATACGGACAGACACACAGACACAAGGGCATTCATTTTGTAAAAACATGTTTTTTTGGAATCTTTGACTCCTTAAACGTATAAATCCGTCGAAAACCGGAAGTAAAAAAAATCGATTACAATACCTTCTTCTACTGAAGATAGAAGAAAGTAAAACTCTGATGACTGAGAGGTCAAATTTTATGTAAATATTTAATCATTTCTATTAATAAGGCATAAAAATAATCCATTTAGCATTTGAGTATATTCTGAGCATAACTATAGAAAAATGTCGAGAATAATAACTCGGCTTTGAAAAAATACTAGAGAAGCCGTATCACCGAAAGAAACATTAGAATTTTCAGTCCAACAGGTTAAGAAAAATCGGTAAAAAATTAAATAAAACATACATCTCTTTAAAAAATATTATCTCCACATGTCTAAAAGTCTAAATATGATTCTTTTTGGTGTGCAACCACGCTTATTAACTTCAGAATATATCTGTGTGTATGGGTGAGGGGCTTACAGTATTGATTACATCACAGGATTAATCAGACCTTACACAATCACCACACGTTGTGGAATTCTGAGACCCTCGATTTGTTGTAACATCAGATTATTCAATTTTCTTATTCAAAGAGAGCCTGGACTGTTTCGTATAGGGGAACAGAATTTCTGCATCTGAACTTTGAATTGCTGTAAAATTTGAGCATTCATCCATTGAACCTTACTGTTAGAAAAGAATCTCTGGCGACCCAGCTAAAAATATATATATATACATAGAATGGTGTGTAAAATTTAAGGACGAGTCCCAAAATGCTAATTTTCAAGGGATAATTTTCACGCGAATATTCAAAAGGAAGTAATATAATTCGAATAATTATTATCCCTGCATAACAGCTAGGCTATATAACATCTCATTCAGGTCACACATGGTCACAAGAGTCACAGTCATTACGGCGAAACAAAAAATAGGAAATTCCATACGTCTCTTTTATGAGTCTCAAATGGCTACTATATGTGATTCCACTGACATGTCATTGTGACTGCTGCTTTCTGGCGAGTCAGCAGGTGACTTTAGACTGTCGTTTCATCGAGACTCTCGAGTGACCTCTCATCTGGAAACTCAATTTCAAAGTCATTGTGAATGTTGCATAAATTACGAAACAATGTCCCACCATTGTTTTCAACAAAAAATTCACCATTTTTCACAGTGGTTACTTCACAGTAGGGTCTCTGTCACCATTTGACAAAGTCTTGTCACAGAAAGTCACAATGTGCCTTTAATGGGACATTATTTGGTGATTTATCATAATGCAACATTCACAATGAGTTTGAGTCTCCAAATGACAGCTACATGAAAGTCTCAATAAAATGTCATTGTAAAGTCACCTGCTGACTCGACACAAAGCAGCAGTCGCAGTGACCTGTCCGAGGATTCACATATAGTAGTCAATTGAGAATTATAAAAGAGACCTATGGAATTTCTTATTTTTTGTCTCGCCGTAGTGATTGTCTCTTGTGACCACGTGTGATCTGAATGAGATTTTATATAGACTAGCTGTTACGCAGGGATAGTAATTATTCGAAATATATATCTTCCTTTTGAATAATCGTTTGAAAATTATCGCTTAAAAATCCCTTGAATATTGGCATTTTGGGACTCATCCTTAAATTTTGCACACCAGTGTATAGATATATATGGGTGATTCTCAAAATAGGGGACAATTTATGTCTTTCGGGATACAAAAAAAATTGAGAAGTTTTCTGTCATATTTTTATATTTAGATATGTTTGTCTTAATATTATTCATTATTTGCACTCAAGAATTACTCACGTTTTAGTTAAAAACACCTTAAAATAACAGAATAAATGTTCAAAATGTCATTAGCATGGATGTCCACAGCAGCTGTGCCTTGTATATACTAGGTTTTTAAAGAGTTAATATCATGTTTATAAAATAAAACAAATGTTATTCTTTCTTTAAATTAATCAAGGAGTCAAAAAATTTCTTTCTAAAAACAAAATTATAGTAAGGTACCCGGGGTAATAACGCCACGTTAAGGTTCTACCAATTTTCACGGCTTAGTTTTAGATTGTATTTTTGAAACAAATATAGGATCATATACAGCAACTCATTGACTATCTATATAAAATAAAATAAATTAACAGATATGTATTCATAAAATGTAATGACGTTTTTTCTTGATCAATGCTATTTGGCGTTAATACCCACCTATATGGGTAATAACGCCATGCAAACAAAACTATAAAATAAGATGGAATAATGGCATGTAGATTGCCCAATTCTAAAAATACAAATTCTACAGCTCTAGAAATTGACAAATTGCAATCTAAGCTATTGAAAATGTATATTTTTTTGTGACTCTGAAAGAAAAAGAAAGGTGTGGTGGTGGCGGGGGGAGGAGACAAAAGAATGTCAGATTCTAAGCTACGTTTTGCTTTAAAATGACCATTTAAATAGAATTATTAGAAACACGAATTATTTGAATCAGTATTTATATTCCCATGTATGCATTCTATGCGATAGAAAATATTGATTTTTTTATGAAAGTGAAAGGAAAAGGAATGAAGGGGAGCTTCAATAGAATATAACACCCTGTGTCTCTCTTTGCTTAAAAAGTCCCACTTAAATATGATTATCAGAAACATTGCATGGTTTTAACCATTCATAATGTAATATTTTAATTATGTGAAGTTATATAATAACTAGAGTTATATGTAATAAATATTTTTGTTACACCTTAACTGCTGTTAGCGTCTCACATACCGCTGAGTTTTTCAAGTTTCAGAGTTTAACTTACAATTTTTAGTTTAACTATAGATACCGGGAAAATTTTGTTTCATTTGGAGTCCTATTACTATCTCTAGAGACTTTTGAATAGCTGAATTTTATTTATAATAGTCCTGTATATACGGTTCAATACAAAATAATATTCTAAAAGTTAATTTAACATTTTATTCATCGTTAGATTAAGCGGTCTGACAGGCCGCTCACAGTAAGTTATGCGATAATTTTTGTCACAGCAATTAAGGGTTAATACTATTATAGCAATCTAGTAAATAGTTTTTAACTCATAACTCCAAACTAATGCGGATTCTCCAAACCTACAGTTAAATTGTCGAAGTTTTAAAGAACATGCTTTAATAAATTTTTAATAAATTGAATAAAATTTTTGACTAAAAATTATTATCCCAAAGAGATCTCTTATTCAATTTTATACATAATTCATATGGTTATATATCGTTATCTCTATATCCGCAACAAAATTAACCTTTAACTGCTGTTAGCAATCTGACTGAACACTGTACCCCCTCCCCTTCCCCCTAAAAAATAGCGTTTAACTTGTATTTTCCAGTTTAACTATAGTTACAACTGAAATTCTCTTTCGTTTGGAGTTCTCGTATTATTATTAGAAATATTTGAATAGGTTAAATTTAATTAGAATTAATTCTGTACAACAGTTTAGCGCAGGAACAGTATTCTATGATTTTTAATCATGGATCGCCTTTTAACCTTTAACTAACGTTACCGGTCTCGTAGTCCACTATTTTTCTTTTAATTTTGTAGTTTAACTTGTAATTTTCAGTTTAACTGCAAACACTACCGAATTTTTGTTTCATTTGGAATTTTAGTACTATCACCAGAGACTAATTAGGTGAATATTAAGTATAATACTCTTGTATAAAAAGTTTAGTACAAAAACACAATCCTATGAGTTATTCCCGCCTTTTATTCATCTTTCAATTTTGCGGTCTCACAAACCGCATCACATTCATACGTTACAATTTCTGTCACATCAGTTAAAGGTTAAATTTATAAAGTTTTGAAAAACCGAACGCTGAGAAAGCGGACAGTTAAAATTTCGAACTCAATTGAACAATCTAGTGGAAATTTAATAGAAACCTGGTTTTGAAGATGTTTGAATTTAAATCTCGAAAACATTTTGATATAGTTTTATTTACAAGAGTTAAAAATTATTTTTTACATTAGTAAAAAAAATAATAATAATATAATAAAAAATAAAATAGAGAGATTATTTTTAAGTATTGGACACCCCCCCCCTTAATCTTACCATTTCAACAATGATGATAATGCTATCCCATATTAATATATAAACCCCCTTCGGATAATTCGGCCACTGTTGGGAATCAACCGGGGTAATAACGCCAATTCCCGGCGTTATTACCCCGGTATACTTATTGCGCAGTAAATCCTAAACTACAAATTATCTCGAGAAGATATCCAAAATCTTCTACAACAATTTGAAAGTACATGAAATACACTACAAATTTATGCAATAAACAAAGTATTTCCGGATAAAAAATATAGTCTTCAGAACATAAACCTTATCTCGCAAATTTTAGATCAAGCGTTAATTTTAGTTTCTTGTAAAAACAATAAGACCTAAAAATGAAACAAATTAACTTGAAGCTGTTTTTTGTGATTTATATGACTCAAAACCCTTCTGTGCAGAGCACAGGGGTGTCATTTACCTCATTTTGTCATAATTATGCAAAATATAAGCACGTGGCGTTATTACCCCAGGGTACCTTATATAAAAAAAGAATTAAAGTTTGTCTTCCATATTCTATTTTCAAAACAAGGTCATACTATAACAGCTGGTTAATAATCAAAATTTCATTTTCACATATGACAATAGTTTGAAAATATAAAGTTTCTTCATGGCAACAATTAGCCATTTTATCCCAGCCTGAAAATAGAAGCATGTATTGTATTTTAAGAATAGAAGTTGAATATTAGGGGCGTGCATCAATTGTATGTCATTAGAATGGATAATAATTTTCATGTTTATTTTACAATTAAAATTTTTATTTTACTTATTTGCATAGGAATTTTGTGTTTTAAAAAGCCCCAGAAAGGACTATTGCATTGTGATTATATTATGGCTCATAATCTTATTTAAATTAAAATTTGTCATTAGCATGGACAAATATCAGTGTCATTAGCATGGTTTTTCTGTCCATGCTAAAGATTCCTATGTGCATAAATGTAACCATTGCTTATATTGTATCTTTTACAAAGTTTAATTTTACATATAAATTTAGATATTACATTTATTATCTCTAAAATATGCATTAAATCTGTCAGAAAATCACTAAGAAAGCTTCTTACATTGTTAGGGTCAGAATGTTGCTCATGTAAACAAAATTTGCTCTTTGGTAATGTTTTTATTCTCCTTATATGTATATATTTAAAAATGGAAACCATTTGCAGAAAAGGAAGGCTAATAAATCTAGAAAAAAATATTTAAAAAGGAAGAAAATAAAAATTTCTTAATTTATTTATTCCATGCAATTTGTTTTGTCATTAGCATGGCTCAAAAATTACTAATTATTTTTTAAAAGTTATTTTTTAAATATTTAGCTCTGCTGACTACATGTGAAGTATACCTAATACTATATCAACAACATCTATTTTTTTCAGAAATTTTGCTAACAGTAATTTTTTTAAGATTTCACTTTTGAAATTGTCCCCTATTTTGAGAATCACCCATATATGCATAGAGTCTATGGGAGTGAAGAAAAAATTATCAAGCAATTTTATAATATCAATAAAAATAAATTAGGAAATATATAGAGCTTCATGTCACCATGAATGTCATGTAAAATTTATATTCTTACAATAATTTGTTGATAAGCTAAATGCATTTAAATTATCCATGATTCTAATTTTACGATGATATACTGATAATGATATTTTGCATATAAAACTACAGTTTTTACTGTCTCACATTAGATATACAGAATGTGAGCATGTTATTCGTTCAATTTTATGTATACAGGGTGATCCTAAATTGTTTTTACAATAAAAGAGGGGTGATAGTACCCATCAAGACAAACAATATTAAATGGGAAACCAAGGGTCCCAAACGTTTTCCAAAGGAGGAAGCCGCCATTAAAGTTTAGGGTTTAAAGTTTCAAATAAGCATAAAAAACGGAAAAATTGGTCGATTGATTTGAGGTTTTCACTAAAACTATTTTTTATGTCAGTATTTTGTTGAAAATAAATTATAAAGATAAACTTCGAAAAATGCCGGCAGAAGGTGCTTTAGACCTTGGAGTAACGAACAACTATGTTTTGCCGTTATTTTTTGCATCTCATTAAATGGTTTCGTAAGCTTAGACTTAAATTTTCAGCTCAAAATCTGAATAGTTGAAAGTGGTTAAGTAGCACAAACTGAGCTGTGTTCAGAGGCTTTAAATTTCAAATGATTATAAAAAACAGAAAATTTGGTCGATTCATTTGCGGTTTTCGCTAAAACTACCCTTTAAATTGGTGTTTTCTTCAAAATAAATTTTAAAGATATACAGTCGAACCTCTATATAACGAAACTCCATACATCGAATTTCTCCATATAACGAATTTTTAGTAAGAACGGTCCCCTTTTCGCATGATTACATTAAAAACAGACTCTATATAGCGAAATATCTATCTCCATATAACGAATTTTTTCATAAATTGATCTTAATTTATTCAGTTTTAAAAAAGCTTCGAAATCATATGGAATCAATTTTCCATCACTTATTTTTGATTTATCGTTCAGTGTAGAGGGTTTTTTTTTTAATAAATATTACTTCTCTCCTTATTCTTTAAATCTAACAAGTTCATCCCACCTCCCACACACCTTTCAACATCCTTCTCAAAACACAGTCAATTGAATTGTTACACATATAAGAGAGGAATCAATGAGAGCACATAAGAGAGACCTTCAAATGGAGGAAAATATCAACTACAATTTTTCATTCCTTGCTAAAATTTGAGAATTTTTTTTGAGAGCGTAACAATTGTAATTTTAAAATCAAAACAACAAAAAATTACAGATTTCTTCCTCTGAAATTTATGTAAGTCTTCCTTATTTGATTTTCATTAAGCTTTCAAATAAATGTCTTTTCTCTTTTTTGAAACTGCTTAAATAAGTAAGAAATAAAATGTTAGGTTAATATATACTTTTAAACATTTCAAATTCTTAATTAAAAAGATCAAAAATAATATTTGTTCAAAATTTACACATTAAATACTATTTTTAACATCATACTCTATACATCGAATTTCCCTATATAACGAATTTTTTACTGGAACGATGGATTTCGTTATATAGAGGCTCGACTGTATTTCACAAAATTGCAATAGAAGACGCCTTAGACTTTGGAGTATCGTACAACTATTTTTAACCGTTATTTTTTTTTAAAATCTCATTAAATGCTTTCAAATGTTTAGACTTAAATTTTGAGCTCAAATTCTGAATCGTCGGGAGTCTTTAAATAGCGCAAAATTGAACTTTGTTCGAGGGGGAGGGGGTTAAATTTCAACTCTTGAACACACTTCAGTTTTCACTTCTTAACCCATCCCAACGATTCAGAATTTTAGTTCAAAATTTAAGTTTAAATCTAAGATTTCGAAAACATTTAATAAGCTTTTGCAAGCATTTAATTAGACACAAAAAATAGGGGTTAAAATTAGTTGTTGGTTACTCGGAAGTTTAAGGCGCCCTTTAACAGATTTTTTTTTAAATTTATCTTTAAAATTTATTTTCAAGAACAAACTGACTTAAAGAAGAGTTTTATTTTAAACCGCAAATGAATCGGCCAACTTTTCCGTTTTATTTTAAACTTTGGAAATTTGAACCCTCTGAACACAGTTTAGTTTGTGCTACTTTAACCACTCTCAGCTTTTCAGATTTTTAGCTCAAAATTTAAGTTTAAGTTTAAGCTTACGAAACCATTTAATGGCATAAAAAAAACGGCAAAATGTAGTTGTTCGTTACTCCAAAATCTAAAGCGCCCTCTATCGGAAATTTTCAAAATTTATCTTTATGATTTATTTTCAAGAAAATACCAAGAAATTTCAAGAAAATAGTTTTAGTGAAAAACGCAAATCAATCGACCAATTTTTGCGTTGTTTATGTTTAGATGAAATTTTGGACCATAAACTTTAATGGTGGCTATCTGTTTTGGAAACCGTTTGGGACCCTTGGTTTCCTATCTAATATTGTTGTACATTGTTGTCTTGATGTGTACTATCACTCCTCTTTTGTTGTAAAAAAAATAGAATCACCCTGTATATATATATAAATCAATAGAATAGAATGATATTTAACTCAATTTATTAACTCAATTTAACTCAATTTGTACCGACGTGGATTGTTGGAATTTCTTTCTTTTTTTTTCGTAATAAAAATCTTAAAGAATATTTTATAAAATCTATCTATTAAGGTAAAGTTTTTAAGGTGACCTTAGAAAGTATAAGATTATGTAAAACATATATTTTCGAGTTTTTAACTTTATCGTACATTAAATATTCATAACATTCAAAAACTTTCAAGACGCCTTTCACAAATTTAACGCCAATATGCGTAGGTAAAAAATAAATATTTGAAGTTGAATTTTTATGTGTAACGAAACTTCTTGACACATTTCTTGATATACATATTTCATACTCCAATAGATTCTTTTAAGCTTCTAACAAATTTCATACTTCACACGTATCAGAAGACGTTGGTCATAAAATTTAAAATATTTGTTTGTTTACTTAAATTACTTAAATCGCAGAATGCTCTCATTGCATTTAAGGTATTGAAATACTTAATTAAATGGTGTAATTAATAATACAGTATGCCACCAATATAGGACATAAAACGTAGTAACCATTTGTATTTCATAAAGGGGCATCATTTTGACGTAATTACAGTAAAGCATGTTAGCTTTTAAAATAAGAATGCTTATTTTCTTTAGCAAGTGTAACAGAAGTACAAGATTTCCCTGATAATTCGCAGAAAAATGCAATAAATATATTCAAATGACATAGCATTTAAGTAAACTTTAGTTTGCGTTGCTTAAAAAAATTTTTTTACTTTATGAGTGGTAATAATAAGAATTATTTTCTGAAGATCAATAATTTCCCTCAGAATAAAACGTTATTACGTTATTATAAAGTGATGTGATAGCTTACAAACGATTTTTTTACTATTATATTTGTATCTAAATTTTTTTCTTGGTATTATAACGATTACATTAAAATAGATTTTTTAACCTCAGAAACATTGAAATAAGGTAATTCGTCATTTTATCACATGCTTAGTTAAAGTTTTTACATATCTATATTATAAAGGCCAAACGTATCTGTGCGTAACGCATACGTCATATTGCGAATGGCAACACTTTAAAATTTGAAATAAAATTTAGGTTTTGAAATTTTTGCTAATGCAAATTTTTAAACTTCCAAACATCGGACATTTCCAATTTTTACACAGTCGTATAGGGAAAAATGCACTTTAAGATTCAATTTGTTTGAAAACTATATCTTTATTTGTTTTTGAATTATTTGTTTTTTTTTTGTAGTTTTTTATACATTTTTTGTAATTATGGCAACATATGTACTCCATTTCTATTAAAATGACAGGAAAAAAGTATATTTCTGTATCATTCTGTTGCCGTTTTTTCATAAAAAGTGAAAAAAATTAAAATTAAAGAACATGCTATGTCAAACATTACATGACATAGACATATCGTGACATAGTCTTAAAATCCGGTTAATTTTGTTTTATTTCGTTTTTATTTATCAATTACAGGATTTTTAGTTTATTACAAACTTACTTTGCACTAATACAACTCTTTCTTTTTACACTCTGACGTCTCAAGAATATTGTCTATCGTATGTATTGCATGCAGGTTATTTAATGAAATTGCATTTACACATAAAAGAATATAAATAGTGTAGTATATGTTTACAGTTAATAGCAATCGAGGCTTCAAGTTTTGAATTAAAATTATTTTGAAATGATCAAATTAAAATACCATTTTTTTAAAAACGTGAATACGTATATGAGAGGTGCATATGTAAATTTTGAGATGGTAAAAATAATGTCGGGATTACACTTCACGGGGGAAAAATTCTATGATTAAGTCAAAGTGGAATATATTTTTCTGTTTTAATTTTGGAATACTAAGCCACAAGAGCCTTAATTAATAACTTTATCATCATTTACATTATTAACTTTATTACCATTCACTAATAACTTTATCATTTTTTAAAAGACCTGTATTACATTTTATTGTTTACATATACGATTGTAGTTTAATTTTAATAATTTCTGCAACTGAGTTTCATAGAAAACCATTTGTTTAAGAATTCAACTTTCCAATATAAGGTGCATGTTTTATTATAATTCACTTTGCAGGTTTATTATAAATAAATGAAATAGTTCCTTCTTAAGATTTTCTTTCGTCGAAATTCGACGGTTACTACTTTGTATATTATAATTACAATAATTTGATATTTCTTCATTCATTTTCGCTCATTTCTTTATTAAAGTTAAAAAATCAATAAAATAAAAATATATTTAAATAAATGTATTCCGGAACTTACACCGTTTGGGATTGTTGGGATTTGTTTCTTTTGTAAAAATAATCTCAAGAAATGTTCTGCAAAAAACTACTTTTTAGGAAACAAGATTTACTGTGCCTTTAAAAAGTATCAGATTATGTATAACATACATTTTCGAGTTTTTGACATTATCGTACATTAAATATTCATAACATTCAAAAAGTTTCAAGCCGTCTTTCACAAATTTAACGTCACTATGCGTAAGTAGAAAAAATATTTGAAGTTGAATTTTTATCCATAACGAAACTTCTTGACATATCTCTCGATATGCATATTTCATCCTTCAATAGATTCTTTTAAGCTTCTAACAAATTTCATACATCACACGTATCAGAAGACGTTTGTCATAAACATTAAAATATTTTTTTTTGTTTACTTAAATAATTCTTTTATGTTTTATAAATATGGACTCTGATTTATTATACTTAGTATTTAGGAGTATGGCCATAAAAGAACTTTAGTAATGGGGTCGTCTATAAAAAAAGTTATATTGAATTTAGAGGAGAATTCTTTGAAGAAAATGTATAAAAAATCAAATACTACTAATGTTTTTTTGTATTTTGATTAGGGAAGACTTGATGAATGCTAAGAATTATCAGGCATTCAAATTAATTATTCTTCTGAATGCTTTCAATATAATCTGAATTTAAATTAGTGGTTGTGTTTCAGAAAAACAATTCTTTATAATGCAATTTACTAATACGTAATGCAAATATTTTGCTTTCTTGACAACGGTTAAATTTTTTTATAATAATGGTTTTTGCATTTCTGGTCATTTTTTAAATACAGTCAAAGATCTATAATCCGCACACCCATAATCCACTGTTTTCTCATTGTTTTCTCATTTTTTTTCAATTTTTTGAAAAAAATCATTTTTGGATCACTAATTTGTAAATTTTTTAACTATTTATTTCATTGTTTACATTCGTAAAATAATGTGTAATTCGTAAAATCGTAAAATGTGTAATTCGTAAATTCGTAAAATAATTATAGAAAACAGTGGATTATGTATGTGCGGATTATAGATCTTTGACTGTATAACTTAAAGACTATTTGATGGAATGAGCTGTAATTTTAGACTCGCATATTTGAAATTTTTTCGATACAGATTTTTGTTAAAAAATTCATTGATTATTGTTTGTTTAATATTTCTTAATAAAGTATTTATGTACGTATTACTCATCACATTTGCAATTCCACTTTACAATATGTTCAAAAATTTATATTGTTATCAAATATTTTGATATCGCAATTTATAAATAAAGTACATCTGGTGTAGTTGCGACTCTTTTAGCCTAATTTTTAGTTTTTTAGCAACGTTTTTTGCAATTGACCTATATACTCCAAACTTAATGCAGACGACACAAAAAAAAAAAAAAAATACTGTAGTGCGAAAAATATCAGATAAAATAATATGACTTCGGTTATTTATGGTAATTATTTGGGCCACCGGGTTAGACATTGGACTTGATCGAAATGCCCTATTCGAAAAAAAATGTAGAAATTATAAGTAGTTAACATTCTTAATATCAGAAATTTATCTGAATTTCACTTAATATGATATTTACACTAATTCTTTATTTTGTTATAAAACATTACAAATTTTAAATAGAATAAGTCTGGTATAGTTGCCTCACTAAAGTCTAGCTTTTATTTCTTATAATAATGTTTTTACAGTAGACTTTTATACTCCAAACTTAATGCAGACTACAGTAAGAAAATATTGTAGCGCAAATATCAGATGAAATAGTATTTTCATGAAATATCTCAGTCAATGATTCTGGCGGTTTATGAGTAATAATTTGGGCATCCGAGTTAAACGTTGCACTTGATCGGGATGCCTTATTCGTTAAAGAAAAAGAAAGTGTAAGTACTTTAACATTTCACATAAGGAATTAGATTTGGAACTCACTTAATGTCCTATTTACATTAAATTTAGAAATTTGTTTTGAAAAAAATTGCATTAAAAATATTGAATAGAAACATTTTATTTTTTACTTACAGTTATCTGTTTTTTCTATTTACAAATAAATATTACTACGGATACATGCATTGTATATGTCTTATGTAGCTGCATGTTGCTACTTCATAGATGCATATAATTTTTACTATATTCGAAAGAGTGTAACATCATTGAAACATGCTTGAAACTATTTTTCCCATTGGCCATAATGTAATGGAATAGTTTTGATTGCCCTGTAATTAAATTATACATTCTATTTTCATAAAATTTAAAACGACTCGACAAAATTATGCAACAATTATATATTTTAAATTTTAAACGATTAGGTTACTTTGTTATATGCGGACAGACAGGACAGACAGAAAGCCGGATGGACGGACTAAACGACGGCTATGGATGTTTCGTATTTACATATTTACGGACGCACTTAAAAAGATTATTTTTTTATCTACAATTTTGGAGGTTAAAAAGTATTATCACCCACCAAAGTTAATTTACAAAGCATCATTATAAATAAGACGTAAAATCTCGAATCACACCATGAGGCATATATACCGGATGAAAGGTGGTGTGAATATACTTTTAATCCACGATAGATGCGTCAGTCAGTAACTCTGAACGTAGAAACAAATATAGCTGGGATCTACATTAACCCTCTCATGCATACGGGCCTCATATGAGGACAGATAATTATTGCATTATTAAGCAAAAAACTTTTGAGCATTCATTTATAGAAATCCGATTTGTTGATAGATAAAAGCTAGCATATAGTGCAACAATAAAATTATTTTATAATGGGTTTTCGTTTATCTCAAAAAATTAATTTTAGTCAATAATGCAAAATAATGAAAAATAATTTATGCATGAGAGGGTTAATGCATAACTTGATGTTTGTTTCAAGAATATTCATTAAATATTCGATGAAAAATCTTTAGAGGTACATTATATTTCGACTTCTACTTGAGGCCATATAGGAAAATTCCAATTTAGTTTTTTTATGACTACATTTTTTGTAAAAACAAATAAATACTGTATCTTCGTCTACTAAGCTTTTATATAATAATTCAGAGAAGTTAGAACGTAGGTTACATTACTAGCTCCGCCGTGCATTCAGTAGCTGATATACAGTTAAAAGAGCAACAAACTAAATAGTGCATTTAACCTAGATTTATCGTACATAGAAAGTAAGTTAATTAATAAATATTTTAATTATTTAAAAATGTGTATCTGTTAATTCCACAGGTAATTGTTTTTCGGATTATAATTTACATAAATAATTAAGTCGTTCAAGCATATTTCTGTAAAACAGATTCAAAAAGATCGTAAATAACGAAGAACTGAAAAAATCTATGTATCTGATATTTTGGCATTTTGCATCGAATTTTGGATCAATAAAATGTTAAATATGAACGAAACTTTTAAAATGAAAAAATATTCTAGTTTATTTAATTGTAATTTATGAAAGCTAAGGTAAAATAAGATGTATATGCAGATCATAAAATTAAAATCTATGATTAAAATAAACTTTTTATCAAAACGACATTCAATAATTAAAAAAAAATACAGAATTTTGCATCATAAAATTTCAGAATAATGAAGTAGATTATTTCATACTTTTGTCAAACAAAATCCTTTAATTTTCTTTTTACGATATTTCTTGAATCACACAAGATCAGAATACTTTATTAAAGCACATCATTTATTAGACAAACCATAAAGAATTTCTTTTCAATGAAATTCTAAGAATACGTATACCATACCTAACTTTACAAAACGCCTTTTCCGGACTTGCAACAGCCGCTACTGACATATGTCATACCTTTTTTAATGAAAATGTTAAAGAATGTCCGGAAACAAATACCTTTCTCTGAAAATATCCGTTTTTATAATGCGCTTAGAAAGTAGAAGCTTTGGATATAGCTTACATTTCAGTATTTTGACATTATCGTGGATAAAATATTTAACTTTGGTAAAGTCTCATAAATTTTTCACATAAATTTTACTTCAGTGTGAATATGTCAGTAATATTTGAGTTGAATTTTTCATTTATAATTAAATTATTTGACAGAGTTTTCAATACATATATTTCATTTTTGAACAATCATTTTATTTTCATTTTGACGAATTTGCCGTAAAGTATATTAGCTCTTAAAATCAGAATGCTTATTTTCTTTAGCAAGTGTAACAAAAATACACGATTTCTCTGAATATACGCATAAAAATGCAATAAATATATTTAAAAGATATAGCATTTACCGAAACTTTAGTTTGCGTTGCTTAAAAATAATACTTTTATTTTATAAATGATAATAATAAGAATTAATTTCTGAAGATTTTCCTCATAATAAAAGTTTCTAGACAATGATATCATAGCTTACAAATGATTGTTTTACTATTATCTTTGTCCTAAATTGATTTCTCGATATTACAACGATTACATTAAAATAGATTTTTTTTTAAAATTCAGAAACATTTAAAGAAGGTAATACGTCATTTTAACACATGCTTAGATAAAATTTTATAAATATATACGAAAAGTATTCCTTTTCTTCTTTGAATGATGTCGATTTCAAAAATAGCAAAAAGCTGAGATAACTTGAATTTTTATTAACTTATAGAACAACATACTCGAATTATAGTTTTTTTTAATTATTAAGCAGTTTATAAACGTATGGCAACGGAAAGAAATTACTTTAATTACAAAATTTAAAAAGAGATATTTCATTTATTTTTAATTATGGTAGGAGGTAGAAAAAAAAAAGAGATAAATAATTGTCAGATGATTTTTAAAAAATGACAGCGAGCATTTCCATGTCCTAAAATATGTACAGCATGTTTCATGCAATCGGTCAAAAATAAAACATTTTCATACGTAATATACATACAGAGAAAGGATTTTATCTATATGGATACAAAAAATTTAATATAATCTTAAATATGAGTAATAGTATCATAAATTTTTCACATAACTTAACTTCAGTATGAATATGTATATATAATTAAACTACACTTTGACACGTCTGGGAAAAATGGAGACAAAATAACACCAATGCATATTTTTCATAGAAAAATAGTTAGGAAACCATTTTATATATATTTATAGACATTAAAATCACACACAATTTATTTGTAAGCGATATTAAAGCAAAAAATAAAAAATAATAAAATAATAAAATAATAATAATAAAAATAATAATAATTTTTTTTATTTCCTTGCAATATTTTAATTTTTACGCACGTGTAAATGGCAACATTTTTTAAAATTCTAATTCATTTAGATTTTAATTTAGTAGAAATATTATCTCTCGATCAAGATGCAAACGTAGTCCTTCCATTATCATATTTTCCTGAAGACGCCCGCAGAAGACGGCGCGAAAAGTTGAAAGTTTTATTTTATTTTAATATGTACTAATGTATATTAAAATTCCTGTTGTGTGCACCACTGAACAATGTGTTATTATTAGTTAAATTTTATGGTGCAACTGTCCTATACATATTATATTTAAACTTGTCACCTAAATTTAGTAATAGTATTCTACAGAGTTCGAATTCTTGGAATTGTTTGGTACATATTTTTTTATTGAGGAATGCCTTTATTAAAATTTTCACTCATCCGTTCAGAAAGTTCGCTGATATAATAAACAAGATTCACGATAAAAATATCTTCTTGAGCCTAAAACTCCAGTCAAGTTGAAATTTGCCTTTTCTTCTTGAATAAAATAAGACATTTAAATGATTTTCAACGCGGCATGATTGTGGGTGCCAAAAAGGTCAGTTACACTACCTCTGAAGCCTCTGACTTTGTATTTCAAACGCGTAGTAGTATCGAATTCTTTTTAAAATAATTGCAACAAAATCAAAGACGTAAAAAAGAATAGAGAGCGAAAATCGCTTGTTAGCCACTTTCACTCAAGAGGTAATTCTTACGCACCACTAGTGTTGCCGAGTGTGCTGTTGCAAAGCAGTTGTCGCAAAAAGCTTTGGACACTACTAATATGTTACAATTTATTTCGACATCTTTTATCACAGATTATTTGGCCATTAGACAAGGCATAGGAAATAAGTTGAAAATACTGATGTCTAGAGCATTTGGAGCACCCATTTATGCAGGACACTCGTAGTCAACGAGAGTTTTTTGTCCTGTGCAAAGGGTTAAAAGAGTAAGGGCCTGATGATTAACATGCATTGTGGGCAAGAGCCACAACCCAGTAAACTGCAACGTATTACAAATTATGATCCGCGCAAAATATACCCAAGTTCTTCACAAAAGAAATATCAAATTTAGTTGATTACAAATGTCAGTTTCCCAACCAAGTGTTGCTGAAAAAACGAAGAAAAGGGCGTTTACATTTGAGACTTTGTTGAAAGAAGGTTGTCTTGTCTGACGAGTTTTATTTATCCTCCTTGATACTAATCACAAAGTCCATATATACGCAACCTTCACAAAGTTACGAATCTGGCACGTGTAAAGGCGTTTTCCTTTACATATTAGTTAATAGTTTTCCCCCTTAGTTAAAATTATAATATTCCCTTAATTTGTAACTTTATTTAATAAGCTAGATTTTTAATCCCTTTAATTCTATTCAATTACTAACGTCCATTTTTTCTTTAAAATATAATTTCAGTTATCTCTAATTTTTTCTTTAAAACCACAACGTACATCCGTTTGTTCATGTAACTGTAAGTATTTTCCCATAGCAACAACCATTTGAAGAGTTATTTCTAGGCTGTATTTATTCATAGCTAAACGCTACTCACTTAAGAAACAGATGTATTAGGTTTGTCTTATTTTATTTCATTAGAATTCATTTCCTTTCTGAGCCCGTGAGACTTTTGTTAACCCTATGTAAAGAATGCAATCCTTGTGATTTCCCGAGCCATATGTTATCTTTTATCATTTGGCGTTAATTATTTCAAATCATGCACTTTGGTTCATATCATTGAAAGTCTATTTAACGGAAACTCTCCACGTGCCTTCTCTCACCGCAATTTGTGCTTATCAGTCGTTTTTGGCTATTTTTATGTACATGTATCGCGCTAACACTTGACGATGTGAAAAATGTATTTGTCACCACTCCTTCTCTGTAAGTACTAGCGATCGGACCTATCTCTGCGATGGTCCCTCTCTGGCACGGCAACCATTCTTGGAACTGTGAATTTAATAAAAAACTTGTCTCCAGATAACAACCTTCCTTTTTGCCTTTCTTAATATTCATGGATTATCTACGAACTTGGGATTGAAACTACACTTACGATTTAGCAACGCGAACTTCCTATATGATGTTGAATCCGTCCTCATAGCACGCCCCATTTTTATATGCAAATCCCCATTTACCTAGTAGTAAACATTTGATTCGTTAATTCTGTTGGAAACTTTTACCAACGCAACAGTTTACCACCGCATCATTTCTGATCACGTGCATCGGTTTATGTTTAAGATTTTTCCCATGCTCAAGGCTATTTTGTGAGCGACACTTTGCTATCAGGCTAGATTGGTCTTAGATGAGATCTAGCAACATGATTTCGAATTTCGTTATTTCAATGCCCCATTCAATAATAATGTTTAAGAATGATTTTTCAAATATCCAAAAGATGTTAAAAACATACTATAATTTTAAAAACACACAATTCATTTCTTTTCTGTTAATTCCTTTTTGAAAAAAAATTTCTAGGTTTTTCATTAAATACAGAACATGGGAAATTTTTAACATTTTCTCTCTAAAAGAAAAAAATAAATAATGCATTACGACTATTTATTTCAAAACAAAACTTTTTTTAATTAATCAAAATGCTTCTTAAATGAAATTTTGATATTCATGTGCCGTATTCAGAATATGCAACGAGTCAAAGATAATTAATATAGGTCTACGCAATTTTTTCCTTTTGGATTTTAATCCATTTTTTTAATTTCATATATTTTGATTACATATGATTAAATCTTTACGCAATGTATTGAGAGAGTAGTTTGATATTTCAGAAATGCAAAAACATTTCCCTATAATAAAAATAAACTTCATGAAATTTAATAAACTTTATATCATTTACATGTTTGGTGCAAAATCATACAGCAATTTACTTGGAAAATAAACCTAATTTTAAGTTTCAAATATTATTAAAGTTACTAGCGAGCTACGCCCGCTAGCTGGGCCACTTTTTCCAAACGAACCTCGATATTAAGCAGTATATAATAAGCAAAAAAATTCATTTAATAAGCAAGTCTTGGAGTTCGAATCCTCAAGCACAAAAAAAGTAAATTAAAGAGCTATGGTTGTTATGCGCCCATTATCCCGTTAAAAATATGTGATTTCGCACAGTGGGCACTACGTGCCCACCGTGCAAAGGTGGCCCATCGGCCTACCACCCACCGGCGCTACGCGCCATGGTCGCCATCGTCCCGTTAAAAATTTTTAGTTTTGCACGGTTGGCGCTGCGCGTCCATAAGACATTTTCTCGTATTTTTTTGGTTCATCAGAAGCAGACTTTTACGCAGATTCTGAATATGTAATCAGTTTTATCTACTTTAAAAACTGTCTGTATGATGGTTTAAGAAAAAACGGGCAAAAAAAGTTTCGGTATTAAAAACTGCAAAAGACTGCTATTAAAAAAAAAATAAGTAATTTCATTAATATCACAAACAACATAACTAACAAATAATTTTGGCAGCTCGTTTTCCGTTTGTACTAACAAAAATTAGTATTAATCGCGTAAATCTTAGGTTACACAATATTCGTGTATGCTACCAAAAAAAAAAAAAAAGTATGAAAATAAACCGCGTTTAACATTTTTTACCAATTAGTTCTTTTTCAAAGAACCGAAACGAAAGAAAAAGTCGTTTTCCCGGGAGAAAAAAGAGGTTTTCCGCTGCTTCTTCTTTTAGCCAAAGGGGAAAAGCTCAGGTCGTTCACCGCAAGGTGGCGCAGTGTTCTGCCTCAGAGCTTCGTTTGGGAAATTAGACGTTTTCCGTTCCGATTCCCGACCGGTTTTTAATTCATAACTTTTTTAATTTTGGTCATACGGTCTCGAAAATGCCCGAAATGACTTTCCCGGAATTTTTCGAATCGAAAGACACCTCTCGCGACTTCCAACTCGCCCGCGTTGCGAACTGTAATTGGCTTCAAGCAGACAGACGGACAGAGGCGCACGGATTTTATTAGTATAGATTTTTTGCTAATTTATACTTTAATTTACAACTAGTAACCAACATATAAAATTTTTTACAACATTTCTTGAAAGAAAGATTAAAATATATTTCAGGATGAACTACATCTTTTCTATTTCACTTGTATGTCACTTAGTATAAAATAAGAGAATGATAGAGTGTTTTCTAAATGTAAGGTTGACATATATATATACTATAGAAATTTACTTTTTCTTTATCATTTTTTACTTGGAAATATACTGGCTATTTTGTTCAAAAAGAAACATTCTTTAATTTATAAATCAAGATACATATAAACAGTTTATTTTCTCCAAACAGTCGTTTTTAAGGTATTTTCATTTATATGAAATTGAATATAACGTCACCAAAAACAATAAGCATTCTTATATATATGCTAGCAACCTTTATTCGCTACGTTGGTCGATTTCTCTAACATAATTTTGAACCGAAGGAACTCATTTCTAGTAAATATGAAATAGTTTTTTACCTTATCATCTAATCATGTATCCATAATTGTTGTTTTATTCGTGTAATCATACACTATCCAGTTCAAAGTCGATGTTGGCGACATAATAGCTCTAAAATCACTGAAATATTCCATTTAGCTATTTTTTACTAGGTTTTTTTTTTTATCTCGAATTTCCCGCTTCTACATAAAACTGCTGCTGATATATTTCGAAATCTGCTACCTGGCCCATATAGTTGTATTAGGTTAAGAAATTTCTAAAATATGTTTTTAATTATTTTTTAATAATTTTGTTATCCAACATTATTTATTTATATCTAAAATGTCTGCTGAGATATTGCAAAATGTACTAAAAAATTCGAACCCTATTCAATGTCCTTTGGTGGAAAATTTGGAAATCTTTGAAATATATGTTTAATTACTTATTTAGTAAATTTATTTTTTAGGATTTCACGCTCCTACCTAAAATTTCTGCTGAAATTTAGCCAGATGTTTCCATATCTATATCTCCCTATTAAATCAACTTAGAAAGAGCGAATTTCTATAGTTCTTGAAATACAAATTTATTACTTTAGAAAGTTTACTATTTTGAATTTTTCTCATACATAAAATTGCAGCTCAAATATGGCCGAATGTTCTAAAATTTTCGATCGCTCCCATTTAACACCTTTATAGAGGGAATTTTTTAAATTGCTATATTATATGTTTATGTTTTTTAGTAGATTTATTATTTAATTTCTACTTCTTTTTTAATTTCTTTTTTAATTTCACGCTCCTACCTACAATTGTTGCTACCTAAAATTGAGATATGCCAAATGTTTTAAAATTTCCATCATCTTTTTTTACCCTTTTAGGGGAAGGGTTGATTTCTAAGATCATGCAAATACCTATTTAATGACTTTCTTGTAGGTTTGTTACATTGAATTTCATGCTCCTACCTAAAACTGCTGCAGATATATGTCCAAGTGTTCTAAACCTTTCAACCTTCCCTTTAACACTCTTAGAGCAGCAATTTCTAAAATTGCTGAAATATGCGTTTAGTTATTCTTTTTTTAAAGTTTGTGATCTTGAATTTGTTGTTCGTATCAGAAACGTCTGCTGAGGGCCAATTGTCCTAAAAACTTCGAACTTTTTAAACTTACTTAGATAGAAATTTCCAAAATCTCTAAAATGCTTGTTTAATTATTTTTTAATACATTTGTTTTCTGGAGTTTCACGTTGTTGTGTGGTTAGATACGCATGGACATTTGATGCCTTTTGCGGATGTAAAGCATAATGCGGAAATCATACCCGACGGTCCGCCTTGTCAGTCACTCTGGCATTCCTTTGACATTCACCATAAATAAATTTTATTTCATAACATTGCGAGTATGTGTAGTCTGTCTACAGTTCTGATTAGTACGTTCACTGCTAGATAACTTAAGTTTAATCAAAAGAGTGTTATGCTGAGCTACTACTGTAATTTATATAATCCCGATTTCTTTTGCTCCTTATAGCTTGGCTGGTCGGTTGCATTGCGTTGTTATTTATCTAGTTCTTAGTGAATATGTTTATTTTGCTATTGCCACACTATTTACCTTAACATTTCAATGTTATTCAAATCTTAAAAGTATCTCTATCAGATTCCAGCATTTGGTGTATTCATTTTTTATAGTGGACCGTTTTCTTATATTAAAATAAATTGGTAATCACTTTTATGTTTAATTTCAATGGTTCCTTCTTCGCTTTGTGTATGACCCCTAAAAGCAAGCTAAAAGTTTTAGATGAAATAACATTCTTTGGTGCTCGAATTGGCGATACCAGTTAAAAATGGTCCTAAAAAGGGCATTGCACTTGGACCGTGATTCCGATCTATAATTTCTTTATTTCGTTTTTAAACTGATTCTTCAATGAAAGACAAAATCATGTGAAAAGATGTCAAACTTTGAAATTTAATAACTCATTCAGTTTTTTTAGCGCATGATATGTGTAAACTTTTACTGAATATAACTGTGGGGCCATATTAAATGTTAAATTTAATATGGCCGTAATTTTTATAAAATAAATCGTAATTTTTTAAAATTTAATTAATTCATTTTATTTAAAATGTAATTCTATCTATAGAATAATAAATAGTCGTTCGTAATTTTTTTTACAAAATTTTCATAAAAAAATAATGACAATTCGTTATTTTTATAAAATAAATTTTTTACTTTAAAAAATGCCACAACATAAACATTTTCCTCATTTGAAACGTTTTTGTAATTGGAATTATATGTCCTACATGTCTACGAGTAACGGTTGAAAAAATAAAGGTCGGAGATAGAGAACATATTGCATCCTGTATGTATATATACAGAGTTATTTTAAATAACTGACCCATTTTCCAAAAACTGTATTTATTAAAGTGCGAATCCAAAACCAATAATCTTTATACCAATGAAAAGAGGAAATTTCACAGTTTCTTTTAAGACATTATAAATGCTCAACGTGTCCACCGTTTGCTACACGGCAAACATGTACGCGAGAGCCAAACACTCCCACACACCTTCTACTTCATAGTAGTCATCTCACTTCACAGCTGACAGTGAAACGAAATCACGGCTTATTGCCGCGTGACCTCTACCGTCCACTTCTGAATCACCACCTCTTTGAAAGCCGTGCCCTTAGTAATAGCAGATACGTTTTTTCGTGTGCTTGACAAGTTTGGCTATCGCGTAGATGTTTGCGGTGAAGCAAATGGTGGACACATTGAACATTTATAATGTTTTAAATCAAACTTTGAAACCATTTCTTTTTATTGGTATAAATATTGTTCATTTTGTATTTGTATTTTATTCAATACAACTTTTTTGAAAATGGGTCAATTTTTTAGAATAACCCTGTATATACATATATTTTTTTTCAGTGTTAATATGTTAAAATATTAAGATGAATCGTCCTCCTCCCAATGGCTGCAATAGGTAGTTCTTGTAACCAAAGCTACCTAATAAGAAAACCTCAAAACTGAATTCATATAAAATATACTTATTTTTCTATTTCTTATCTAATTTTGTAGCTGGCTTTAATGATATTGACATTCATATACTTTACTATATTGCCTATATCCTAAATATAAAAAAATCATACTGAATATTTATTGCAATTCATTTGACTAATACACTGACACTGAGATAAAATGGAAAAAAACACGATTTTCTAGTTGTAGATTTCAAAATTTCTATTATAGAAATGCTGTATTCCTCATGCTATAAATTTACTCCTGGAATCTCCCTTTATTTGGTATTGTAATGGAAGCTATTTATTTTCGAAAAGTCACACTATCTTATAGGATAAAGGAAGATATCTAAACAATTTATTTTCACAAAATGTCATTTGTGAGGGATTTTCCTTCTTATGAAATTGAATAGAATAAGTGAAAAATAAGATATGTGTTGCGTTGTACATATTGAAAAATGTCTTTTTAAAATAAAAATCGCATTTGTTTTTCCTCTTGTTTTTTCTTTTTGTATTTATTATTGGAAATTTTTCAATTACAGTTCTAAATTTTGTTTCGGAAGGTAGTATGCATTGAAATAAAATATACTTTTTAATCTTAAAATTTTACTAAATGTTTTTTCTTTCTATTTTACATATTAACAAGCAGTTTACATGGAATTTATAAAAAATGGTTTACAAATTTCTTTATTCTTAGATTTAAGGTTAAAATAATATTTATGTTGAATGGTAGCATTTGTATTTCACTGCTATGACATAGGAATGAAAGTATAACAAAAAAGCATGGTTGTTATTTTACGTTAAAAACTATTTTATGTTTGATAATATAACAAAATCGATTTATTTGAAAGTAACATAATCTTAAAAGATTGAGTTTGATGTATCTAAATAGTTAAAACTTTCCAACTTGCAGAACATTCTTTACTAATACAGAATTGAATAAAATAACTGTATAAACAGAATGTTTAGTTTAAAAGAAAATTAAAGATCGCATTAACTGTTTCAAGCTGTTATTTCTTGTTGCAAATTTCAAAATATTGTTACAAGTTGAAACTTGCATTTTACCTGGAGTATTTATAATTACGGATGTGTTCAAATAAAGAGTTTCGTAAGGAGAACTATAGTCTTTAAAATATACAGAAAGAAATTCTCTATTTAAAATAATATAAAATGTACACAAAAGCTTAAAATATAAATAATAGTATATATTGAATGAGCCTCTTTGAAATCTGTAAATTTTGCCTTCCTTTTTAATATAGAAGTGCCATCAAACAATTCTTAGCATTTATTGAAAAAAATCTAAGTTTGTTACAAATAACCCTACTGATACATTCATCAGTAATGTTTTTAAGGTGCGTTCGTAATTATACAATTACATACCACCTATAGCCGTCCGCCATTCAGAACGTCCGTCCATCTTTCCGCTATAAATGAGAGAAATATACCCAGCCAAATCATTTGAAATTTAAAATGTATAGTTATTTTATAATTTTGTCGAGTTATCTGAAATTTCATCAAAATCGATGTATAATTTAATTACAAGAACGATAAAAAGTATTCCGCTATATTACACCTAATGGGAAAGCATATTTTCAAGCACACTGTAAAATGAAAAAAAAAACCCAAATATAATAGAAAAAAAAACATAATATATATATATATATATATATATATATATATATATATATATATATATATATATAGCTTTCACTTTGAAAATTACTCATGAAATGAAACTAAGTTTTCCAAAAAGACAATTACTCAATGTCTTAAATGAGATCTTCAAAGAAAGGTTTCGTCAGTTTAGAAAAGAGATGCAAGTCATTTGGTACACATCATAGATATTCGGCGCATAAAACTGTTAAGAAAAAGGAATTCACATATTCTTAAATGACTGAAGCTTCAATTGTAATCGTTTTCGTAGGTGTTTATTACCACCGCCGAAAAATTCCACAAATAAATTTGACTGAACAGTTTATCTTTATTTAAGAACCTCTTTGATAGAAAAAAAGCAATGGCAAAAAATGATATTCCTTTTTTACTGGTAGAAGTTTACTTTGGCGGTTGTGGTACCGCCACATTGTGGCAACCAAGTCAACTTACTGTCTGTGTCAATAAAAATATTATGATACTTCTGCAAACTGATACCAGTAAAAAGAATGGAATTTTTTTACCATATTTATGAGTGAAATTTCTCATCAACAACGCCGTTTAATTTTGATGAATTTTCTATTCAAATTTGCTGATGAAAGTTTCCAATGGTGATAATCAGGAATTGCTGACATGATTAAAAGAAACGGCCATCATCTTTTGACAACTTCATCATCTACTTCGCTCGCAGATACTAGGCTTTGTGTCTCCTCCTCTTTATTCGTAACTCCAATGTAGAGCGCAGGTTCAGAATAATACCGGATAAAGCTGGCAATAACTTCTGAATCGTTCTCTTTTATGAGCCTTCAAATTTCAGAAACAATAGCCGCATATGATTGTTGATACTGCTTGTTGAGTGTCAGAATCGATTGTCACAAGAATTCATCAGACTATTTTTATCCAAGACTCATTTTTCTATTTTTTTTTTATGTAACCCAGCCTTTTTTTCCAATCCTGCGGTTTCGCTTTGCAACATCCAGACAAATGCTGCAGGATATGTATTAGAACTTTGGATTTAATTGAGCTTCTACATTATACATTTTTATTTTGTGCACTTATTATGACTTACTGTAGATTGAGAGATGCTTTCTTTTCTCTCCGGTTTTCAACTATGTATATTCCAAAAATTTACAACGTTTTTCATTCTTTTAAAGTAAATTAAATATAAGAAAAGATTATGAATACTATCTTTTTCTTGAAACCCCCCCCCAAAAAAAAATCACAGTCTTATTAATTTAATATTTTAGCATATTTTACAGCAAGCTGATGACTGTGCAAATTCAACTGATTTTTTTTTTCATTCGTGAAAGCAAGTATCTGTGGGGAGCAACACAAATATGAGATAAGAGAATTTTTCTTATCTCTTTTTATCAGATTTTCCATGAATGTATGAAAACAAATAAAATTAGAGGTACCTCCACTTCGGTCATAACGACCTATTTCCAATTTTTTATAACACTGCTCAACAGTTTGTACTCTTTTTTTTTTGTTCATAAACTTTTAAAGATATCTCTCATTCACATATTAGTTGCTTATTGGATCAACGCCTCAATGCAATCAGCAGGATTTTGATCCTATGTCATTGCGTCATTAAATGACGTATGAATTCTTTAAGGAGACTTATTTGATGGGGAAGAAAAAAAGAAGAGTCCCTGTCATTCTATGGAAAATATGTTTATCCTTCTTGCTCATTCAAATTTGGAAATTTTCTTAATATTTTTTATCCGCATGTAGATAAGAAGGTTTTTTAACATCTCCCTGTAAGCTTAAAATACTTAAAAAACAGTTATGAGTATTTTAAAATTTGTGTTAAAGTTTTCAAAAAATTCGGAAAAGAATAAAAAGTATTCTTTACTCGATTATAATTTAAAACGGTAAAAATATTCGAAAATTTGGGGCTTACAGAGGGATAACAAACCTTCCAATCTGCATGCCGAAAAAAATATTTTTGAAATTTGAAAGTTTGAATGAATAAGAATGATATATATTTATCTTATAGGATAACGTGGATTTCCACTTTTTTTTATTACCATATAAATCCCCATCAGAACGATACGTTTTTTCTCCTATTTCCTGCAATAAAATTAAGGAAAACTTATTTATATTTTCCTGTTGTTTCTATGAAGGGACGAAAGAATTGCTTGTTTGTTCTAACACAACTGTAAAAAGATCTACAAATGTAATAAACAACGAAAATAATAAAATGATACATGTGAAATGAGCCAACGTTGATTCTTCATAAAAAACAAATGTATTCTCATGATGCTTATTGAAAATAAATGCATTTTCTCAATCTTAAAAATTTATCAAACCCATTTATATTTTCATTTCATATTTCATATAAGAGATTACGCAGAATATATAGAAAATTGGTTTATAATATTTGTTGTGTCTTAGATGCAAGCTTAACAGATTTTCAAGTTGAATAACTTTTGTACCTGCTTTCTATAATACATTTGGAATAAGATATAACAGAAAAATCACATTTTTTAGTAGAACGGATGTATCTTTTATCACAGGAATGTGTGTTATCCGTATATAGTAATTTAACTTTTAAAATTTGTTTTATACACTATATTGCCATTGATTATTGGACACTTGCTATTTTAGACATTTTACTAAATATCTAGAAAAATACATGAGGAATCATCTCGAAACTCTTAGTGTATAAATATAATAGTATACGTCATACATCTCCGTGAAGATTTTTTACCGAAACTCCATAGGGGACCGTCAACAAATTAAAAAAGAATGAATATCTTTTAAATAACCCTGTCAAAACTAATGTAGCAAAAGTGCTCAAACTCTAGATTATGATTGAATGCCTTATGATAATACACTGTGTTCATTTTTATGCAAATAGCATGCATACTCGCAGAGTAATTAAGGTTTTTATAAAAATGGTCCCAAATTTTTCCAAGTTTTTTCCTTATAATTTTCAAAGTTCTTATTATAGAATAATATTTTTTTCAGAAAATATGACAAACAACATTGCACACAGTACCCTGTAATCAGAATTAAAAAATAATGAAAATTGTATACAAAATGAGTTGGTTTACTAAATAATTTTTTACTGCGCATGCGTTAACGATATCAAAATTTCATTTGCATAGTTAGCTAAATGTATGGAGCAACTTTTGTGAAAGTCACAAAATCATAACTTGAAAATTCTGACAATAATCGTCAATTGAATAAGTTGAAAATCCGTTATTCTCAAAATGAAGAAAAAACAAGAGGGGTTGCATCCATATATTCATTGATTAGTGTCAATATAGAATACACAATACGGGATGTTACGACTACTTTTGGATAAAATCCCTCATTTTTTTGCTTTATTTTGGAAACAACGGATTTTGTCCTTTTTCTATAGACGATTACTTTCAGAATTTTCAAGCTATAATTTTGAGACTTTTACAAAAGTTAATCATAATATACAGTTTGAACGCTTTTGCTACATTAGTTTTGACAGGGTTATCCAAAAGAGATTCGTTCTTTTTCAATTTGTTGACGGTCCCCTGTGGAGTTTCGGGAGAAAATCGTCACGGAAATGTATGACCTGTACTATTTTGTTTACACACTTAAGGTTTATCCCAATAAGCTACTTAATCATAATATACAGTTTGAGCTCTTTTGCTACATTAGTTTTGACAGGGTTACCCAAACGAGATTCGTCGTTTTTAATTTTTTGACGGTCCCCTATGGAGTTTCGGGAAAAAATCTTCACGGAAATGTATGACCTGTACTAATATGCTTACACACTTAAGGTTTCAGGATAATTTTTCAAGTATTCTTCTAGATATTTAACAAAATGTCAGAAATCGCAAGTGGGCGGTTATCTTTGTCAAAGTAGCGTATGTTCGTAGAAGGTGTGTTGTTTTCTGCCTTTAGTTTCAGGTTTAAGAGAAATTAGATGAAATGCTAATCTGACAGAGAAACAAGATTATTTAAAAACTGGATTGCTTTTAGTTTTAATTGATAATTCATGTCTGGTGTTCTTATTTCTGACAAAATCGTTCCCCAATCTCACAAAAATTGCAAGCATTTTCTAGCAGTCAGTCAATGATTTTCACGCTAAATGAAATGTCACCATAACTAGCTTCCAAATTTCCGAGGAATGCAATAAATGCTCTGTATCTGTGAGATTTATTGCCTCGACTTATATAAAATTTCCAATATTTGCAACAGTTATTATTGTTTTACTAATTGTTATGACTTTTTATACAGGTAATAATTCCCTCCTGGTAAATATCAGTGGGAAAGTCATTCGTGCTTTTTTTTTCTTTACACAGTCTCACTGAAACGGATTTAATGAAAAACCATTGCTTTATCTGCATCTGTTACAATAGCAGAACATTTTACAAATGTTCCATATTTCCAAACGACATCATCAAGTGCGTTGAATATGTCAATACCTTTTTTTGACTCAATTTCAGAAGTTCTTAATGAATTTCAAATTTTTCGTCTATTGTTTTAACAGAGATAAAAAATTGATTGATTCATCTATATCTTTGCTCTCACGTTGAGCTAAAGAGTTTTTCAAAAATGCCCTTGAAAGAGATTGAAATTCATCATCCGTATCATTATCCCATCGTATCCCATCGTTATTTGTTTTACTAACTGTTTGATTAGACAAGGAAACCGATTAATTTTTTTAGTTATCTTATTATCCTCAAAGGAAGATGACACTTTCACAGCACATCTCTTACTGAGATTACGAAACACCTTTTCAATTTTAGATAGCTCTAACTATACCTCATAAGATGTCTTTTAACCAGCAAGGTTGTTTGGTTGTAAGATAATCTTGTGTCTAGTTAGTTTTAGCTTCAAATAATTGAATACACAACTTCAGGCATTTCTCTGGTATTGATCGTATTTTGATTTATACAAGCTGATACAGTGTCTACTCACATTATACTCTTTTGAAAAAAACCCAAGGCATCTGAACGCATAACACATTATGGTTATCCGTTATGTCTAACAACAGTAACCATCCTGCCGCACTGTAAAAAAAAAAAAAAAAAAATCGTTAAAATTACGGCAAAAACTGTTGGCAGCAATATTGCCAGCAGCTCTTGCGGTAAAAATTGCAGTAAACTAAGACGCATTTTTTTTTTTTATCGCATCTAATTTTACTGCAATTTTTCGCAAGTTTAACGGATTTTTTCTTTTGTAGTTCATTTTAACTGAAATTGCTGTTTCTCATGTTTAACACGCCGTTTCTTAAGTTAGGTAACACCTCTAGCAACAATGACGACAACAATCTCTTGCCATTCTAAATCTCTCGAACAATCTGTCTCGCCAAAAACAATCAATTTCGAACTTCCCTACGCTTTCTAGAAATTCTGCCGCAGCACGCGAACGATTGTGAATCTATCGCGCTTCTTATCGCTTGAATGCTGTCTTATGAAGCTTCAATACAGCCGTTAAAGAGAAAATGAAGATTTTAAGATACTGTTGATGTACACTTAAAAAAATTAATCAAGTAATATTGCTGGAAAAATTAAAGCAGTAAGAAAGGAAAATTATTTTTTTCCAAGTTTTAAGTTAAAATACTTTATTTTTCAGTAAGAAGAACTAAGGCCAACAAAAATGAACAAATTGATCACTGGTTGCATCAGATTGCTTAAATAATATGAAATAATATTTTTAAAAATCTTATTTAGTTATTAATACTATAAAGTAAAATAATTTTAAAATTTAATATATTAATAATTAAAATAAATACTGTAAACTTCGTGTTATGGATAAACAAAATATGTTACTTTTTTTTTTTTTTTTTTTTTTTTTACAGAATATTCTGCAATAATACATAATTCACTTGCAAAGCATACATATATTATTTCTTATTGTTTACATTTTCCGTGCCAACAAGAATTCCATGAATGTTTATTTAGCATTCTAAAACAAAGTATTTTTCGCAAAAAATATTCCTTAAAGTAAATTTTATTTAATTTGAATTGAAATTGTGATAAATATGAATAAATAACTCGCTCTAATCTATAATATAAAAAATAGTAAATCAAACAGTCTCATTCAATTATAATTATACTATACAAAACAATGTTAATTATTAATAGTCTAATAGTTAAAATTTAAATAGATACTTTTATTTATAAAAATATTAGTTTTCTACGGATAAACTACCAGAAAATGTAATTCAGATACGCCATATATATATATTTTATGCATTACAATTGTTTGTAAACATAGATTTTGTAAAAGGTTATTTACCATACTAAAACAAAATGTTTTTAATAAGAGAAAGTAAAATCATTCTTTAAGAATAAATTCAATGAAAAGTTAATTAAATAAAGAGATTAAATGAATAAATGTCAAATGGATATATAATACTTTAAATAAGAATAAATATTAGTTAAAATAATCGCACTTAGTTTTCAACATTTAAATATACAATATGAATAATTAAAATAATATATACTTTCGGTTGTTTCTAAATAAATAAATGTTATATTTTTTATGAATACTCTACTGTAAACAAATAAATAAATAAATAAAAACACATACTTATAAAAGCTTTTTTTCTGACTTTACATATAAACAAATGTGGATTTTATAAAATGTTATAAATTATGCTAAAACTAAAATATTTTCATATTTATTTTTTAATGCGATAATTCGATAAAAGCGAATAATTAAAAAACATAAATATACAGAATACTTTAAAAAATAAATAACAGTGTTTTGATATCAAAAAACTTTCTTACCTTAATGTAGCTTCTTGTTCATAAATTTAGCAATGAATGGAGAATATTCACTTTTGGCAATGATCTTTGTCGGACGGAAAAAATATGCCTTGTATTTTTGTCTTTTTTCGCAATTAAAATGGCATACAAGTATCATACAAGATGGTAGCATGTATGCACTTTCGGTAAGATTTATAATAATAAAATCAACTTAAAATCACAATAATATCATGCTATTCTGGCTCAAACATGAGAGGATGCAAGAACTTATCCAAAGCCAAATCGTTGGAGAATGTTATCCCGTTGAAGATAGCAAATTTCTCTTCAAAGAATTATGTGACTATGATGAAACTTGCTTTTTAGTTATTGTGTCGATGGTTACAACCGTGCTCAATGTAAGAGTTTAAGAAAGAGAACCATATAAATAAATATTTCTACTTAAAATAACATAAAAGTATACAAAAATCGTTAAAATATATACAATAATATAAACTGAATGAGCCTCACTGAATTCTGTAAATTTTAGCTGCCTTTTAACCTGAAAAATTATGTATATAATAATAATAATAATAATAATAATAATAATAATAATAACCATCATAAGCAAATTGTACCCTCCAAATACACAAAGTGTATCAGATTAAAAAAAATGAATTACAGTGAAAAGTACGCATGGAATAAAATTAACCTATGCGAAAAAGAAAATTGCACAATGACTCAGTTAGGATCCTCAAAGAGAGCTTTCGTCAATTTCGAAAAGAGATGAAAATTGTTTAATACCAATCAGGTATGTTGAATACACAAGCAGTGCGCTTCCGGTTAAAGCTGGCAATAGCATCTGAATCATACAATTTCAAGACTCTTACGATTTCAGAAATATAAGTAGCACCGGACTATTTATTCTGCTAAATAGTTTGTATTTCCTCTTTTCTTAAAAATGATTAAAGATGTCTCCCGTGTAAACTACTGAGCGGGCTGCTTATTGGATCAATGTGTCAACGCAATATGCAGGTATTTGGTCGCATGTTATTAGTCATACAATGACATATTACTGCGTCTAATATCAAAAAAATATGTTTGTTCAACTATTTCCAGTAATAAAATTACAAGAACTTTATTTCGAGTTTCTCGTCATTTTTTTGAAGGAACGAAACAGAAATTCTTGTTTGTTCTAATTGAACAAAAATTCAATCGCAACACTGAAAAATATACAAATATAAAAAATAACAAAAAATTGAAAGATAAAATCAAAAAATGATGTATGTGAAATTATTATCCAATGTTTATTCTTCATAAAAAAGGAATGCATTATTATGATATTCATTGAAGATAAATACATTTTCTTATTCTTAAAAAACTATGAAATATACTTATGTTTACGTTTTATATTTCAGATAAGAGCTTATGGAGAACATATAGAAAATTGGTTTATAATATTTTTTGCGTCTTCGATGCAAATTTAAGAAATTTTTCAAGTTGAATAATAACTTTAGTACTTGAGTTCTTCATAGACAATAAGATATAACAGAATAATCAAAATTTTCTTTTTGACCGGATACATCTTTTATCAGAGATATTTGATTTTTCCACATATAGTGATTTGACTTTTAAAATATGATTTTATGTGTATTATAATAGAAACTATATATTTTTTACAAAGTTACGATATCATACGGTTCACTGTGGATATCTAAACATTTATTTTGTCATATAATTTTTTTATGAGATAATTTTATTCTTATAAAGTTGAATAAAATGAAAGAACGAAAACAGAAATATTTTCTAGATGTAGATATTTAATAATACTTTATGAAAAATAAATAGAACTTGATTTTGTCTGCTGTATTATTTTTTTGTAAATTTTTCTATAAATACATAAATCTAATTTAAGATGTAAAATAGGTATTTAAAATGATAAAGAAAAATAATAAGGTAGAGAATAAACATAATTTATGTAGACTTATTTATATTTATTTTATCTACATTGTTGAAGAAAATGCATAACCATCTTATTTATTATTAATTGAAAATGTAGAAATAACAACCTACACAGTTAAAAAAAAAAAAAAAAAAAAAAAAAAACGGTGAAAATAACAGCGAAATTTGCTTTTATTACATCAGGGAAAGAGAAAAACGCATTTCACAGCAAATTTTGCTCTGATTTTTTTAGCTCATAATCCTCTGTGACAGCCGAATTCTGTAGCGCATGCGCAACCACTGGTTACTACAGGAGGGAAAGGAAGCTAGCACACTTCCGCTCCGCTTCCGTGTGTGGCGACGGCGAGTCGAGTGCCCGAGGTGACATGTTTACCTTTAGTGTTTATTGAAAAGAAAGATACACTACCATGGATACAAGTTTCAGATTTAAGGTAAGTGTAATCTTTATTTTCTAATGCCTTGTAATAATTTGTCTAATTGTGTCTTATCTTTTGAAATTTTGTCACATTCTTGTTAATAAAATTTTCGCGTGTGTCAGCAGAAAATGTTAGGCCTATTTTGCGATATCTGCGTATATCAAAGAAATTTTTACATGAAACCGTTAGCGCTTCCCAAAGATGAGCTGCAATTTTTGCAAAATGTATTTAAATTAAACGTATTTTCTTTCCTTCTTTTTTTTCCATAGCAAGCTAAGATCTAATGCAAGCCGTACACTAAAAACTTTTATTATCAACTTTACAAATTTTTTATTATCGAAAGTAACTGGCTCGCAAATTCTTAATTTTTAATTATCATAATTGAACAAATGTGGCGTATGATAATTTAGGTTAACATGGGTATAACTCGCTGCGGGTCAATCATAGCATAAATTTTGTTGATCCTGTAACAGGTGTTCACACCAATAATATAGAAGGCTTGTGGAGGCATGTTAAAGCGACATTGCCAACGTATAATTGTCAAACCGATTTTGCGTTCTATTTGGCAATGTTTCTTTTTGATAGAGCGTGTTATGATCAAAAAATACCAATTTTTAATAAATTTGTGGAAATTATAAGAGGGATGAAGTGGGAGGAGTATTCTATAAACCTTAATTGAATATTTTGAGCTTTCTATAATATTGTGTGTAAAATGTAAAAAAAAAAAAAAAAAAAAAAAAAATGATGTTTTTTTATATTACAAATTTCTTGTTTTGGATGATTTGCTTAGTTTTTTAAGAGCGATTTTTTTAAGAACCACCCCCCCCTTTTTTTTTTTTATAAACAGCATTATAATTACCTTTCATGATGCTTAGTTTGAATTGCTCGTATAAAAATATTTAATATGGTAAAAAAAAAAAAATCTCTTTAAAGACTGTTTTATGTCATTGTTGAATTAAAACAAAAATAAAATAATTAAATTTTTAAGAATGACACAAATCTTTGTAAAATATGTAATAATCTAAGTAAATGTTAGTTTGCAAAAATTGGAGTAGCAGTTTTGAAGATAAATAATTAAATTAATATTAAATTTCAACTAAATGAATAAGACATGCAATTCAAAGCAAAAAATTCAAAATATCTACTAGATTATTTACAGTTTTATAAATTGTTATTTTATAGCATGCAAAAATGTCCAAGGATTATCTCCGAAAGGTGTCTGTCTCATTGAGCTTAATTTTTTCCCATTCAAAAAGATACAATTTAGTTGGAGGTCGTTAATAAATGCATTACTTTCTGTTTTAAAAAAATTTGCCTACTTATCTGACCCCCCCCCCCCCAAAAAAAAGGGGGGGTTAGAAAGGAAAAATCTACAAAATGACATGTTTCAAAATAATTGTTTACTACTTTTTTTTCTGAAACTGT